>LR738709.1:174967341-175006578 GCA_902687465.1 Secale cereale | reverse complement strand
AGAGTGCGTATAATCCATGGACTCAACATTAGTCATAAAGAACTCACATACTTATTGCAAAAATCTACAAGTCATAAAAACAAAGTACTACACGCATGATTCTAGGGGAAGGGTTGGTAGGAGTTAACCATCGTGCGATCCCGACCTCCACACAATGGATGACACTCAATGAAATACTTCATGCTTCAAATGTGACAAATTTGAAGCATGAAATACTTCATGCTTCAAATTTGTCACATAGAGTATTCTAAAAGATATAAGTGAAGCACTAGAGCAAAACTATCTAGCTCAAAAGATATAAGTGAAGCACATAGAGTATTCTAAAAAATTCTAAATCATATTTATCTCTCTCAATAGGTGTGTGCTGAAGGGATAATTGTGGCCAACTAAAAAGCAAAGACTCAAATCATACATGACGCTCCAAGCAAAACACATATCATGTGGTGAATAAAAATATAGTCCCAAGTAAAGTTACCGATGGATGAAGACGAAAAAGGGGATGCCTTCCTAGGGCATCCCCAAGCTTAGGCTTTTTTTTATCCTTGAATTTTACTTTGGGGTGCCTTGGGCATCCCCATGCTTAGGCTCTTGCCACTCTTTGTTCCATAGTCCATCAAATCCTTACCCAAAGCTTGAAAACTTCACAACACAAAACGTAGCCAAAAATCTCGTGAGCTCTGTTAGTATAAGAAAAGAAACCACCACTCAAAGGTACTGTAATGAACTCATTATTTTTTATATTGGTTTTAAACCTACTGTGTTCCAACTTCTCTATGATTCATACCACTGATACTACTCATAGATTCATCAAAATAAGCAAACAACACACGAAAAACAGAATCTGTCAGAAACAGAAGAGTCTGTAGTAATCTGTAACTTTAGAATACTTATGTAACTCTAAAAAAGTTGAAATAAATTGGTGGACGTGAGGAATTTGACTATTAATCATCTGCAAAAAGAATCAACTAAAAATCACTCTCCAGCAAAAAAATGGTAGCTAATCTCTTGAGCACTAAATTTCTGTTTTCTACAGCATGATCGCATAAACTTCACACAAGTCTTCCCAAAGGTTCTACTTGGGACAAACACTAATGAAAACACAAAACCACATCTAAACAGAATCTAGATGCAATATTTAATCCTAAACAGAAGTTAAAAACAAAGAAAATAAAATTGGGTTTCCTCCCAACAAGCGCTATCGTTTAATGCCCCTAGCTAGGCACGATACAAGAATAGATCTAGGTATTGTCATCTTTGGTAGGCAATCCATAAGTGGCTCTCATAATAGATTCATAAGATAATTTGACTTTCTTTCTAGGAAAGTGTTCCATGCATTTCCTTAATGGAAATTGGAATCTAATATTTCCTTCCTTCATAACAATAATTGCACCAATCGTTCTACGGAAAGGTCTACCAAGAATAATAGGACATGAAAGATTGCAATCTATATCAAGAACGATGAAATCTATGGGCACATAATTACTATTGGAAACAATAAGAACGTCATTAATCCTTCCCACAGGTTTCTTAATGGTAGAATCCGCAATATGCAAATTTAAAGAACAATCATCAAGTTCATGGAATCCTAACATATCACACAAGGCTTTTGGAATTGTGGGAACACTTGCACCCAAATCATACAAAGCAATGCATTCCTGATCTTTAATCTTAATTTTAATAGTAGGCTCCCACTCATCATAAAGCTTTCTAGGGATAGAAACTTCTAATTCAAGTTTTTCTTCATAAGACTGCATTAAAGCATCAACTATGTGTTTGGTAAAAGCCATATTTTGACTATAAGCATGCGAAGAATTTAGCACGGATTGCAACAAGAAAATACAATCTATTAAATAGAAATTATCATAATTAAATCCCTTGAAATCCAAGATAGTGGATTCATCGCTATGCGATCTCTTCAATCCCACTTTTAACAATTTTAGCATCAAGATTTAAAAACTCCGAATCATTGGGACGCCTTTTAACTCGAGTAGATTCATCTTTAGTCCCATCTTTATCAAGATTCATGCTAGAAAACAAGGATTTAATAGGAGACCCATCATTCACTTTCAGATCTTCATCCTTATTCTCATGATAACTAGAAGAACACATTTTCATAAAGCAATCTTTTTAGCACGCATCCTAGGGGTTCTTTCTTTGCACTCATCATTGGAAATTCTCATGGCTTTGGGAGACTCATTGATATCATGCTTAGGTGGAATACATCTAAGTTTCAAAGAATCAACATCAAGAGAAATTCTATCCACGTTTCTAGCCAATTAGTCAACCTTAAGCAATTTTTCTTCAAGCAAAGCACTGGAATTCTTTTGCGAATTCATAAACTCTTTCACACTAGTCTCAAATTTAGAGGGCATATTACTAAAATTTTCATAAGAGTTATTGTAGGAATTACCATAATTGCTAGAGGGATTACTAGGAAAATTCGTAGCATTAAAGTTTTCACTATAAGCGTTGTTACCAAAATTATTCCTACCAACAAAATTCACATCCAAAGATTCATTATTATTCTCAATCAACGTGGACAAAGAAATATCATTAGGATCAGAAAAAGCACTCATAGTAGCAAATAATTTCATAAGTTCATCCATCTTTCCACTCAAAACACTAATCCCTTCAATAGCATGCACCTTTTTACTAGTAGATCTTTCGGTATGCCATTGAGAGTAGTTAACCATAATATTATCTAGGAGTTTGGTAGCTTCTCCTAAAGTGATTTCCATAAAAGTTCCCCCCGCAGCTGAATCTAACAGATTTCTAGAAGCAAAATTCAAGCCGGCATAATTTTTTTGTATAATCATCCATAAGTTCAAACCATGTGTAGGGCAATTACGTATAATTAATTTCATTCTCTCCCAAGCTTGTGCAACATGCTCATGATCTAGTTGCTTAAAATTCATAATATCTTTTCTAACAGAGATAATCTTAGCGGGAGGAAAATACATAGAGATAAAGGCATCTTTGCACTTATTCCATGAATCAATACTATTTCTAGGCCAAGCGGAAAACCAAGTTTTAGCACAATCTCTAAGTGAAAACAAAAATAGCTTCAATTTAACAATATCATTATATGTATCCCTCTTCTTTTGCATATCGCACAAATCAACCAAGTTGTTTAGATGGTTGTGGCATCTTCACTAGGAAAGCCAGAAAATTGATCTTTCATGACAAGATTCAACAGAGCAGCATTGATCTCACAAGATTCAACATCTAAGATAGGAGCAATTGGAGTGCTAATAAAATCATTATTATTGGTATTGGAAAAGTCACACAATTTGGTATTATCTTGAGCCATAGTGACAAGCAAGCAATCCAACCCACAAGCAAACAAGAGGCAAGCGAACGGTAAAACACACAGAAAAAGAAGGGCGAATAAAACGGCAAGGGTGAAGTGGGGGAGAGGAAAACGGGAGGCAAATAATATAGTGCGAGGGATAAGGGTTTGTGATAGGTACTTGGTAGATGACTTTTGCGTAGATCTCCCCGGCAATGGCGCCATAAATTCTTCTTGCTACTTCTCGAGCTTGCGTTGTATTCCATCGAAGAGGAAAGGGTGATGCAGCACAGTAGGGTAAGTATTTCCCTCAGTTTTTTAGAACCAAGGTATCAATACAGTAGGAGACCATGCGCGAGTCCCTCGCACCTGCACAAACAAATAACAACCTCGTAGCCAACGCGATAAGGGGTTGTCAATCCCTTCACGGTCACTTACGAGAGTGAGATCTGATAGAGATGATAAGATAATATTTTTGGTATTTTTGGTGTAGAAACAGAAAGTAAATAAAGCAACGGCGACAGAAATTGGCAAGTTGACGAGAAACTTATATGATGAAGATAGACCTGGGAGGGGGGCATAGGTTTCACTACTGGCTTCTCTCTTGATAGTAGAATTCCACGGTGGGTGAACAAATTACTGTCGAGGAATTGATAGAAAAGCGCATAGTTATGAGAATATCTAGGCATGATCATTATATATAGGCATCACGTCCGTGACAAGTAGACCGAAACGATTCTGCACCTACTACTATTACTCCACACATCGACAGCTATCCAGCATGCATCTAGAGTATTAAGTTCATAAGAACAGAGTAACGCCTTAAGCAAGATGACATGATGTAGAGGGATAAACTCAAGCAATATGATATAAACCCCATCTTTTTATCCTCGATGGCAAATATACTATACATGCCTTTCTGCCCCTGCTGTCACTTGGAAAGGACACCACAAGATTGGACCCAAAGCCAAGCACTTCTCCCATTGCAAGAACTATAGATCTAGTAGGCCAAACCAAACCAATAATTCGGAGAGACTTTCAAGGATATTGTAATCATACATAAAAGATTTTAGAATAGAATCCAATATTGTTCATAGATAATCTTGATCATAAAACCACAATTCATCGGATCTCGACAAACACATCACAAAAAGATTACATTGAATAGATCTCCTCGTAGATCGAGGAGAACTTCGTATTGAGATCCAAACAGAGAGAAGAAGCTATCTAGCTAATAACTATGGGCCCGAAGGTCTGCGGTAAACTACTTACAACTCATCGGAGAGGCTATGGTGTTGATGTAGAAGCCCTCCATGATCGATGCCCCCTCCGGCGAAGCTCCGGAACAGGCCCCAAGATGGGATCTCACGAGAATAGAAGGTTACGGCGGTGGAATTAGGGTTTCTTCGTGCCCCTAGATGTTTTCAGGGTATGCGGATATATAGGAGGAAAAAATACGTCGGTGGAGCTACATGGGGCCCACGAGGGTGGGGGGCGCGCCTACCCCTTGGGCGTGCCCTGCCCCCTCATGGGCACCTCATTTCTTCTCTGACTTGTACTCCAAGTCTCTCGTGAAGATATCGTTCCAAAAATAACTCTCCCGAAGGTTTCATTCCGTTTGGACTCCGTTTGATATTCCTTTTCTGGGAAACACTGAAATAGGCAAAAAAACAGCAATTTGCACTGGGCCTTGGGTTAGTAGGTTAGTCCCAAAAATAATATAAAAGTGTATAATAAAGCCCATTAAACATCCAAAACAGAATATATAATAGCATGGAACAATCAAAAATTGTAGATACGTTGGAGATGTGTCAATCCTCCCCGCGAGGATCACCCTCAAGGCCTTTCTAGCCTGCTTCCACTGTCGGCACCACCAAGATGCGATGAGGAAAACAGTCAAGACAAGGGGGCTGGGGGATTCCAGGAGGCTCGTGACATCGCCTGCATCATTGGAGGATCCCAGGCCCCTCCTTCAAACCGCATCTTCAAGCAGTTCTCCCGCGAGGTCTACGCAGCCCGCCTGAGGCTCGAGGGCGCGTGCCCTCTCAAGTGGTCCCAATGGGCCATCATCTTTTACTCCAAGGATCAACTCAAGTGTGCGACCACAGTCGGACTGCTCCCCATGCTCTGCATTCCGACCATCAGCAACGTCTCCGTTACCAAGACCTTCATCGATGGTAGCGCGGTGCTCAATGTGCTTTCCACTGAGACCTTAGAGAGGCTCCATGTGCACTATGAGCAGCTCCTGCCAACCAAACCTTTCTCTGGAGTGACGGACGGGTCCACCATCCCTCTGGGATAGATACGCCTCCCCATGACTTTCGGAACCCGCAACAACTACCGCACCGAGCCCATCGACTTTGATGTTGCCCACATCGACCTCCCATACAACATCATCCTGGGCTACCCCGCCCTCGCCAAGTTCATGGGAGCTGTCCACCACGGCTACAACGTCCTCAAGATGTCGGGTGGCAACGGCATCATCATGATCGCTTGCAATGAAGAAGATGCGGTCTATGCCGCCAAGCACGCTTACCACGCTGTGGCGGTAGACAACCCTGAAGATGGAGACATCACCATGCCTTTGGAGGCCACTCCCGTGAAGAAGTAGCTCCTCCACGAAGGCAAATGGGAGACTAGGCTGCCTTCGGGTGACATCCCGGCCCCCGCCTGCCGTCGGGGCCACTCTTCCCCACACATAGGAAGGCGCGCCCAGCGGATTCCTTAAGAAGGGACAGGGGACTTCCCTCTGGTGGGCCTCTGACCTGACTGGCGCATCGTGGGAGGTGCTCGGGCACCACTTGGAGGCGTGCTTTGGTGCATGTCCCCATGAGAAAGGAGCACAGCGCGAACCATGAGGAGCGCGAGAGTTCATCACCAAGGCGATCGAAGAGCTTCAAGAGGCGTGGGTAATGCGTGGCGAGCATCGACCCGCACGGCCTACCAATGTTGCCGTCCATCTTAACCCAAGTGGCGAGCTGTGTGTCTGCGTCAACATCCCAAGCCTCAATAGGGCCGCCTCGCAGGACCTCTTTTGGCCCTCCCATGTTGGCCGGAGCGAAAGTCGCCCACGTTATCACGTTCGCATGCCTTTCGGTATACTTAACACGGGGGGCTACGTTCTAGCAGATCATGCAATGCACAATGGCGACTCTGAAAGCAAGGCGTCTGGCAATGGACACTGGTGCGCGTCGGTCCTAAACAAATGGTTTTGAACCCCTTTCCGCGACGGCCTTCGGAACCGTCGCCAAGTGAGTGTGTGCGATAGGGGTCCTTCCCACACGACCCAGAAACCGTCGGGGATATGGAACAGTGATCCAGAGGCCTTCCAAAATGTAATCGTGTGCGATGCAACACACACTAAATTCTTTCGCATGTGTGGAATCGGTGATTAAGTGTTTCTAATGACGCAGTGAAACCATACAGTCTGTCGTAACGAACCGTTTGGGAAATAGTATGTCAAGCACAAGGGCCAACATATGAAGTGTGTGCGATTTGTGCCCCATCACACACGGGTTTTCTGCATAACCCATCTACCATGCTAGACTCCATCGCGCGCATTTTCCAACAATTACCATATGCGATAATGTTCTATCACAAACGGTTCAGGAGCCCCTTCGCACACATACAAGTGATGCAGACCGTTTGTGATTTGTTAGGTATCACCGACTGTTGCTGCAAGAGTGACGTGTGCTTTTCGTTTGGGATACCACATGTTTCCTTAAAAAAATACGACTGGGATTGTATTTTGCATTGGGCACGGTTTACTCCCAGTTCTCGTGTGCGATAACGCGATATCACAAACGGTTCCGGAGAACCTACGCACAATAGTAGCGCTGCAAATTGTTTGCAATCTGATGTGTAACACCAATGAGTGCTTTAAGTAAGAGGCAATCGTTCTCTTTCCTCTGTCCTCTCCAGCTACGCTTCCTCGTGGTCGTGGGTGTAGCCTTTTTGGCTACTTCCTTCTTGGTACTTGAAACATTTCTGGTAGAATGTCTGGTTGGCTAGAAGGTAGACTACCGAGCAGACGGTGAAGCTTGGACGGGCTGCTTAGCAGACGGTTTATCTATGCTGAGCCACTGAGCTGGCGGGGCTGATGTGATAGACTGCTTGGCTGTAGGAGCAGAGGCATCGGACTGTTGACCATGCGTTGAAGCTATGTCGGGTTTCTGCACAGGTGGTGCCAACTTATCGATGTGCTAGGGAGGTCGGGCCAGAGCGTTGGTTTGCTGAGCTGGAAATGCTGACGCATTGGTATGTTGATCACACGCCTGCAGACCGACGGACTGATGAGCAGTCGGTTTTGGACCTACAGACTGCTTAGCAGGCGGTTCCGAAGCAAAAGACTGCGTAGCGGTCTATTCCACCAGGTTGGTCTACTGGGCATGTGCTGCAGCTGGGTCTCCCCCCGCTGCTTCAGCGGTCGGCATAAGAACCATTGGTGCATCATCAGCAATTGTAGGCCATGCCACTGGCTGCTTTGGGGCGGAGGATTACATGGCATGTACGCCACAAAGTGGGGGCGGCTGATCACAGGTTGATGCATCAGCCCGCGAGAGCTGGTGTGGCAAGGAGAGCGTCACCGGTTGAGGGGCGACAGTGGTTGCTCTTTGCGGGGCTTCAGGAATCTCATCGATGAACTCTGTTTCCTTTCATGGCCACTGGATGTGATGTAACCGTGTTTCACCCAAGGTCCTTTGCTCATTGAAGTCTCCTAGGACATTCTTTAGGGCAAATTCATTGAATCCAGGCTTTACTTCAGTCACGTAGCACTTCACATGGCCCGGCTTCAATGGCACATTGTCCAATAAGAGGCCATCTTCCAAGAAAGGTGGGCAAACCCGGGCTATTGCACATTTTAATGTACCTTCATAATGTGTAAGCATGCCCTTATGTCTATCTTTCATTCCAGATAGATCAGACATAGCATCATCACGAGCAGCTGCAGTCTCAGTGTCGCTGGGGTGAGCTGTTGCACCACTCTTGTGCGGTGTTGTCGCACAATAACCTGCATCATCCATGCACGCCGCCCCTCCGATCTGCTGGCTATCAATCAGTGTTAGAGTCTTCTGCATCATCATTGACTCCTCAACATCCTTTTGAACAGCCAGATAAATCTCCTTCTTCAACTTTTCAAACAATGCATTCTGCTTCATTTCACTCCTTGCTTTTTCATGTTGAGCCTCTCTTCTTTGCTAGGTGTGAAAGCCCTCTTGTACGGGACATTAACACCTATTCCCCTTGCATGGCCAGGGGGCTCTTTTGTGTCTAGAGCAATGGAAAAAATGTCACATGGCCCTCAGTTCCTGTAGAACCTTCCAGGGATCTTGGAAGCATCTACCATCACTTCATACAGTTTGGCGTCATGAGCGCTTTCAAAGTAATAAGTTTTGTCATCGCGCCTCTTTGAATGTGCCCGCAAGTAGTCTCTGGCGCGTTCGCCCTTGATTTCACTAAAGGCCGAATTCCCACTTGCCGCTACTGCTTCTTTGTCCTCCTGTTCCCATATCAGTTTCATGCCCTAGTATCCTGCCACACCCACATGGTGGGGTGTATGTTCTTCTTCTGAAGTTCCGATTGCTTGAAACTCTTCGCAGCAAACTCTGGAGTTGCCCTGACCCTTTTGAATTATGCCCAGTCTGCCTTTGTAATTTGGGGGGTATGCGGGGATTGGGTCCTTGCCTTCAGTCAAGTACTTCTTGTACAACACATGCTTCCAGTTTCTCCAAGTATCCCTAGCCTTTTTCAGTGCTGCGTGTTCCACCTGCATTCTCCACTACTCTGGAACATTGAAGTGATCCATGATCTCCCGGACTATCCTTCGCCGTGTTTCTGTGTCAGCCTTTCGAAACCCCGGCAGATTAATGTTGAGCCTTGCCCTGCCAACAAATCCATACACACCCCTAAACCTCGTGCGTGCTTTATCTGGTTTAGTTAGAGCCCAGGACTTTAAATCAATCTCGGTTACTTCATATACACCTTTAGGCCGGTGTGTGGGCTTCCTTGGAGCGTTCCTCTGTGTCCTAACCAGAAGGGTAATTGCTGCAGCTCTATTCCGTTCAAGACTACTTGATTCCTCACAATCTGCTGAAGACCTAGGGTTGTCAATCAAATGAAGTTACATGGCCTGAATGAGTGATGTCGCTGCCACTCGGCATCTACAAAGAACACATGCGAAACATAGGAAAGGAGGATAAGCATAAAACTAACAACTTGGTGTCAAGCTTTCTAAACATGACATGCAATAATTTAGAAAATGTAAAGCTAATTTGTTAAGTTTGTGTGACTCGAGCGCCGGTGATCTGTAAATAGGCAGTAACTTATCGGAACAAATACATCTTATATGTAGTAAGGAAGGTAGATAATGAACATATATAAGCTCTCCATTATTTTATAGTCAATTTGGGAACATACGGAATGAAATTGGAAGAGGGATTGCGAAGAAATATGCCTCACCGGGATGGAGAGCAGTAACTAACAGGCTTCTTAATGCAAACCCGACTGTACCACAGGAGAGGCTAGGGTTACTACATCGATATGCTCGAGGGTGGCTGGCGAGCAAGCGAAGACGGCGAGGCGCGGGCCTCCACGTGTTGGGAACGACAGTGAAGGTAGGTTTGACGCCGAAGAGCGAGCACACGACCGGGGTGAGCACGACGGCGCCAAAGAGGGTTCTGCTGTGGATCTGGGGGAGGGGGAGCTAGCGAAGGAGATTGGGTGGACTAGTTGAGTGAAACACGGGCGAACGGTGGGGGGTGTTGGCGGCCTAGGTGAAAAGGGTGAAAAATATCCCCGATCACCACGCGCGCGGAAAGGCCTATGCAAACGGTTGCCTCTAAGCGCTCGTGTGTAGAAACAAAACAATTTCCTTTGAAATGAAGACGTACTAATTTTGAAATGAAGACGTGTGTTCATCGTTTTGCCTCTAAATTTTTTGCACCTAAACCAATCACAATTTTACCACGAGTTTAATTTGCTGGCGCATTTCAGGTCTCGTGTCCTATATGTAAGACATTTTTTGGCATTTACCGTGCATGTTGGCACAAAATTCAATTCCTAGTCAGACTGCATTTCCTTTCGGAAGGGATGAGGATTGCCGTTCGATCTGGGAGCATCCAACGGTGCAGACGTATGATCCGTGGGGTTTGGGTTCTGGCCAATCAGAACGCACGACTCAGATCGCGCGCGCAGCGTGGGGGGCATCGCCACGGTTTGGTAGGCACACGGCTTTCGTTTGTGAACCGTGTGCTATTTGAAAACATTTTTTTGGGAGTGGCTATTTGAAAACATGTCCATGTGTTGCCGAAAGGGATGAGGATCGTCGTTCCATCAAGGAGAATCCAACAGTGCAGACGTACGATCCGTGGGGTTTGGGTTCTGGCCAATCAGAATGCACGACTCGATCGCGCGCGTGGCAGAGGGGTGGGGGGTGCATCGGCCACGACTTAGTGGACACACGGCTTTCCTGAGTGAACCGTGTGCTCTTTGAAAACATTTACATTACCTAACATCATATTTTTGTTCAAATGAAAACATGAGTTTGCCTCCAATTTGTTTTTCCACGGTAAGAAATCATGAGTATAGTGGAGAGTGTCATATACTAGTATCATGAACATACAACATATATGCTACTACCTTTAATTAATTATAGCACATAGTATAATACATAGAGTATATATAGTATCATATATAGATCATATTTATTGCCATGCATGACACAAATTAGCATCGCATTTAACATGATACGGTATCGACCTACTATATGTTACTCTAACCCTCTTTATATATATTTAATTCTTTGCCACATCAGCATACTTGTTATTTCCGAGTGCATGACATCGTCGGCTATGATACCACCACTATGGTCAGCCTTATATAGTGGGGAGTATCATATACTATATATATAGTATCATGCATATGATACTAGTGTATGATACTACGTACCTACCTTCATAGTGCATATATAGTATCATAGAGTAGTACTAGCTCCCTCTCTAAACTAATATAAGAGTGTTTAGATTACTAAATAGTGACCTAAATGCTCTTATATTAGTTTACGGAGGGAGTATATATCATAGATGACCGTATTTATGAATTGAGCCCTATAAGGCTGGTTGTAATGGGGAGTATTTTATATATACATATATATATATATATATATATATATATATATATATATATATATATATATATATATATATATATATATATATATATATATATATATATATATATATATATATATACTAGTAGTATCATGCATGCATATATATGATACTGTAGGTACGATACTACTTCCGTAATGCATAATATCATAAGTTAACATCTTAGGTTGCCTTACTAATTGTCATGCATCACACAAAGTAGTAGTACAACATTTAATATGACACGGTATCATGATATGATACCACATCCTCTCTTGTTTGCAACATCATCCAGAAAGTCTAGTTGGCATGCATGATATCGCTTATGATAATACCATTACAAACAGCCTAAACCGGAAAGGAGCGAGTATGAGACTAGCCACAATGGAGATTAGTACACTAGTAACATACACATATCCCTAGACTATATATGTTACTACCTTCGTAGTGGGTAGTAACATAAGTGTAGTGTCATCCAAAGCTTCATTTCTTAGGTTACATACTCATATTGGATTGGGACATGAGATGCTACAGTAACTAGCTAAGTCACTAAAACTATCTCTCTCGTCATTAACTTATTGCCGTATAAGCAAGTTTGCTGAGTTGGAGTCGGTGTTACTGCTGAAGTTACTCCCACTATGGCTAGTCTGATACTAGCTAGTCGTCTATGATATACTAGCTAGCTACCTCACTAAGAGCATGGTTAATAACACAGCCAAGGGTCGGCTATAAGAAGTTGCCATGTCATATACAGCCAACCTCTTAGCGGGCATGTACAATAATAAGTTTTATATACGTATTAGTTTATCAATAGTTGGCCCACCTTACATCCTCGCAAAGTGTCTTCGGTCTCGTGTTGCAGCTGGCTCTACTAACCAAGAGCCCACTTCTCTTCTCCTTGCTCCAACTAATAAGAACATATATATTATTCTATTCCTTATAGCCAGACTACCCACAGTGGGAGTAACATAGGTAGTAATAGTGGGGGATATGATTTGCCACCCCATGAGCGGGTTGTGATCCACCCACCCCCCCTGCTGAACTCCGCTGGACGGTGGCGAGACGACCTATCTCCTTTGGTTCAGTCAGGCCCTTCTCCCCGGCGACTAGCCGCCCGACAAACCAACCGGCCTCTCCTTGCATGCAGCCCGAAACTTCTCCCGCAATAATCACAGATTTCGCGTCTGTTGCGGAGGCGCCAGGCGAGGCTATTCAAACTGTTGGGCCCTCGTCTGTGTTGACTAAGGATTTGTCTGGGCCATGACAAGTGGGTATGGGCTCCTCGGAGGCGCTGGCAACGCATGCCTCGGTTTCTTCTCTGGATCAATATGGGCTTACTGGGCCTGATGTTATCTCTGGGCCCTCTTCCTCCATTGCCAGTCCGGCCCCTATGCGGGTATGTTCGATAAGCCCGGACATACCATCTTCTCAGGAGGCGGAGGCTGTTTTTTCCTCTATGGTCGATGACATGGTGAACCGAATCCTCACCTATACGTTATGCTCCTAGCGGGGCCACATGTCATCCTCCTATGGAATCCGAACTGTCTTCTCGGCTTGCTCCTGTGTTGGTCACTCTAGCAGCGTTTGTAATGATTTCGCCCGGCGCAACGGATTGGTTTGGAAACCGATTTTGCAGCGGCAGCTCTCTGATTTTTCGGCATTGCCTGCCCCTCTTGGAATTCGCACGTCAGTTATTGTGGACGACCCCAAGGTCTCATCGCCTCTCTGCCCCTCTTCCTCCTCTGCCGACGATTCCAAAGAAAGGCCTACTCCAACGACACCACCTCCATTGCTCTCACCTTCGCCTGGACCAGTGCCAATGGCGAACTTTGAGCTCAACCCTGAGCGCTTCGTGCCGGCGGGGCATCACATCGTCGACGGTGGCGCCTTTCGACTGCCGCGCACCTTCATCATGCCTTCTGCTCGTCCGGCCTGCCGCCACGAAGATTACATGGTTGCTGAAGTAATGCCTGCACCTCCGACAGGTGAAGAAGGCCATGTTTGCGAAGAGGTCATCCCGTTCCTGCAAAACAGAGGTATTCTGGTCCGCTCCGCCCAGCCATGGTTTCATGGGGTTGGTCTTATTCAAGTCAGGGATCCGACCGTTCGTTTCAGCTTAACGCAGCATGAGCCTTTCCATATTGGAAACGACCGTTTTGTTCGTTTTATGAATCACGATGAAGGGGAAAATTTCAGAGGAGTGCATGGCTTTCGTACTGGTTGGCTGATGTTTATCGGAATCCCATTGGATTATCGCAACACAGAATTTATTTCTAAGGCAGTGAGCATTTTTGGCAAGTTTCTATCTTGGAACAGTGAAGATCCCTACCTGGTCCGATCAATTGTTCATGCAAGTTTCCCTGACACACCCCTCGTTCTGTGGGATGTAGTTTTTGGTGACTATGCTGATTGGGGTGGAGCTCGTGTTTCTTGGACGGCTACATGCTATGTTTTGGGACCAAATTTCAAGGATCAGATGCCAAATGATGAGGATCCCATGCCACTTGATGGAAACCCGCACCCCCTGCCTGGTAATTTGTAGCCGGATAATCTCCCTTTCGTCATGCCACAATACCCGCTCCTGGGTTGGAATGAAATGTCGCAGCCGGAGCCGGAGCAGCCATTACCTGAAGGATGGGGCAATGCGGTCTGGGGGAGGATGAAGAGGTCAACCAACCTGAGATTCCCGCTCAGGTTCAGGTCTCAATTGAAATCGATCAACCTGAAGATTCCATCTCCTCCCAGACACAGGAAGTTCATTTCCAGCAGCAGGAGACCCAGCAAGTCCAACCTCTCGCCATAGTGCCTTACCAACCGCCTTTGATTCAAGAGCAGCAGATTTTTGTTGGTATGATTAAGATTGTGGCGGGTCCAGTTTTACCACCTGACATGCTTTGGAGGAGGTCTTTTGAATCCCTCATGGAAGACATTGTTGTGGCTAAAGTGCCACGCCCTCTGCTCTTCAAACCCTTGGGCACTGTCATTTATCCCAAGAAGAATTGGTCTATTGTCTTTGACGCGGATGCTGGAACATCTTCTCTTATTCGGCAACAGGAGCAAGTGCCCTCTCTGGCTTCATCTCCGCCGGCAAGGCGCCCGGTGGCGCGCACACTTTTCCCTACTCTGGGGGAGCCTTCACAGTCTCTTGTTTTCACTGCACAAGCTGACGCGCCTAGCGCGTCGAAGAAGAATCGCAAGGGTGCCCCTGTGGTGGACACTGCTGTCAGAAGGTGCACCAGAAGCTCTGTCAGGCTGAATGGGTACAAGAACACTGTCTTTGAGCAGCTTGTGTCCCAACCCAGGAAGAAGCGCCCTCGCTCCAAGCCAATTGCCGACGCCATCAACAAGTCTGACGTGGATCAGGAGAAGCCCCATGAAGGTGCCCAAGTTCCACCTTATACCCCAATTAAGGTGCTGCAAGCAGTTGGGGCTGAGCTGGAGATGGACCCTTCCCTTCTGACGGTGGAGAAGCTTATGGCTGATCCCCAGGTGGATTCCTCGTCGCCAAAGGATGTTTAATGTTGTTGACACAAGCTTATGCTCGCCACTTGCCCTGTAATTGGGCCTATCCTTCTGGTTTTTTCTGTGATGATACAATGTTTGTGGAGGGTGTTCTTGCGTTGGAGGGTGTACTTGCGTTGGATACTTTTGAACCTGCCATGGTATTATGTACCATTCTTTTATCCTACTGCTTAACTAGTTTATATAATGAGTAATTTCGATACTCGTAGTTGGAATGTTCTGTGTTGGAATGTGAGAGGGCTCAATTCTTAGGCTCGCCAACGTGCAGTCAGAGAAAAGGTGGTCTCTAGCAAATGTGATGTCGTTTGCTTACAGGAAACTAAATTACAGAACGCCGATCGTGCTCTCATAAAAAAGATTTGCCCCCCTTGCTTTGACCATTTCATTGAATCACCCTCCAATGGTGCCTCTGGGGGTATCATCACTATTTGGCGGTCTGACATGTTCACGGGCACATTACTTCAAGTTGAACCTTATGGTATTATTGTCAAATTCGCTTCGGTTCATAACAATGAAGCATGGACATTAGTGAATGTTTACGGACCCTGTCAGGGCATAATGAGAGATGCTTTTGTAGCTTGGTTATACAGTCTTGATATTGACCCTAATGCCAACTGGATGCTCATGGGAGATTTTAATTTCATAAGGTCATTGAATAATAGAAACCTTCCTGGAGGCGATATTAATGATATCTTTATTTTCAATGAAATAATTGGGCATCTGGGTCTTCTTGAATTACCTCTTAAAGGAAGAAAGTTCACTTGGTCTAATATGCAGAGCTCACCTCTACTTGAGCAACTTGATTGGGTTTTCACCTCTGCCAGCTGGATCCTTCAGTACCCAATGACACAGGTCACTCCACTTGCCAAAACCACTTCAGATCATGTGCCTTGCCTCATTACTATTAGCACAAATATCCCCAGGGCACATATTTTTAGATTTGAAAAATTTTGGGCTGGACAACATGGCTTCATGGAGTGTTAAGGAAGTCTGGCAGAGGAAATCAACAAAGTCTCATATTTCTGCAATCATAGTTGACAAGTTGAAATCCTTGAGATATGCCCTCAAGAAGTGGCAGAAAGGGCTCTCACATATTAAGAAATTGCTCCTAAAAACGAACTGGGTCATCCTGTGCTTTGATGATCTTGAGGAGATCAGACCCCTCTCAGTGCCTGAGAAAAACTTCAGAAAGTTGGTAAAGCTACATCATGAGCACCTTCTGGATCTCCAATTCCTATAATGGAAGAAAAGGTGCACTGTCAGATACATAAAGGTGGGAGAGGACAACACAATTTTTTTTCAAGCTATGGCAACTGAGAGGCACAGGAAAAATGCAATAGCGAATCTAGTGTTACCAGATGGGATATCAACGGCTGATCATGATGACATGGCAGCTGAATTCTTGCAGGTGTTCAATAACCGAATGGGAACAGTCAAACCCATAGTGTTGGGTGAGGAAATCTTGTCTCTCATTCAGCTTGTTCCTGGCCTAGAGGTTTTGTCTAAACCTTTCACTTCCATAGACATTGAAAAGGTTATCAAAGAAATGCCCATTGATAAGGCGCCTAGTCCTGATGGTTTCAATGGCCTATTCCTCAAGCGCTGTTGGCCTATTATCTTTCAGGATTTCATCTCTTTGGTTCATGAATTCCATAAAGGAACAGTCGTGCTGGAGAATCTCAATGATGCATTCATCACACTGGTTCCCAAGAAGAACTCTCCTGAGACTACAAGTGATTTTAGGCCTATTTCTCTAACCATTGTAGGCCTAAAATTCTTAACCAAATTGGCTGCTAATAGGTTTCAGGAAATGATTATGGACTGCATCCACAAGAACCAGTATCGCTTTATAAAATCCAGAACAATCTAGGATTGTTTGGCCTGGACTTTTGAATACATTCACCAATGCAATCAGTCTAGGAGGTCCATTATTCTGCTCAAATTGGACTTTCAAAGGCCTTTGACTCAATACAACATGAGGCAATAATCAGAATCCTGCAGGCTAAAGGTTTCACCCGAAAATGGATTGGTTGGGTTAAGGAGCTCTTATTTTCTGGAACATCCACAGTCCTTCTTAATGGAGTGCCAGGTAAGCACTTCAAATGCAAGTGTGGGGTTAAGCAAGGCGATCCAATGTCCCCATTGCTCTTTGTCATAGCTGCTGACCTTCTGCAAACAATGATTAATAATCTTCTGCGCCAAGGAGACATCAATCTGCCCATTCCAACTCAGGACCCTTACTTTCCAATAGTGCAATATGCAGATGACACACTGCTTTTTATTCCAGCAGAGGAATCCCAATTGCTTGCACTAAGAAGGGTTTTATACTCCTTTGCCTCAGCTACTAGCCTGCAGATCAACTACCACAAGTCTTCAATGTACCCTATTAATACTGATGTCAACACAACATCTGCTTTGGCAAACCTGCTTGGTTGTAAGTTAGGTTCAATGCCATTTACATACCTAGGTCTACCTGTTGGCACCACCAGGCCTAAGATAGTTGACTTCATGCCCTTGGTTGATTGCATGGAAAGAAGGCTTACTGCTAGGCCTGGTTCTTACCACAGGGTAGCAGGTTACAACTGGTTAACTCTGTTATTTCCTCTTTGCCAATATATTTCCTATGCAGCCTCTCATTACCTGCTGGCATTCTGTAGCAACTGGAGAGAATACAGAGGCAATGCCTATGGAGAAAATATGGCCAGGAGAAGGGCCCTTCTCTGGCTGCTTGGCCCTTAGTTTGTAGGACCAAATCCAAGGGGGGGCTTGGTGTCCTAAATCTTGGCTTACAGAATGAAGCCCTACTTATGAAGCACCTCAGCAAATTCTACAATAAAGCAGATGTACCCTGGGTAAACCTGATCTGGGACTCCTATTACTTTCACAGGATACCACATGACACTACTCTCTGTGGATCCTTTTGGTGGAAGGATGTGTCCATGTTAATGGACAAGTTCAGAGCAGTAACAATGATAAAGGTGAGCTCAGGAGACACTGCCCTATTCTGGTATGATAGTTGGGAATTGGATAACAAGGTATTACCTTTGAGGGATAGATTTCCAATACTGCACTCTTACTGCTCCAATAAATATCTTTGAGTCGGGGATTTCTTTATGACTGAGGACATCCAGGAATTGTTCTCCCTTCCTCTTTCTCAGGTGGCCCACAATGAAATGTTGGCTCTTTCAGCACTGTTATCCTCTATGCACTTAAACCTGGAGATTCCTAATACATGGCTCTGGAAGCATAATAAGCCCTCTGAGTACACAGCCAAGAAGTTCTACATTCATCTGCATCAACCTATGGTGGCCAACCCTCTCCTGGGTTGGATTTGGAAGAGCTCTTGTACCATGTCTATAAAGATGTTTGCTTGGTTGGTCATCATGGACAGGATCAACACCAAAGACATGTTACAGCGCAGGCACTGGAAGATCAATGATGGGACACAATGTGTTCTTTGCCCTACAGCAGCACTAGAGGATAGGAATCACCTTTTCTTTCAATGCAACTTTAGTGTGAGAGTTTGGAACTACTTGTAGATTGAATGGACTGACAGTTCAGATATGTATCAAATGCTAAGCAAGCTAGAAGAGGTTTTGGTCAGCCTTTCTTCGCAGAGGTAGTCTTCTTGGCATGGTGGAATATCTAGAAAGTCAGGAATGATAAAGCTTTCAGACACATTTCCCCAACCTTCAGACAGTGGAGATCTGGCTTCATCCATGACATCACTTTGATTTCTCATAGGATCAAAGCCAAATTCAGGGATGTACTCCTCAAATGGATAGACTTCCTTACCCCTTGAGCTCTATTTCTGTCTTTAGATATGTAAGTAGTAGGTTTGTTTCTCTTTGCCTAGTTTAGCCCCTACAACCCCCCCTCTCCTTGTAAATTGTATTTATTTGCTCCTTTTCGTTTCAATAAAATGTTGTGAGGTGTAAGCCTTGCAGTCTTCATGGTAAAAAAAATGAAGAAATGGAGGAAAGAGGATATGTGTGATGTTACTTCGTACCTATGTTACTCCCACTGTGGGTATAGTCTTACTATAGTATGAGACTACCCACAATGGGAGTAACATAGGTAGTAACATCACACATATCTAGTTAAATTAAATAGATGATGTGGAAAGCAATAAATGAAGAAAGTGAGCAAAGTAGTAACATAGCTAGTTACTAGTAGTATGTGACACCCCCGATTTGTCCGTACACTAATCATGCACGCAAATTTGTACATCCAAGATCAAGGACTCACCTGAAGATATCACAACACAACTCTAAACACAAATTAAAATAATACAATCTTTATATTACAAGCCAGGGGCCTCGAGGGCTCGAATACATAAGCTCGAAAACACAAGAGTCAGCGGAAGCAATAATATCTGAGTACAGACATAAGTTAAACAAGTTTGCCTTAAGAAGGCTAGCACAAAAGTAACAACGATCGAAAAGGCAAGGCCTCCTGCCTGGGACCTCCTAACTACTCCTCGAAGCCAAACTCCACGTAGAAACATCATCAGTATCCTCTGGCTCCTGGGCTCCACCATCTGGTTGCGTCATCCGAGAAGAAGGTACAAAAGGGGAAAAGGGGGAGAAAAGCAACCGTGAGTACTCATCCAAAGTACTCGCAAGCAAGGATCTACACTACATATGCAAAGATATCTGTGTAAAGGGCTAATATATGTGGACTGGATTGCAGAAAGCAGAATAAGAGGGGGATAGCTAATCTAATCGAAGACTACGCTTCTCGTAACCTCCATCTTGCAGCAAAAGATGAGGGTAGCTGGAAAGTAACAAGTATCCTCGCTTCTCGCAACCTCCGTCTTGCAGCAGTAGAACAGAATAGATGGTAAGTTCACCAAGTAACATCGTATAGCATAAACCTACCCGGCGATCCTCTCGCACATCACCCTGTGAGAGAGCAACCACCGAGTTATATCTGGAACTTGTCTGGGTGTGTTTTATTAAGTATCCAGTTCTAGTTGTCATGAAGTCCGAGTACAACTCCGGGTCGTCCTTTTACCGAGGGACACGGCTATTCGAATAGATTAACTTCCCTGCAGGGGTGCACCACATAACCCAGCACGCTCGATCCCATTTGGCCGGACACACTTTCCAGGGTCATGCCCGGCCTCGGAAGATCAACACGTCGCAGCCCTACCTAAGCACAACAGAGAGGTCAGCACGTCGGTCTAAGTCCTAAGCACACAGGGGTCTGGGCCCATCGCCCAATGCACACCTGCACATTGTGAGGGCGGCCGGTGAGCAGACCTAGCAACCTCCATTACTAAGGAAGTTGCGTTACACGGTCCAACCCCGGCGCGCGCCGCTAAGTCGCTGACGTCAAGAAGGCTTCGGCTGATACCACGACGTCGAGTGCCCATAACTATTCCCACGTAGCTGGTTAGTGCGTATAGACCAAATGGCCAGACTCAGATCAAATACCAAGATCTTGATAAGCGTGTTATTATGAAACAACCGCGGACAACGACCAGGGCCAGGCCACCTCTCCACTGGGTGTCTCAACCTGCCCTGTCGCTCCGCCACAAAGATCCACTCGGGGGGCCGTTGGGAACTCAGGCCCATCACTACCTGGATGGAGCCACCTGTCCTTTCAGCCCCCACATCGAATCACTTGCGGGTACTCAATGAGCCGACCCGACTTTAGTCACATCATGTGTCATGTAAAGTATGTGTATAGTATATACCCGTGATCACCACCTGAGGTGATCACGGCCCGATAGTATAGCATGGCAGACGGACAAGGATGTGGGGCCACTGATGGAAAACTAGCATCCTACACTAAGCATTAGGATGGCAGGTACAGGTATCAACAGTTGTAGCAGCAATGACGGGCTATGCAAGATAATAGGAGTAACCGAACAGTAACATACTACACTACTCTAATGCAAGCAGTAGAAAGAAGAATAGGCAATATCTAGTGATCAAAGGGGGGGCTTGCCTGGAAGCCCTGCAGACGAAAGGAATCTTTGGAAGCGTAGCCGTAGTCGAACACCGAAGCATCAATGGTCTCGGGGTCTATCACAGTATCAGAGTCCACCGAAAATAAGCAACGAAGGGGAAACAAATAAATAACCGAGCAAACAATAGCATCACAAAGCATAACATGGCAAAAGGCGGTGCTACGTGTGACCTAACGCGGTGCTCGGTGATACAGGCGAAGAGGAATAACATCCGGGAAAGTATTCCCGGTGTTAGGCATTTTCGGGCAGATGAAACGGAGGGGAAAGTTGCACGTTCGGTATGATAGAGATGTGTGGCGGATGAACGGACCGCGTATTCGGATTCGTCTTGTCGTTCTGAGCAACTTTCATATATAAATTATTTTCATCCGAGTTACGGATTATTTAATATGATTTTTCCAAAATTTAATGATTTCTAGAATTTCTTTATCTAGTTAATTCAAATATTTAAAATAAGGCAGACTACTATTTATACTCACAAGTGGTTAGCCTAAGTGTATGACAGTGGGTCCAGAGGGCCTAGTCAGCTACTACAGTCAGCAGTTGACCATTCAATGTTGACTGGTCAACATGGCCAAAAGGGGCCCACATGTAAGTGTCACAGGGTAAACTAATTTTTTGATAAGAATTATTTATGCTAATTAGTGGTGGGGGGCCACATGTCAGTGGGCCATTAGTGGGGAATTAGTCCTAAACTAAATCTCGGTTAGACAGGGCCATCCCGATCTGGCATGGACAAAGATGAACGGGGAAGCTGCTTGCCTGCGCTCGCTCGAGGCAGGGGCCGGCCACGACCGCAGCAGCAAGGCTGCAGCGGCAACGGGGCCTCTGCGGCAGCCGCAGTGGCACGCGGGGAGCAACGCGCGGCCCAGCCAGTGGCGGCCCGAGGCGGAAGGCCAGGGAGTCCGTCGCGGAGGCGGCTCGGCCGACGCCGGTGAGCAAAGGCGGGCGGGCAAGCGGAGCGGTGGTGGACACTAGTGGCTGCGGTGGTGGACACTGGTGGCTACGGTGGTGGGTGTGGGCGGCGCCAAGGAGTAGCAAGAGACAGCAAAACAGCGCAACAACAAAGCACGTACACGGGATCTCGGACACCAGCCATGGCGGCCACGGACGAGCACGGGGCGGCGCCTAATGGGGTGGATTGAGGTTGGGAACGAGGGGAATCGATCGGGGACCTCATCGCGAACCTGTAGAGGCGCAAAGTATGCTCGGGGAAGGCTCGGAGGCGACAAATCGAAGCGGCGATGAGCGACGGCCGGAGGTGGAAGATGACTCGATGTAGGTGATGTAGTGGCGCCGAGCTCCAATGGTTCACAGCAGAGGAAGTAGCGGGTGAGGGCAGGGTCAAGGGGCACGACCACATGCTCCGGGGGTGACGGGGAGCGCGCGAGTGATGACGACCATGGCGAGATTGCTTCGGCTATGTGTTGTGGGGGGGAAAGAAAATGAGTGGGGGAGATGGAGTGGTTTCTAGGGTTCGGGAAGGGGGCATAGGGTGACACCTTATCCTCCTAGGGAGCCGTGGGATCATCGCCACATCGCCCAGGGGCGCGGCCATGGCGTGGATGTCTGCCACAACCCCCCTGCCTCCCTGTAGCAGGAGGTTGGGGATGAGTGGGAGTGCGTGGGCTGGGCCTCCCCTAGTCCACATGGGCATGCCCCTATAGCGGTCGGGCCAAAGTACACAGAGGCTTTTCCTTTCTCTTTTCTGTAATTGTACTTGCTATTGTTTAATATTTATTACTTGATGAATCAAATGAAGTCCAAGCTTGTTACAAATTTTGTGTAGTCAAACGGAACCATTGCAAGGCCACACACCAAGTTTCATATTTTTAGGAAAGGTAAATATTAATATTTGGATTTCATTGTTCCATAGAAATAGTGTTGATTTAGTTTTACTATTTTAATTCTTATACTAAATGAGTTTAGTTGATGATGAAATTTGGCTCATAAATTTTAGGCAATTATTTTACCTAGCCAAACAAGTTTCAAATTATATTAAAAAAGTATGAGTAGTTTTCTAAATTAAAATTGGCCCAAATTAATATTGTTGGCAGTGTTTAAAATAGGTTAAGGGTGTGTTAAATATCCAAGTTAATGTTGAATTCCTTAAAAAAAAGGTTAGTGACTTTTTGCAACCCAGCGAACATTTTTGTTTTACCGATCGAAGAAATAATAACTTGACCTTATTTTAATTGAATTTGAATTTGGTTTGGATCAACACGAGATTGACAATAGTAATCGTGGTGATGTTGCATCATTAGTAGACGGTTACTGTAGCTTAACTATCCGGGCGTCACATAGTATGAGTAAAATCACATGTACATATCAAGGCAAGATGCATGTGTCTATAGCCTAATAAATGAAGTGATGCATGTACCAAACATATATCTTAGACTAGCCACAACGGGTAGTAACATAGCGTAGTAACATGCCCATGTTACTACTATATGTTACTACCTCTATAGTGGGGTGTAACATATGTGTGGTAACATGAAAGACTTCATTTATTAGGCTATAGACTCATCTTACCTTGATATGTTGGATGTTACTCATACTAGTAGTAACTAGCTATGTTACCACATGCCTCTCTCTCTTCATTTATTGCTTGCCACGTCATCTATTTTATCTAGATATGTGTGATGTTACTACCTATGTTACTCCCACTGTGGATAGTCTTACTCCCAACTATAGAGGTAGTGACATATATAGACTAGTAACACATGGGCATGTTACTAGTCTATGTTACTACCCATTGTGGCTAGTCTGAGTAACATCACACATCTCAAGGAAAGATGAGTCTATAGCCTAATAAATTAAGTGTTGCATGTTACTACACATAAGTTACTCCCCACTATAGAGGTAGTAACATAGACTAGTAACATTCTATGTTACTACCCATTGTCGCTAGTCTTATGTCACTCTATTGTGCAGTTACTTGCTCTAATGCATAGTATCATAGAGTAGCTAGTATCATATGTATTACTTTATTTATATTGTCACGCTTGACACATAGTAGCATAACATTTATTATGACACGGTTCCATGATATGATACTTAACCCTCTCTTTCTTCATTTAATTAATTCTATGACGGCTCATCAAAATTTCCTAATTGGCATGCATGATACTAGCTATGATACCCCCTTACTATCAGCCTATCACACGTGTACAGATCATTTGTGCGTTGCTTTGTGAGTTTTCATCCGTTTGTTCGGGAGGCGGGGAGAAGTTTCAAACATTTCAGCCGCGAGGTGCGGCCACTAGCGTAGGCCTAGTTGGTATTTTAATTACAGAAAATTCAGATGGAGTAAGGACATCATCAAAATCGATGTGTGCTTGTGGCATGCTCTCACGACCCCGTGGAAAAAATTTGGTAAAGTTTGGCCCAAGTTTTGATGACCGCTCCTTCCAAACCGGAGCATCTCACAAGAAGGATCATGGTTTTCCAAAAGGAGACGTGTCAATTCAAACTCCTGTGGTCGATGACTTCATCGTTTGGCCTCATAAAAATTTCCACGGTATGCAATCACCATTATACCACGGGTTTGATTTTCTAGCGCATTTCAGGTATCGTCAGCTATATTTAAGACATTTTTTGAGATTAACGTGCATTTTGTGCATAAAAATAAAATTACAAATGGAACTGCATGTGTTGTCGAAAGGGATGAGGATCGTCGTTCGATCTGGGTGCATCCAACGGTGTAGACTTATGATCCGGGTTTGGGTTCTGGCCAATCAGAAATCACGACTCAAATCGTGGGCGGGATGGCGGGGTTTGGTCGGCACACAGCTTCCATCAACAAAACCGTGTGCTATTCTCAAACCAGATTGCATATTTTTGTTCACACGTACTGTAGTGAGATCGATTGAGTGTGCTACCTCTATGATATAATAATAATCATAATAACAAAAAATAGTTTGTATTCATTGCCTGAGCTGACAGCATATCAAGGTCAACATATTAACGGTTCTTACATCAACAGAAAACTGGGCATAACTCACAAATTCAGTACACGCGAAAGTTCTAAATTGAACGAATTAAGTTGTAGGGTAGGCATAAAGACTAGTCTTACGGCTTAATTCACATGTACATGGGGGAACTGGGATCATTAAGTTGACCCCGAATGAACTTCGTGGTTTTGATGATTTTACGCTTCTCTGTTGCACGGGTGCATGATCCCTTGGCTGGCAACTCATCAAATTCATCATACTCATCCTGATCGGCAACATCGTAGACACACAGTACCCTTGTCTTCCCATGCATCGCTAAATGGCCGTTCTTATGCTAGGGGTCTTCCACAAAGAAAATTTGGTTAGCATCTCTGGCAAGAATGAATGGGTCCGCGTGACATGCCATCGTTGTCCTGTTAACACAGGTCTTCTTGTACTCATCAATCCTTACCTGACCAAGAGGGATCCATGCGCACCTGAATAATGCCACCTTAACTTTCACATAGTCAAGCTTCCAAATCTCTTTGATGGTTCCATAGTATACCCTTTTATCAACTTCATTTACAGTCATGCATTCTATTCGAACAGAGCTGTTCTGATACGAGGTATTCTTATCACGTTCTTCAATGTAGAACATGTATCCATTTATGGCATATGCTTGGTACGTCAACAACGTAGGTGATGGCTTTTGTGCCAACCACGTAGCAATGCCATCGCTGGATCCTTGTGCCAAACGATTCTTCAGCCATTCGGCGTACTTCTTAGTGTGCTCCTTCATCTCCACTTCTGATGAAGGCACCATTGCTAAGAAGCTTTGGCGTATCTCCGCCAAGTGTTCTTCGGCATAAGCGTTGAGAACTGGGCTGTTAAGCAGTACCGTCAAATGGGCTTTCTCTGCCACTTCTCCGGGTGCAGCCATTTGCGTGCCAGCAAGGACCGGCTTACCTTTCGGCCTTCCCTCGTGGCGAGAGAGGAGAAACCCTATAGGTCTTAGTTGCATGTTTGGTGCCAAACTCAACCACCTCCTCCGCGGTATAAACTTGTAGGATGCTTGCCTCTGGGTGGTTTCGGTTCAGACAAAAGCGCTTCAGTATTCCCATGAACCGCTCAAAGGGATACATGTTGCGAAGAAACACAGGACCACAATACTTTATCTCGTCGACAGGATGCATAGTGGGATGGACCATGACATCAGAGAACGATGGTGAGAAAAACATCTCTAGGTTGGATAATATTCTTGCAATATCATCTCGCATATTATCCAACTCTTCACGATCTACAACTTTCTACCATAGTTTGTTAAAGAAATCACAATGGTCAATGAGTGTGTTTCTTATATCTTTGTCCATCATATTCTTGATGGCCCCCGGGAGGATTTGTGTCAACATTACGTGGCAATCATGTGACTTCATGTGTCCCAACTTCATTTTACCTGAGCTCACATCCATGAGACTTCTGATGTTTCCGCGGTAGGAAGAGGGTGTCTTAACTGACAACAAATAGGTGAAGAACCGTGTTGCTTCTTTTGTACTAAAATTGTAACTCTGGTGAGCTTTGATGAATTTGTCATCATCTTCTGCTTCACTCTTGCATTGTGATTGATCAGCAAACATATCGATCCGTGAACCGTCACCATCCTTTCTTTTACCTTTAATCTTGAGCAGAGTACCAAGGATGCTTTCACATACGTTCTTCTCTACGTGCATGACATCGATGCAGTGACGTAGATGTAGAATCTCCCAGTAAGGTAATTTCCAAAACACCAATTTCTTCTTAAACACTTGATCCTTTGGTGTTAGTTCCACCGTCAAAGGGTGGTTCTTGCCAGGCACAATATTAATTTTTTTAGCCATGTTGTGGACTAGCTCCCCTCATAGGGTATTGGGGCCACACCTGCCTCTGTCGTACCATCAAATTCAGCTTTCATCTTTTGGTATGGGTGATTCATCCGCAAGAACCTACGATGACGCAAATACACTATTTTGTTCAGGTTGGGAAGTCTTCTGCTAGGTGTCCTATCCATGCATGTGACACACCGTACATCTCTCCTTGTTTTCTGCCCCGATGTGTTGCCTAATGCCGGCATATCTTGAATGGTGTGCACTAGCATCGCATGTAGATCGAAAATCTCCGTTCTGTAAGCATCATAAAATTTTACATGAGGCGCATCAATCCACACTGTCAGCAGTTCTTCTACCAGTAGCTGAAAGTAAATGTCGATGTCATTTCCTGGTTGCTTCGGGCCTTGGATAATCATTGACATCATAATGTATATTTTCTTCATACACAACCAAGGAGTTAGGTTATATATGCACATAAGCGCCGGCCAGTGCTTTGATTGGTGCTCATATCGCCAAAAGGATTCATCCCGTCAGTACACTCACCGAGCCTTATACTTCTAGGATCCTTGGCAAAATTTTCATACTTGTTGCCGATTAATTCCCACTGAGCCCCATCTTTTGGGTGCCTCATAAACCTATCCGCAATTCGCTCATCATGATGCCGCCGCAACCCCTTTGCCTCTCTAGGGTTTGCAAACAAACCCCTCAATCTTGGAATTAAAGGCAAGTACCAAACAACCTTGAACGGGATTCCTGTCTTGATCTCGTCGTCCAATTTGTACTTGTCCTTTGCTCTGCTGTGTTTGTATCATGCATGCTTGCATGTTTGACATTCACAAAAATCTTTGTACTCACCCTGGTACAATATACAATCATTCACACAAGCGTGTATCTCCTGTACTTCAAGTTCCAATAGGCAAACAATTTTCTTCACTTCATTCGTGCTTGTGGGGAGCACATTACCTTCAGGAAGAATATCGTTGGAAATACCTAAGATCTCTGTGAAGCCCTTGTTTGATAGACCATTTGCTGCTTTAAATCTGAGAAGCGCCAGGGTGGCACTCAACCTGGACTATTTCTTTTTGCAACCTGGATACAATTCTTTCTTGGAGTCAGCATCAATGGTTGGCAGATCCTTTTCTGGGCCCTCGAAATCTGCAATCATAGCAGCAAAATCTGGCATATCAAGATCGTCATCATCTGCGTGGATGTCTTGCTTTTCCAGTGGGCGTCTCGGCTTTCCGGTGTTCCATTGGTAGCTTGACGCCTCTGCCCCAATGTTATATTCAACATCCATGTGACACTGATCGGGGTTTGGCATCTCACTACCCTGGGTATCTTCATCCAGGACCTCCTCTTCACCCTGTCTGCTCCAACATGTATATCCATCCATGAATCCCCTAGAGACTAAGTGCATCTGGACATCTGCAACTTCATGTGACTCTATATTGGCACAATCAGTACACGAACAAATGATGTAATCCGCATCACCAATTCTCCTCTTTGTACTTTCAGCGAAATTCATGAACTCTGTCACGCCACTACCAAAATCTGTGGTTTTCTGATTCTTCATCCATCGAGATAGTTCCATCTGCAGCAGACGAATGGTAATTAAAAACAAAACAACAACATTAATACACGGATTAACTGCTGCCCAACGATGCATGCATAAATCACAAGGTTCTATTTAATAATTATTGAGGGCGCTCCATGTTGTTATCCAGACGTGCAATGACAAAAATTAATGGCTAGTCAATTTACACGCAGAGTACTAGTACAACACTATACTTAGGAATTGAATACCTTAATTAAGCCACTCATGAAAAGAATACCTTAATTAATTAGCCGCACGGTGACCTCCACCCAGCAGACACACAAGCGCGATGCGGCGGCATGCCGAGACAGCAGGGTCGAGGATCAAAGCTTAGTGCGGCTGCCTCCTGAAGTTCGACCTCCACTATCCCGCCTTCGACCGTGATGGATGTGCTCGAATCACGCCATCGGCGACCTTGATGGTTGAGCTCCTCCTATCTCCCGCCGTAGACCGAGGATTGACCTCCTATGATGCCGCCACCTCCCATCGACCGAGGATTGACCTCTTCTTCGGTAGCCGCTGCCTAGGACGTCGCCGCCATCTCTATATGCAGAGCGGCTGTTTTGTTTTACGAATATCCGTGGACCGGTTGTTTACATGGTATCTCACCGTAACTCAATGATATGGAAATGTTAGTACATCACATACGGTTATGTAACGACAACCGTGTCTAACCTACGTTGTCTTCTCACACAGTTTGGTGCAGAAATCGTGTGTGACGTTGTAATACCCAACACAAACGACATGTACAAACAGTGTGCCATATACAACATATATATAGTGCCATTAGTAATTCCCAACCGTTAGCTTATCTCCACGGTTTCCCCATTTCCCCCAAATCCCTACATAGCCTCAAAATTCCCACACGTGGCGCTGACATTGGGGGAATGCGGACGAGTGGTGCTGATGGTTTCTGTGCGGCTGCTCCTACTCGTATCGCCGTCGAGCACTTGCCTAAGGTCATCAGAAGGCAGGTGTACTACGGATCCGAATCGTCCTATCAGGTTCCAATCTATCCCGATATTTTTTAGCATGTCCAAAGTATAGATCCTTGTTGAATCAGTCCTGAATGACCCCCCCCCCCAGGAAAGCGATCTGCCGCTGGATCCAGAGCTTGACTCCAGACTCCCGCAACATGAGTTGGACTCCTAGTTTCGTGTCACCGAGAAGTACCAAAAGCTGTGTTGTGTGCACGGGCACACTCCCGCTCGACGTGTATGCACGGAAGGATTCGACATTGGCAGGTGGTTTCTCAGTTGCCCCTAAGAGGTTCGTGCTAATTAAGTTTATCATTTTACTTCAGTTAATGCCACTTCTAATCAAGAATACTATTTAACATTGGTAGGGATATGAGGCTTGTGCCTTTGTTAACTGCTTGGATGAAGATTGGCATGGCAGGGCTCGGAGTGTTATCACCAAGCTCGCCGAAGTTAACGTAAAGTTGAAGAAGAAACTGGCTGATCTGGAATGTACAATCAGTACGATGAAGCAAGAAAGAATCAATCATAGGCAACAGATGAAAGCAAGAGACAAGAAGGAACTAGCATGTGTAGTTGTGGTAGCGCATTGGCCATGTTCTATGCGCTGTTTGCAGTGATGATTAGGGGTTTTGATTGATAATATTGCTAAAGCACATCTAGATGTGCTCTAAGTAATGCACATCTAGGTCCTATGGCATTGATGTTACGCAAAGATTCGTGCAGATATTTTTCTTTATCTTTTTTCTTTTCCTTTCTAGTTTGATTATTACTGACTTTATCAATAAGAAGATCTCAATGTATTGCTTGCCAACTGTCCCACTCCATTCGTACTAGTACCGGTGCATAATCCCAAAACTCGTTCCTTGTTTTTGTCCTGAAAAAGGATACCAGCCAAATAGCCAATAGGAGTCCTGCGCAACCCCGGGAATTTGGAGCGACTGGGTACAAATAATTGCAGTTGATTATATCAACGGTTAGATAATACGTCAACCCCCGCTTCAATTGGCAGTTCCTCTTCTCTGCATACCATGCTTAAGTGTCCACCATCTTCATTGTCCCCGGCAAGCCACGCTACACACTGGCACGCACTCTACAGCCATGTTGAGTGATAGGAAGGACGCCAGTTCGGCCAGCAGTCTGGCGCCCGATGATAGGTCAACATCTAAATCATGCTGCTCGTCTTCCATGAGTCCGGCGTCGAGCCCGGACCTCAATTATATCCGGTTCATGGAAAGGATGCCGCATCCGGAGTCATCAGACGACAACCAAACGGACGAGGAGTCATTGGAGGATGAAGAAGAGGACGACGATGATGAGGAGGAGGAATGGTCGAACGAGGAGGAGGACGACGACGACAGCTATGACGATGACGACGGCGACGGCGATGAAAAGCCAATGGTCAGTGGCAAGAAGCGTCCTCGCCAAGACGATGTCGCGGGGCCATCCAACAAGAACAACAAGAAGAAGAAGGACTAAATTAAGCATACTGTATATATCTCTATTTATCATGTCAATCTCATCGCAGACGGTTAGTAATATGTATTCGATAGAGGTCTTCTACATTATCGCCAACAGGTTGGTTTGTTGAACTGTGTGCCCTAACAAGCACACAATTCACAAAAAAGACCGTATGCGTTGTCTATAATGATCGCACACAATTCTGATTACCGGCATGTTTGCCGGGTATCACACACATCTTGTTACGCCTAATCATTTGTGTTCACATCACTCATCGCAAACGATTCATCGGAGTGAACTATATGCCGTATATCGCAGACACCTTGAACTGGCTGCCCGTTTCTGTTGTTCTGTCTCATCGCAAACAGTTCGTATAGATCAACCGTATGCCCCTCATCGCACACGCAACTATAACCTGAACCATGCTTGATGCATCCGTCATCGCAGACGTTTCACACATTTCTGATGGTTTCCATAAAACACCGTTTGCGATGATTGCATCGCACACAGTTTCTCGAAGTGTCTCTGATTGTAGAGTCGCGTTAGAAGCATCCTGCAGTAGTGGGAGGGTCAGGAGGACCTGCCTTTAGCAAGCCCGTCGGGCCTCGCGAGCTCCTGGCGCCTCAGGAGCCACCTGGCTCGTAAGGAGCGACAATTGTGGTACGACTCTACAGCTACCTCGACGCTTCAGCATCTTCATTACCAGGTGATGTTTGGTTTGTTCAAGATGAGGGAGCCCGTTGGGCTACATTATCCGTAGTCCGTCAGGGCGCACACCTTCAGCAGTATCACTTCACGCATATACTAGAATTGGCATTGCCTTTGATTTATTTCCTTAAGCATTTAAGCTTGCATGTTTTGGTGTTTCGCCACCACAAGTGTCACCGCACCCTGATTGAGATAAGTCTGGGCGCAGAGTTTGGTTCTTCCTTTCGCAATGCGGGACGCTGCTGAGGGTGTTTTCCTATGGTGTGTTGCATGAATAAGACTTTGGCACGACGTCTGTGCTCGGGCTCGTCCCAGCAATGTTGATAAACCTAAGCAATCGAGGTTTGACAGGCGGGCTGGCCCCATTCACGACACCTCCTGAAGTCCTTGGTGCTCGTCCTTCTAATGCAACGACCTGTGGAGGTCGGCTCGGCGCAGGTTTACAAAGTGCTCCCAACGCTAGAAGACGAGGTGCAACCTTCCTTTGAGGTAGGGCCTTGTGAGTCCCGCATTGGCTCACTAGTGCCCATATACACCTCCTCATGTTGGGCTATAAACGCCCCGGAGTAATCCCAAGGAGGGACCTCCCACCCATGCACAAAGTGGAAGCCCCGTGCTACGCGCTGGCAGATGACACGATCGAGAAGTGACTATACCCACGCCCAGTGGTAGCCCCACACTCCGCACTAGTGGATAAACAACTAAGGGCGCATCCGGGCTACACTAACCTCAGGATGGCCTTTCGGCTGACCATTTAACCCTTCTATGTGATGAGCACGCGAGGGGGCTGGATATGAGGACTATGCTCAGGCACGGCCTGGTGCACACTCCACTAGGTGCTTGTACCTGGTCTTCGCGTGCCCCTCCCAGGAAAGGTTTCACGGGAAAAGGTCAGAATGTCACGAGGATGGCTTGTACATGAAGGGGGGCCCGGGAGCACCGTGCTTCACGGACCCGACAGGTCTCGCGTACCCTCACACCTTGGTCCTATCCTGGTTTGCGGACGCCCCAACGGTGGTCGAGCTCTGCGCAGACCAGACCCTCGTGACGACGAAGACCGAGGGCCTCAGGGACCCGACCGGTCTCGCGTACCCTCACCCCTTGGTCATGTCCTGGTTTCCGGACGCTCATACGTCCAAAACGTATCTATAATTTCTGCTTGCTCCATGCCTCCTTTGGGTGATATTGCTATGATATTTATACACTTCCATACACTTTTGATCATATTTGGACTAACCTATTAACTCAGTGCACCCCAGTGCCAGTTTCTGTTTTCTGCTGTTTTTGTATTTCAGGTTTTCCCATTACGAAAACTGCCACAAAAATCCCGGAAAAATTATATAAAAAATCAGCGTTCCAGAAGCTTCCCGGCAGCCGAAGTAGGGCCGGAGGGGGGCCACCAGGGCTCCAGGCGCCCTGGTGGCGCGCCCCCCCTCTTGGCCGCGCCGGGGGGGCGCCTGAGCCCCCCAGGCCTCCGCTGATGCCCCCCTTTGGCATATATTTATATCGTGTCCCGAAACCCTCGAGACGGGAACCCTTTTTCGCGATCTCATCTCTGTTCCGCCGCCGCAGCGCTTCCAAGATCGGGAGCGCCAGGAGAACTCTTCCCGGCACCCTGCCGGAGGGGAGGATCACCACCGGGAGCCTCTCCACCACCATGGACGCCTCCCGGATGAGTTGTGAGTAGTCTCCCTTGGACAATGGGTCCATGACCAGTAGCTATGTGATATTCTCCTCCTGTTCTTGTGCTTCACTAATTAGTCGTCGTGAGCTGCCCTACATGATCGAGGCACATATGTAATCCTTATGTTGTTGCTATGTTGAGTTTGCTGGGATACGATGGATTGTGAGATTATGTTCAGATTGTGTTTGAGTAATATATTTGATTGACCTCTTTTATATTTATGTTCGTAAGTAATTCTTGCATGTTCTCCGTTGTTATTTATTGCTTTGGCCAAGTAGTAGGTAGTGACTCCAAGAGGGAACATTATGCTTGATTGTGGGTTCATGCCCCTCGATGACTAGCTTGAGTGACAGAAACATGAGTCTAGGGGATGTGCTGTTGCCACAAGGGGGGAAACAACGGTGCTTGTTCCCGCGGGTGCAAGGATTGTTTACTTTACGCAAAGTTCTTTTAATGCAGTTGTCTGTTGCTTTGAGTTTACACTATGGGTGGGACTCGCAACTTAATACCAGCGAGATGTTCTGGATAGATATCTCAAGGTGGATGATTAGTAGTAGATGCAGATGGATTTCGGTCTACTTGCCTTGGCGTACCGCCCATGCTTTGAACCTCTACCTTTCTTGCAACATAGTTAGCATTGGTTTGCGCACATAATTCTGTCAATTGCCCAGCTGTAATTCGTTTACCTCACATAGCTGTTTTATCGTCTTTTGGGAGAGAGACATCACTAGTGAACATCATGGGACCCCGGTCCATATTACCATCACTGATCACATCCGCTATTTACTTTACGCTTTTACTTACTATTTGCAGCAATACCTATCACTATTATCACTTGCGTTTGATCTTTTATAAACGACAAGGCCGGAGGGATTGACAACCTCTCTGTACTCATTGGGAGCAAAGTTATTTGTATTTGTGTGCAGGTCCACGTTGATTGCTAATATCTGGCGCCGTTAGCAGTTGACACCTTCTTGTTGAAACTGGGAGTCTCAGGGGAAATCTATCCTTGGTATCTATGCCAAGGGAAAACTTCCGCTACACTGCATCTCAAACCTTCCACTTGGGGTAACCAACGAGGGGCGAGAAGCCATCAAGCAAAGTTTTCTGGCACCGTTGCCGGGGACTCCACTCTTCAAGATAGGGGAGTTGCACGCTATCTTTTACCTTTGCTTTTTAGTCTTGTTAGTTTACCTATCAGTTTTTTGCTTTAGTATCTTTTATCGAAAATCACAAAAATAGTTATCTTGCTTGCTTGCTACTATGGGTTCCACCGAGAACACCAAGTTGTGTGACTTCACTAGTCACAACAACGATGACTTTATTTGCACGCCTATCACTACACCTGCCACTTTAGCACCTTCGTATGAAATTAAACCTGCTTTACTGAATCTAGTTATGAAAGATCAATTCTCCGGTGCTGGAGATGATGCTGCTTTACACTTAAACAATTTTGTTGAACTTTGTGATATGCAAAAGTACCGAGAAATAGATGGTAACATTGTTAAGCTTAAGCTTTTTCCTTTCTCCTTGAGAGGAGGAGCTAAAATTTGGTTTCAGTCTTTGCCTAGAAATAGCATAGATTCATGGGACAAGTGCAAAGATGCTTTTATTAGAAAATACTATCCACCTGCTAAAATTATCCAACTAAGAAGTAACATAATGAATTTTAAACAATTGGATAATGAACACGTTGCCCAAGCTTGGGAACGTATGAAATCTCTTGTCAAGAACCGCCCAACTCATGGTTTGACTACTTGGATGGTTATCCAAACTTTTTATGCAGGCTTGAACTTTACCTCGCGGAACTTGTTAGATTCGGCAGCGGGAGGAACTTTTATGTCAACTACACTTGGTGCTGCCACGAAGCTTCTCGATGAGATGATGACCAACTATTCCCAATGGCACACCGAACGCGCTCCAACAGGTAGGAAGGTAAACTCTGTCGAGGAGATTTCCTCCCTAAATGAAAAAGTTGACTTGATCATGTCTCTACTTTCGAAGCAATCTTATGTTGATCCTCGTGATGTTCCTTTAAATTCTTTGATTGCTCAAGAACAAGTAGATGTGAACTTTATCTCTGGATACAATTTTAACAACAATGCTTATAGGAGTAATTTTGGTAGCAGTCCTAGACCGTTCCCCTCTAATTCTTATGGGAACAACAATGCTTATCCTAGCACCAAGAACTCCACTACTGAACTAGAGATTATGCTTAAAGATTTCATCACTACCCAAAAAGCTTTTAATAAGAGTGTAGGAGAAAAACTAAACAAACTAGATGATCTCTCTTCGAAGGTAGACAATTTAGCCAATGAGGTAGAATTGCTTAAAATTAGAACTTCTCCTCTTGAGGAGAGGAAGGTCACTCCTATGAATGCTATTCAAGTGCAATTTAATGAAAACATTAGGATGTTGGCTAAACTTAAAGAGAGATGGGCTAGAGAAAGGGAGGAAGAAGATAGAATTAAGAGCCTTCCTACCCACCACACTGTTGCTACTATCCAAGTTGTTGAGGATATCCAAACTCTTAGCACCCAATGCACTCCTGGTCCCAATGGACCTATTAATGGTGATGCTACGACTATTGAAACTACCAAACAAGTGAACCTAAAGGACACCACTACCACCTTACTTGATACTAGTGACCTTGATTTTGATAATTGCACTCTTACCGAAGTTATTGATTTCCTTCACAAGATGTCTAGAGATCCCCGCACTAGCACGCTTAACCTTGCCTTCACAGAGCATATCACTAATGCTCTCATCAAAGCTAGGGAGGAGAAATTTAGATAGAAGCCTCCATACCTAGAAAGCTAGAAGATGGTTGGGATCCTATGATTAAAATTAAGTTGAATAACTTCTCTTGCTATGCTTTATGTGATGTTGGTGCCAGTACCTCTGTTATGCGCAAAAGAATATATGATATGCTTAAATTGAAACCTTTTGATTCTTGTTCTTTTGGTGTTCGTCTCGTTGATTCTTCCATAAAGAAACCTTTGGGGAGGATCGACGATGTTCTTATCATTGTGAATGACAATTATGTTCCCATTGATTTTACAATTATGGACATTGACTGTGAACCTTCTTGTCCAATTATTTTGGGACGTCCTTTCCTACGCACCGTTGGTGCTATCATTGACATGAAAGAGGGGAATATAAAATTCCAATTTCTCTCAAGAAAGGGATGGAACACTTCCCTCGAAAGAAGATTAAGTTACCTTTTGAGTCCGTTATATGGGCTAGCTATTCTTTTACTCTTGATAAAACTTGATCTTTTTGGCATTATGCCTAGCTTAAAGGCATAAAAGAAAGCGCTTTTGGGAGGCAGCCCACATGAATAAATTTTATTTTGCTTTGGTGTGTCTTGATGTTGTTACTACAGTAGCATCATCATTGTATCTTTGCTTTTCAATTTTGTGCCAAGTGTAGCCTCTGATTGCAAGAAAGTTCAAAAGTTGTGACGTGCTGTCCAGGAAACAGATTCTGTCCTTGGATAGAAAAATTCGTATAAAATCACCAGATCATCTTTTTGGTCTGAATTTTTTCGACAGCGTGCTCTATACAATTGTCTTTCGTGCGTCTGTTTTGAGTTTTTCAATTAGAGTTATAGAAGTGCCCCGAAAAAATCATTTACTACCTGCTGTTCTGTTTTTCACAGATTCTGTCCTGTTTTGCCTTTCCTTCATTTTGCAAACCTCGAGCTTGCTTTTGCTTTGCAAAAACCTTTTGGCAATCTTGAGAAACAGTAGACCTTCAAGAATATCCTTATTTCCAGCAAGGAACAATTATTTTATTATGGGTACTAACCTCGCTAATCAGATTATGATGAGTTATGTATGAAGGAAGTTTTCAAGTGTGCGAGGGAAGATGATAAAAAGATTCAGGAGTGCCAAACGCTCAAGCTTGGGGATGCCCCCATGCACCCCCAAGAAATATTCAAGGAGACTCAAGCATCTAAGCTTGGGGATGCCCCCGTGCATCCCCTTCTCCATCAACATTATCAGTTCGTCTTTCGTTCCACTATATTTTTATCACTTCATGTGTTATGTGCTATGCTTGGAGCGTCTTGCTTTTAGTTTCCTTTTTAGTTTTCTTTAGCTTTTCATAACGAGTCGGAAACCAGCTTTCTTTATGTGGGAGAGAAACACGCTCCACTTCTACCTAGAACATAACATAGAATTTTCATGTCTATCCTTGCTGTGTGTGTTCTTTGTCTTTCAATAGCTACTATCATGCTCAGCTCTTAGTTTTCATGCTTATCTTTTTAAAGAGATTTTGTTTAGTTGGTTGTTTGACCTCTCTTTAGTTATCATGCTTATCTTATTAAGAGAGTTTGCTTCTGTTGCATTGGTTGATATGTCTATGATAAAAATGCTACGTGCATAATGGTGCTTAGTAGTTCATGTTTTCTTATGGTTAGTCTCAAATAGCTGGGGGGGTTTCCAATATGTTATTGGAGTACCAACATGATTTGTTTTGCCTATGATGTGGTATGGTTTAGTAATATATTCCTTCAACAATTTATTTTGATTGACTTGGCGTATGCTCACGCATATTTAAGACTGTAAAGAAAGTCTGTCAAGCCTTGATGATCTTTTGTTTTTGAGTAGCGATATAACTACCATGCCTGATTCAATGTTGCTTTGTCGCTCTGCATGATTATGACCGTCATTGCTCTCTTAGTTGGTTGCTCCCAGTCTTTTGCTAACCTCCACCTGTACTAAGCGGACTGACTGCTTGTGCATCCAAATTCTTTTAAACCAGTTATGCCATATGAGTCCACCATACCTTCCTACAAGGTATTTACCTGCCATTCCTAACGAAGACTTTCATGTACCATCTCGAAATTATTCAAAAAAAAACGCATTTCTGTTTTGTGCCTCTGTTTTAAGTTCATGAGGAAGTAGTAGTTAATTCATGATCTTTTTAAGTTGGACAAGCTTCACCCCGGGATTGCATGTCTAATGTGCAAACCCATAATACGAGAAGGAACTGGCATTGAGTGCGCCCGGCTCAAAATTAATATAACAAACAAACCCTCCTTCACGCTTTTTTCATGAGAAATCAGAAAACTTTGGCAGTGATAAACAAAGGAGATTAAGAGGATGTGATCGTCCTCATTCGGGAGCCGTTCCTCGAAACTTGTCCATCTCAAGAAGTGATTGAGTTATCTGCTAGCATTCGTTGACGGAACATGCATAATCAAAAAAAAATTATTACCTCTGTTTTTAAAACCAAGAGCTCTGGTACATGTTTTGTCTTTGTTTCCGACTACGGGTTTTCAACCTTGCCAACAAAAGCCACGGTTCGAGAGTCTCCACCTTCTTTTAAAGCACCAACTACTGAGAGCGTGATTGTCATTCTGAGTGTAATGTGCATTGTCCCAAAGTAGCATTGTCTTTTGCATGATTGTGATATCGTTCATTCTGAAATTATTGTATCTAGTCATCACTTAAACCTTGGAGGTGCCCCTGCATTTATGTTTTGCTTCACTAAAGGGGGCAAGCGAGATATCACTTTGTCATATTTGCACACCATGCTCATTACAAATCTATTTGATGTTTCAGTATCATATTGTAAAACTTTCAGTTCTTTGTGATTTTCTCATGAGGCAACTTAATTACTACAGATTCATTGTCTCAGTAAGCTTTTGTCATATGACTATGAAAAATCCTTATATGGTTAATAGCATGTCACCACAGAAATTATTCTTGTTATCATTTACCTACTCGAGGACGAGCAGGAATTAAGCTTGGGGATGTTGATACGTCCAAAACGTATCTATAATTTCTGCTTGCTCCATGCCTCTTTTGGGTGATATTGCTATGATATTTATACACTTCCATACACTTTTGATCATATTTGGACTAACCTATTAACTCAGTGCACCCCAGTGCCAGTTTCTGTTTTCTGCTGTTTTTGTATTTCAGGTTTTTCCATTACGAAAACTGCCAGAAAAATCCCGGAAAAATTATATAGAAAATCAGCGTTCCAGAAGCTTCCCGGCAGCCGAAGTAGGGCCGGAGGGGGCCACCAGGGCTCCAGGGGCCTTGGTGACGCGGCCCCCCTCCTGGCCGCGCC
>LR738709.1:174845471-174967288 GCA_902687465.1 Secale cereale | reverse complement strand
GGGGGGGCGCCTGGGCCCCCCAGGCCTCTGCTGATGCCCCCCTTTGGCATATATTTATATCGTGTCCCGAAACCCTCGAGATGGGAACCCTTTTTCACGATCTCATCTGTGTTCCGCCGCCGCCGCGCTTCCAAGACCGGGAGCGCCAGGAGAACTCTTCCCGGCACCCTGCCGGAGGGGAGGATCACCACCGGGAGCCTCTCCACCACCATGGACGCCTCCCGGATGAGTTGTGAGTAGTCTCCCTTGGACCATGGGTCCATGACCAGTAGCTATGTGATGTTCTCCTCCCGTTCTTGTGCTTCACTAATTCGTCCTCGTGAGCTGCCCTACATGATCGAGGCACATATGTAATCCTTATGTTGTTGCTATGTTGAGTTTGCTGGGATCCGATGGAATGTGAGATTATGTTCAGATTGTGTTTGAGTAATATATTTGATTCACCTCTTTTATATTTATGTTCGTAAGTAATTCTTGCATGTTCCCCGTTGTTATTTATTGCTTTGGCCAAGTAGTAGGTAGTGACTCCAAGAGGGAACGTTATGCTTGATTGTGGGTTCATGCCCCTCGATGACTAGCTTGAGTGACAGAAACATCAGTCTAGGGGATGTGCTGTTGACACAAGGGGGAAAACAACGGTGCTTGTGCCCGCGGGTGCAAGGATTGTTTACTTTACGCAAAGTTCTTTTAATGCAGTTGTCTGTTGCTTTGAGTTTACACTATGGGTGGGACTCGCAACTTAATACCAGCGAGATGTTCTGGATAGATATCTCAAGGTGGATGATTAGTAGTAGATGCAGATGGATTCCGGTCTACTTGCCTTGGCGTACCGCCCATGCTTTGAACCTCTACCTTTCTTGCAACATAGTTAGCATTGGTTTGCGCACATAATTCTGTCAATTGCCCAGCTGTAATTCGTTTACCTCACATAGCTGTTTTATCGTCTTTTGGGAGAGAGACATCACTAGTGAACATCATGGGACCCCGGTCCATATTACCATCACTGATCACATCCGCTATTTACTTTACGCTTTTACTTACTATTTGCAGCAATACCTATCACTATTATCACTTGTGTTTGATCCTTTGTAAACGACAAGGCCGGAGGGATTGACAACCTCTCTGTACTCGGTGGGAGCAAAGTTATTTGTATCTGTGTGTACGTCCACGTTGATTGCTAATATCTGGCGCCGTTAGCAGTTGACACCTTCTTGTTGAAACTGGGAGTCTCAGGGGAAATCGATCCTTGGTATCTATGCCAAGGGAAAACTTCCGCTACACTGCATCTCAAACCTTCCACTTGGGGTAACCAACAAGGGGCGAGAAGCCATCAGACGCCCCAACGGTGGTCGAGCTCTCTGCAGACCGGCCCTCCCGACGACCAAGACCAAGGGCCTCAGGCAGCCGACCAGTCTCGCGTACCCTCACCCCTTGGTCATCTCCTGGTTCCCGAACGCCCCAGCGATGCTCGAGCTCTGCGTAGACAGGGCCCTTGTGATGACCAAGACCAAGGGCCCGAGGGACCCGACCGGTATCGCGTACCCTCACCCCTTGGTACAGTCCTGGTTTTGGGATGCGCCTACGATGGTCGAGATCTGCGCAGACTGGGCCATCGGAATGACCAAGACCAAGGGCCTCAGGGACCCAATCTGTCTCGCGTACCCTCACCCCTTGATCCTGTCCTGGTTTCTGTATGCCCCAACGGTGGTCAAGCTATGTGTGGGACTAGGCCCTTGTGACGATCAAGACCCAAAGGCCTCAAGGACCTGATCGATCTTGCCCGCCCTCACCCCTTGGTCCTGTCCTAGATTCCAGACGCCCCAACGGTGTCCGAGCTACGCGTGGGATCAGGCACCACTGACGCAGAACGAAAGGCAAGTAGGAAAGAAGCCAAGCATGAAAGGGAAGCGCCAAATTCAAACATTTATTACAAACATAAATTATCTCATAAATTTAGATCAAAGTCTCACGCCTCCACAAGGCAAGGTAAATGATTGCAGGAATAAAATCAAGAGGAGGCATCACCACCACCTTGGCCATCGCCGCCGCTCGCCCTAGCTGCTGGAAGCCCATCAACAACACCACCGCCACCTTCATCCCTGCCCCCAGCTGCTGCTACTGAAGCCTCAGGGTCGGGGACACAGAGGAACTGCTGGAGCAAGGCGTCCACGGTACCCTTCACAGCTTCCGCACTGGCAACATGAGACTGAGGAGCCAACGGATGGATCATTGCCCCAAGGTCAAAGCTTGGGTTCTCAAGGTAGTGGTGGCTGAAGACACGCGTTGTGGCCATAGTGAGAAGCGAGCAACACTCCACCTCCAGGAAGGAATCCACCACAGTGCTCGCACTCTTGAGCGCTTCGACAAGCTTGGGGAGCCCTACAAGGCCGTCTTCAGGGGTCACCAGCGGCTCTTCATACCCTCCCCCATAGATGGGACGCAACACTTTGCGGGACCCAAGCTCGAGAGCCAGAAAGGTCTCGCGATCTATGGATGCTTTCTGCTCGGCAGCAACAAGGGCCTTCACCCTGGCCTCTAGTTGGGCAGTTGTCGATGTCAAAACCGGCAGATCTTGGGTAGGGGGCCCAAGCAGTGAGTCTAAGGATCCATGGTAATGAGGGACAGTAGGGACACAATGTTTACCCAGGTTCGGGCCCTCTTAAAGGACGTAAAACCCCACTTCCTTCTTGATTGTTATTGATGACTATAGAGGTTACAAAACTTGATCTACCTCGAGATCGTAATGGATAAACCATAGCTATCTAGACTGTGATTATTCTGATGATCTCTACAGACTAAACCCTCCGGTTTATATACACACCAAAGGAGCCTAGGGTTTGTACAGAGTCGGCATGCAGATGAAGGAAACATTACACCTGGACATCAAACTTGCTGTTCTACACACATAGGAGCCCTATCCGGACACGGGAGACGGTCTTTGTCTTCATGGCCCATCAGTCTGGCCCATAAAGAATAGTCCGGACACTCGAGGACCCACAAATACAGGACTCCCTCAGTAGCCCCCGAACTTGCCTTCAATGACGATGTAGTATCTGGCTTTATGTCTTTGGCTTTGCAAGGCGGGTTATTTATTATACTTCGGAGTGATGACAGTCAGACCTTGACCTTTATACTCTGCCTTTTTGATTCCTTCCCGTCGTCGCCTCAATTTCCACGCGTTGAGCGAATGCGAACGGTTGACATATTTTTTCCAAATAAACCCCTTATCCTGCAAGGGGGACATGCATTTAAGGAGATTAGATCCCAGATGCCCCTCCACATCACGCAAAGATCATTAGAGCAAACCACGAAAAACTTCAAAGTGTTGGAAAAGCCCCTAGCTCTTCCTCGCGCCCCCATTGCCCTAAAGTGGGTGATTGGGGAAGCTTCTCAGTGTGTCACCTCCAGCTAAATCGACTTCAGACTGAGGGATATCTCCCTCTCACAGATCTAATCTTCATGCGGGCGGGATTGGCCTCAATCAGCAAGGAGGCGCTAGCAGAATATTTGCCCAACTACAGTAAAGAGGAGAGGGTGTGCTTCATCTCATTTCTTCGGAGGGGCTTAGGTCTTCCAATCCGTCCCTTCCTCAAAGGTCTATTGAAATTTTACGGGCTCCAACTACACAACCCAACACCAGGTTCTATCCTGCATATTTCGTGTTTTGTTACTCTCTGTGAGCTATTCTTAGGCTACGAGGCTCATTTCGAACTATGGAGAAACTTCTTTTGCCTCGTTCCTCGTTCCCAAGGGGGTTCCATATTTGAAGTGGGCGGCACCGAAGTATGGCGCATAGTCGGAACAGGTTACCTTGCCGGCACTCCCAAGAAGGAACCCGGAGAGTGGACTTCAGAATGGTTTTATATTGAAGACGTTCCCCTTCCATACCCATTACGGCGCGGACTTTTCGAATTCTCCAACGCTCCTTTTAAGAAACAATTCAATTGGTGCCCCCGGAGCCCCAAACAAGGAGATAGTGAGGAAGTTAAGAGATTAGTTAACAAGGTCAGGGTACTTGCCCATTCTAAGCTCTCGATAATCGAAGTCATGGCTATCATGATAAAGCGATGCGTCCAGCCCCTTCTATACAGGGGGGTCCCTCTATGGTGTTACAAGTGGACAGACGATGCGTCTCGTTATAAGGGCAAGTGTCCGGATACATCGGCCACCCTGGCCGCCATTATCGTGGATCTTTATAAGGGGGAGAAATAAGAGTTCGCTCGTTTAAATTACCGGGAAGGTTTTTCCATGTATAACCCTATGTCACACCCTGTTTTTCATGTCACTTTGCTTAAGCTAATTATCATGTTAAAAATGTGGATTGCAAAAACTTTTGAGTGTTTTTGACTTTGCTTGATTTGACTTTTGTCTGCTGTTTGCTAGTGCTCTAAAAATCAAATATATCCTCCAACTCTTATACTTCATCTCCTTGATCCAAAACCTTTTCCCAATGATCATGCCATGTGTATAGACCAATATAGAATTTTCTTATAAAAATATTTTTGGCCAAATGGTATTTTCTAAAATTAGTTTTCCAAAAACCCCTGAATTGAGGTTTGCACTACAAGTACCTTATTTAGGGTGTGAAAAATCTTTCAAAAAGTATATTTGAATCCTATAAGGTATAGGACTCCCAGAAACCACAAAATTATAATTTTAAAAGTTATTTTTATATTTTATTTAAAAGCCTTTTCTTAAGGCCAGAAATGGTTTTTAATAGGGAAAAATATATAATCATCTCAAAAATATTTGCCATAATTCAGGGAAACTCATAGGACATATATTGTCCATATATAAGAGTTTCAACACATGGTCATGTTCAAAATATTGGACAAATCCTTCCAAAACCCTTTCTGGATATTTCAAGCTTTTGAAATATTTACAAAGGAAATATTCTCCAAAAATTCCAGGGAAATTCTATCATGTCATATATGACATATTTGATGATCTTGCAAAGCCTCATGCCTTGAAGATCAAGGAAACATCCTCTAATCCCCTCAAAACCAATTCTGTCCATTTTGAAGTTTGAGCAACTTTACATTGCCAAACTTGTCCAAATGCTCTCAAACTTGGTGCACATGCTAAAATGATGTAATTATGCATCTATGCCAAATGGCACAAGTTTTGGAGAAGCATAACTTGATCTAAGTGCCCCAAAACCAATTCTGTTCAAATTCAAATTTGAACAACTCTACATTGTCAACTTTTTACCTGGGGCCTCAAACTTTGTGGGCATGAACATAACCCCAAATGATGATGCTACACCAAGTGGTGCATCAAGGGGAGATGATTATCTTAACTCAAACATGGTGAAACCAATTCTGTTGATTTCTAGGGTTCCCCAAAGTTACATTGGCAACTTTGCCCAAATAAGCTCAAATTTGGTGTAGGGGCCTAATTGTGTGTGATATTCCATCCTGTTAAGTCCCATGCCAATTGGAAGTCATTTGCCTCCCCAAAACCTGATCAAACACCTTCTATCCAATTACCAAAACCCTTGTTTGGACCCCTTTTACTATTTCCCTTTACCTCAAATTCTTACCACAGCTTCTCCTGATCATCTTCTACCCCCAGTAACTTCTCTATGGCCTCAGCTCAATCATTGGAGGGGGTAAAACCCCAATTCACACTGCTGGACAGTAGTAAACTCCTTCTTCTTCACCTCCCTCCTCATTCCAGTGGCTCCCCAGGGCATCCAAGACCTTCACACCTTTGTTTACTAACCCCCAGCACTGCTGGACATGAGGGGACACGCCAATGACACCTTGTTCATGCCATGGCATGCAGGGTTCGCGCTCTGGAGCACGCTACAGTGCCCTGGCGCACTGTAGCCACCTCCAATCAGGAGCTTCCGACAGCCTTGGGCCTCCCCCTCGTGTCACCCGAGGCTGCCTCGACATCCGCGACCTGCTGGACGGTCGGCCCTCTCCTCTCTCCCCCTCTCTCACCTCTGCTCGCACGCGCACCGGCCGACCACGGGCTCCAGTGAGCAAGCTCACACGCGCGACTCCTCTGACCGTTCCCCCGCTCCTTTTCTTCTCTCCCTCGTCCTAGACAAACTCCAGGAACACCCCGGACACACCGCGGGAGGCTCGCGTGTCCCGTGGCGATGGCAACATGCTCGCCGGCACACGGCGCCTCGGTGGACCGGTGCCCACCTATTTATAGGTCACCCCGAGCCCTCTCGCGGCTCCGATGGCCTCCTCTCCCTCTCCTGATCCTCCTGGACCCGCTCTCTCTCTCCCGCACCCCCTATCCACCACCGCGGCCAAAATCTTGCCGTCGGCCGCCGCCAAAATCCTCTGTGACCCGAGCTCCTCCGCGGGTGCTGAGCGCACGGACGGGATCGCCGCTCCTCGCTGCATCCTCCGGCGCGTTGGGGGCCGTCGCTGGTGGCTGGAGCCGTCGGGGCGGGCGCTAGTGCCGCCCGACCGGACCTCCCCGTCGCTCCTCTGCCTCAGGCGCGGGGTAGGGGACGACCGCCCCGCCAGTTGGCGAGGGGCCCCCGCCTGTCAGCGACCCAGCTGGCAGGCCCAGCAACTTAAGTGGAGACGGGCCAGGCGGGAGCCGCGTTTCCCAGGCGAAAACGCCCTTCGGAGATGACGCCTTCGGCGTCACCACCTCCGCCCGCACAGCCGAGCCGCTGGGCCGGCCCACAGGCTATCCACCGCCCTGAGCGCAGTGAAGGGTATAACCCCTATTCCTTTTTCTTTTTCTTTTCCAGACAACTTCAAAAACCCATAAATAATTCATTTGAACTCCAAACTTGATGATGCAAATTCCCTATGGCTCCATAAATCATGCTCTATCACATGGTGCAACATGCACATTATTCCAGAGACATTTCCTTCACACATAATTATCAAATGCCAATATTTCATATTCTGTGATGAACTTTAGAAAATCACAGAGGGCTCAAATTTGATCCAAATGCAGTGATTCAAATTCCTAGATGCTTGTCATATCCAAACTTAGTTTTGGAACATTTTTATTAATACTTTCTGTACCCCACCAAATATTGAGCCATTTATTCATATTTATCAACTTTGCAAAATCCTAGGAAATTCATTTGTATTCCAAATCCAGTGAAACCAACTCCTAGATGCTTCTAAAATCATGACTTGTTGATGGGTGCCTTTGCTCATCATTCAAGAAAATATTTCTGTATACTTCTTTCAAATCCATAAACCCCTTGATTTTATCATATTGAAATGTTCCAAACTACCTATTGATCCAATACCTATTAAACCACCTTGGTTATTTTTCATATGACCAGAGGTACCCTAGAAATGTCCAACTCCTATTTTTAGAGCACTTTTATTTTTGTTTTGATTATGTTGCTTATTATGATTGCTTCCATCGTTAGTTGACGAAATAAACGGAATACTCGGAGATGGACCAGAAGGTTTGAAGACTCGGAAGAATAAGGCAAGCAACCCTTTGACCATGTTCGAGAAACCTTTTTATGCATGTCTCATAGCACCTTATTATCAAATGCATCGGAATCATGTTGAGGTAGAAACCACTTTGGTTGCTACCTCTGTTACTTTACTATTGAAACTTGCATCAAACATGACCCTACCTTCCTATGAGGGTTATGTGGGTGGGAGTAGTTAGGTTGCTTTAATAGTGGCTACGCTAATGGGACGGGTATATGCATGGTGGCGGAGGCAGAATACTTTAAAAAGACTTTTCGAAAACCCCGTCGAGTGCCACTTATGCCCGAGGGAGATGGTGAGATGGGTAACCACTTGATGACGAAGTGGTGTACCGAGGCAAGTGTGTGTGTTGTTTTGAAAACGGATTGGTTTAAGTTGTGACCGTTATTCCAACCTTACACGCGCAACCACTCTACCCTTATATGGGAAAGGGCATTATTGATTACCTAGGCCGATACTAGCATGGTGCCCACATTACTAGTGACGAGGGTGACATGAGGTCACTCTTGGGATGGGGTCGCGCTTGGATAGGCGACCATGACTATCTTTACAGGGCACTGGACACACTGTTGGTACCCCATGCTTGTGGTATGTGATGAATACGGAGCGAGGCTCCAAAAATCTTGAGATGTGAAATGTGGGGCACGGGGCTGTTACCAATCGAGTGGACTCCATATTAGTGTCGTCTAGGGAAAGATAGTGATCGGGTGCTTATCCCGGGTACTTGAGGTACCGCGGGTCGTGGATGACACGGAAGTTCCCCGGATCTTGTGGGTAAAGTGTGCAACCTATGCAGAGTGTAAAACAATTGGAATAGCCGTGTCCGCGGTCAAGGACAGTTGGGTAACCGCTCTTGGGCTATGTCCAATGTTTGCGAAACCTGGTGTGTGTGTGTGCGGAAACAACATGGTTCAGTGATATTGATGATGTGATTCTTGAGGAAGTCACAATGAGCTTGAGCATGAGTGGATTACAACTCTTTCTCGATAATGATGTCTGTGACCTCCTGATACTTGTTACAGACACATGCATGTCCATGTTATATGTTGATCATACTTGCATATGAAAAACTAGCTTTCCGCAAAACTGCCAACCTAGCAGTAGAGCCTTGCATAATTATTCTGTTATCACACTTGGGTTGCTTGCGAGTACATTCAAAGTACTCATTGGCTTGCCACAGGTTATTTTATTGGCCAGGCATGAGAGAACATGTTATGATGAAGATTTCTTGGTGACGAGCATGCGAGCTAGGACGCTTCCCCTTCAGAATACCTGTAGGGTTAAGGCAGATGACATGGGTCCAAGTTGTTATTGAATATTTCTGCTGCGATGATATACTCAAGGCTTGACCATAATGGTCCTATTTGTGTAAAACGGTATGTATGGATGTAAGACTCTTGTTATTCAGCTTCTGTGTGTTCAGTGAGCATTGATCTCTGGGATCACTGTACATGTACATTCGGTGATCACGACTTATGAGTCGGGGTCCCCACAGAGCTGGTATCAGAGCCATCCTGACTGTAGGAAGCCTTAGTTAGCATGGTCGTTAGTTAGGGTAAAACTATTTTCAAAACTATTACTAGTTTTCAAAACTGCCTATACTTCTCTTCCCCTCTCAGTTTTTCGAAAACTAAGCTATACTTGATCTCTTCCCCTTCAAAACCTTGGTCGCTAGAACCCTTATGCCCCTGACCATTGGATTTTCTATAATCCTCGTGGAATGCACCTTGCCAAACACTCACCCACCACTTCTGCACACACAATTGGCGGCACCACGACAAGACGATGTCAACGGGAAATCCATCCTCGAGAAATGAAGACATGAAGACCCAGAAGAAGGTGACACCCTTGACAGAGCCCCAAGATGATGCAACATTGGCCTATGATGACTAGGGTGTAGGTTATGCCAGATCCTGATATGCATCGCTAATAGAGTAATCTTGTCACTATCGTTGTTGTATCGGCAACCACCGGTGGATGAGAACCTCGCCATTTGGTCCGCCTCACTATAGTGAGCAGGAAAATGGTTCTCTTCGTCCCCCGCTCTTGGTGTCGATGTTTTCATCAACGAAACCGACATGTTGGACCTCTATTATGTCTTTTTATTGTCATTACATATGGATTGCCTACCTGGTACCCTCGACGCCCCAGAAGGCACAAGGGATCGTCATGATTAAAGAAGACAAGAGAAGACCAAGTCAACGCCAGCTACAAGGAGGCACCTTCACCACATCACCTCATCAGGCGAGAAGTTGTTGAAGATTCTTCAGGCTCAACCCGGATCTTTCATCAAACAACTACAAGGGGCATAGCAACACCTGAGGAAGCTCAAAAGACTGCACGAGGCACAAGTCACGACATTGAGTCCGAGAAACCCTAGGGTAGGATGAGTCGTGTACCCCCTATGCGCAGTCGAGTCCGTATGATGGTTCGAATAGAACCATGATTGTGTGTTGTTTGCTTTTATTTGTTTGTGTTTTGATATAAGTCGCACTTTTGCCCCAGGCAACAAGTGCATGGCTATATCACCTTCCTTGCCTTGTTTCTTTTGTTTCGGCCTTTTTGCACCTGTTTGTTGCACCTGCATTATAGAACCCCCTTTAGGCATTTCCCTCCTCTACGCTGCTTCTTCCCTCTATTCTCTCTCTCCCCAACTGAAGACCCGCAAGACAAGATGCACCAAGGATTCTACCTCGGCAACCAACTGGCATTGAAGACTTCTGCTACAACCTCCACGATCAATTGCAACCCCGTAGAATTACGTTTAACCCTCCAGACCAGTAACCCCATTCCTAGACCCTTTGAGACTTCACGAGATACTCCAGCACGAATCCTTAACCATGTGCCTAGCCTATAGTATTGCAAGAGAACCAGTTAAGCCTTTCTAACCTTGCACAACACTGGGTTCGTAAAGGAGCTAGTGGACACAGTGAGTGAGCACATTTTCATCCTAATATAGCACGAGAACTGACGATGCCATAGATAGACCAGTTTGAGGATATTGGACAGATGACTTGGTGGCTTTATATCAGTGACTTCGAGGAATTATCTGAGACCTTGGTGGATTGTGAGGTTTTCATATTGGTAGGATCATGACTTTGGGGAAGCATGTAGGAGTACCCGTTGGGCATGAGATTTGGATTTATGTAGGTGATTCTGGTTGGTATAAATGCTGGATATGTCTGCATGGTTCGGAGTAAGTTGGATTTAGACCGATGATCCTGATCATGATACCATGCTTCTCGGTGGATAACAAACTAGGAGATTGGATTATTTGTCGGAGTTGATTTAGGTTTACTTGACCCGGATGATGAGAATTTGGTGGACATACTATCGTAATGCAAAGTCCTTCCCAATATTTGGGTATTATAGGGACTTGAGATCTTGTGAACACCGTAGACATCGGATTTGTAGAATGGTTGGATTATGTGATGATTGATAGAAATTACCGGGCTATTGGAGTTGATCTATAGGAAGGAAACAAAATCTTGGAGTGGCATATGACGTGTTTCCTTAGGATAGAGGTGCATTGTTATGAGCCTTGCAAAAATAGGTTGAGTGCTTGGATTGTGGAGTTTAATTTAAGCTTAGCAGCATGTATGACCTACCCATGGATTTTAGGGGTAGACATACATATGGATTTGGGGATCGTAGACAAGTATAATTTTGTTAGACCGCCTCTTGAGAGTCATGAGGATATGTATGGCATGAGTGGTGATTGAAGTTGGTCTATGCAAGAGGCTGCTTTTTCGTTCGGAATACTAGATAGAGCTATTGGCATCTCAGAAACTGTGCTTAAAGGATAAGATGATAAAAGTTCACTCACTCACTAGAATCCTTGAAACCCTTAAGCCCCACCAAGCCACAACCTGGTCAGATTCTGACCACGGGCCTTCACTCTAAGTCAGGAAGGCCTCTGCAAATACTCAACCGAGACCACCACCAATACCCCAGCCTACCTTGCGTACCCCCATGGACCTCATGGAGTAAGTGGACAAGTTGGGTAACATCATTATTTGATGGCCTACTTGTCTGCCCGAAGACATAGAAGAGTCGGACAGCTGGATAGAAGACATTTGAAGACCGCCCTGTCAAGAAGGAAGATCTACACTGACCACCGTCATCAAGAAGTAAACTTCCGCGTCGAAGACCGGGCGTATCTGCAAACCACCCCTCTCAAAAGGAACCGAGCATTTCTGTGTCGAAGGAACGCTCACACCAAGATATATCAAGACTTGAAGGCACGATTCTGGAGGCACGAGATGAAAAGAGAGATTGCAACCTATGTTGCAAAGTGTGATGTGTGCCAAAGGGTCAAGGCTGAATAACAGCGGCCCGCTGGATTGCTTCAACCACTCAAGGTTCCTGAGTCGGAGTGGGATAAAGTCGGAATGGACTTCGTCACTGGATTACGAAGGTCGGATAGAGGACATGACTCTATCTGGGTCATAGTCGATCATTTGACCAAGGTGGCCCATTTCATTCCTGTCAAGACCACTTATGATGGCAACCGGCTGGCAGCTCTCTACATCGACCGAATCGTAAGTCTTCACAGCGTTCCCAAGGAGATTGTGTCAGATCGAGGAACCCAGTTCACCTCAAGGTTCTGGAAGAAGTTCCAAGAAGCCTTGGGAACCAAGTTATCTTTCAGCACAACTTTCCACCCACAGACCGGAGGTCAGACAGAACGAGTCAATCAGATTCTCGAAGACATGCTCCGAGCCTGTGTCTTGGCATATGAAGCCAAGTGGGAGGATTGTCTCCCTTTTTGCCGAGTTCTCCTATAACAACAGTTACCAGTCGAGCCTTCAGATGGCACCATTTGAGGTGTTGTACGGACGCAGATGTCGCACGCCCCTCAACTGGTCAGAGACTGGAGAAGGGCTAGTTTTTGGACCGGATATTCTCCGCGCAGCAGAAGAGCAAGTCCAACTAGTCAGAGAGTGTTTGAAGGCAGCCAAGTCAAGGCAAAAGAGCTATGCTGACACTCACCGTCGGGACATGAGTTTCCATGTCGGGGACCGTGTGTACCTGCGGGTAACTCCTCTGAAGGGAACCAAGCGTTTCCACGTCAAGGGGAAGCTCGCACCAAGGTTCATTGGACCCTTTGAGATCACTGCACGACGAGGAGAAGTGGCTTACCAGTTGGAACTACCACCCGAGCTATCCGGTGTGCACAATGTATTCCATGTGTCACAACTCTGGAAATGTCTCCAAGTTTCGGACAAGCCTAATCTCTACAAGGATGTTGATCACCAAGCCATTGATCTGCAGCCTGATTTGACCTACCGCGAGAAGCCCATCCGCATTCTGGGCGAAGCAGAACGACGGACGTGAAGCCGCACCACCAGGTACTTCAAGATTCCAAGGAGCACCACTCGGAAGCAAAACCAACGAGAAGAAGTGAAGACTACCCCGTATCCAAGACTCCGCCTTTCTTTCTACGCCTAGTCTGGGAATCTCGGGGACGATATTCTTGTAAGGGGGGTAGGTCTGTCACACCCTGATTTTCATGTCACTTTGCTTAAGCTAATTATCATGTTAAAAATGTGGATTTGCAAAAAAATTTGAGTGTTTTTGACTTTGCTTGATTTGACTTTTGTCTGCTGTTTGCTAGTGCTCTAAAAATCAAATATATCTTCCAACTCTTATACTTCATCTCCTTGATCCAAAACCTTTTCCCAATGATCATGCCATGTGTATAGACCAATATAGAATTTTCTTATAAAAATATTTTTGGCCAAATGGTATTTTCTAAAATTAGTTTTCCAAAAACCCCTGAATTGAGGTTTGCACTACAAGTACCTTATTTAGGGTGTGAAAAATCTTTCAAAAAGTATATTTGAATCCTATTAGGTATAGGACTCCCAGAAACCACAAAATTATAATTTCAAAAGTTATTTTTATATTTTATTTAAATGCCTTTTCTTAAGGCCAAAAATGGTCTTTAATAGGGAAAAATTATTTAATCATCTCAAAAATATTTGCCAAAATTCAGGGAAACTCATAGGACATATATTGTCCATATATAAGAGTTTCAACACATGGTCATGTTCAAAATATTGGACAAATCCTTCCAAAACCCTTTCTGGATATTTCAAGCTTTTGAAATTTTTACAAAGGAAATATTCTCCAAAAATTCTAGGGAAATTCTATCATGTCATATATGACATATTTGATGATCTTGCAAAGCCTCATGCCTTGAAGATCAAGGAAACATCCTCTAATCCCCTCAAAACCAATTCTGTCCATTTTAAAGTTTGAGCAACTTTACATTGCCAAACTTGTCCAAATGCTCTCAAACTTGGTGCACATGCTAAAATGATGTAATTATGCATCTATGCAAAATGGCACAAGTTTTGGAGAAGCATAACTTGATCTAAGTGCCCCAAAACCATTTCTGTTCAAATTCAAATTTGAACAACTCTACATTGTCAACTTTTTACCTGGGCCCTCAAACTTTGTGGGCATGATCATAACCCCAAATGATGATGCTACACCAAGTGGTGCATCAAGGGGAGATGATTAGCTTAACTCAAACATGGTGAAACCAATTCTGTTGATTTCTAGGGTTCCCCAAAGTTACATTGGCAACTTTGCCCAAATGAGCTCAAATTTGGTGTAGGGGCCTAATTGTTTGTGACATTCCATCTTGTTAAGTCCCATGCCAATTGGAAGTCATTTGCCTCCCCAAAACCTGATCAAACACCTTTTGTCCAATTACCAAAACCCTTGTTTGGACCCCTTTTACTATTTCCCTTTACCTCAAATTCTTACCACAGCTTCTCCTGATCATCTTCTACCCCCAGTAACTTCTCTATGGCCTCAGCTCAATCATTGGAGGGGGTAAAACCCCAATTCACACTGCTGGACAGCAGTAAACTCCTTCTTCTTCACCTCCCTCCTCATTCCAGTGGCTCCCCAGGGCATCCAAGACCTTCACACCTTTGTTTACTAACCCCCAGCACTCCTGGACATGAGGGGACACGCCAATGACACCTTGTTCAAGCCATGGCATGCAGGGTTCACGCTCTGGAGCACGCTACAGTGCCCTGGCGCACTGTAGCCACCTCCAATCAGGAGCGTCCGACAGCCTTGGGCCTCCCCCTCGTGTCCCCCGAGGCTGCCTCGACGTCCACGACCTGCTGGACGGTCGGCCCTCTCCTCTCTCCCCCTCTCTCACCTCTCCTCGCACGCGCATCGGCCGACCACGGGCTCCAGTGAGCAAGCTCACACGCGCGACTCCTCTGACCGTTCCCCCGCTCCTTTTCTTCTCTCCCTCATCCTAGACCAACTCCAGGAACACCCCGGACACACTGCGGCATGCTCGCGTGGCCTATGGCGATGGCAACATGCTCGCCGGCGCACGGCGCCTCGGTGGACCGGCGCCCACCTATTTATAGGTCACCCCGAGCCCTCTCGCGGCTCCGATGGCCTCCGCTCCCTCTCCTGATCCTCCTGGACCCGCTCTCTCTCTCTCTCTCTCCCGCACCCCCTATCCACCACCGCGGCCAAAATCTCGCCGCCGGCCGCCGCCAAAATCCTCTGTGACCCGAGCTCCTCCGCGGGTGCTGAGCGCACGGACGGGATCGCCGCTCCTCGCTGCATCCTCCGGCGCGTTGGGGGCCGTCGCTGGTGGCTGGAGCCGTCGGGGCGGGCGCCAGCGCCGCCCGGCCGGACCTCCCCGTCGCTCCTCTGCCTCAGGCGCGGGGTAGGGGACGACCGCCCCGCCAGTTGGCGAGGGGCCCCCGCCTGTCAGCGACCCGGCCGGCAGGCCCAGCAACTTAAGTGTAGACGGGCCAGGCGGGAGCTGCGTTTCCCAGGCGAAAACGCCCTTCGGAGATGACGCCTTCGGCGTCACCACCTCCGCCCGCACAGCCGAGCCGCTGGGCCGGCCCACGGGCTATCCACCGCCCTGAGCGCAGTGAAGGGTATAACCCCTATTCCTTTTTCTTTTTCTTTTCCAGACAACTTCAAAAACCCACAAATAATTCATTTGAACTCCAAACTTGATGATTCAAATTCCCTATGGCTCCATAAATCATGCTCTATCACATGGTGCAACATGCACATTATTCCAGAGACATTTCCTTCACACATAATTATCAAATGCCAATATTTCATTTTCTGTGATGAACTTTAGAAAATCACACAGGGCTCAAATTTGATCCAAATGCAGTGATTCAAATTCCTAGATGCTTGTCATATCCAAACTTAGTTTTGGAACATTTTTATTAATACTTTCTGTACCCCACCAAATATTGAGCCATTTCTTCATATTTATCAGCTTTGCAAAATCCTAGGAAATTCATTTGTATTCCAAATCCAGTGAAACCAACTCCTAGATGCTTCTAAAATCATGACTTGTTGATGGGTGCCTTTGCTCATCATTCAAGAAAATATTTCTGTATACTTCTTTCAAATCCGTAAACCCCTTGATTCTATCATATTGAAATGTTCCAAACTACCTATTGATCCAATACCTATGAAACCACCTTGGTTATTTTTCATATGACCAGAGGTACCCTAGAAAAGTCCAACTCCTATTTTTAGAGCACTTTTATTTTTGTTTTGATTATGTTGCTTATTATGATTGCTTCCATCGTTAGTTGACGAAATAAACGGAATACTCGGAGATGGACCAGAAGGTTTGAAGACTCGGAAGAATAAGGCAAGCAGCCCTTTGACCATGTTCGAGAAACCTTTTTATGCATGTCTCATAGCACCTTATTATCAAATGCATCGGAATCATGTTGAGGTAGAAACCACTTTGGTTGCTACCTCTGTTACTTTACTATTGAAACTTGCATCGAACATGACTCTACCTTCCTATGAGGGTTATGTGGGTGGGAGTAGTTAGGTTGCTTTAATAGTGGCTACGCAAATGGGACGGGTATATGCATGGTGGCGGAGGCAGAATACTTTCAAATGAGTTTTCGAAAACCCCGTCGGGTGCCACTTATGCCCGAGGGAGATGGTGAGATGGGTAACCACTTGATGACGAAGTGGTGTACCGAGGCAAGTGTGTGTGTGTTGTTTTGAAAACGGATTGGTTTAAGTTGCGACCATTATTCCAACCTTACACGCGCAACCACTCTACCCTTATATGGGAAAGGGCATTATTGATTACCTAGGCCGATACTAGCATGGTGCCCGCATTACTAGTGACGGGGGTGACATGAGGTCACTCTTGGGATGGGTTCGCGCTTGGATAGGCGGCCATGACTGTCTTTACAGGGCACCGGACACACCGTTGGTACCCCATGCTTGTGGTATGTGATGAATACGGAGCGAGGCTCCAAAAATCTTGAGATGTGAAATGTGGGGCACGGGGCTGTTACCAATCGAGTGGACTCCATATTAGTGTCGTCTAGGGAAAGATAGTGATCGGGTGCTTACCCCGGGTACTTGAGGTACCGCGGGTCGTGGATGACACGGAAGTTCCCCTGATCTTGTGGGTAAAGTGTGCAACCTCTACAGAGTGTAAAACTATTCGAATAGCCGTGTCCGCGGTCAAGGACAGTTGGGTAACCACTCTTGGGCTACGTCCAATGTTTGCGAAACCTGGTGTGTGTGTGTGTGTGCGGAAACAACATGGTTCAGTGATATTGATGATGTGATTCTTGAGGAAGTCACAATGAGCTTGAGCATGAGTTGATTACAACTCTTTCTCGATAATGATGTCTGTGACCTCCTGATACTTGTTACACACACATGCATGTCCAAGTTATATGTTGATCATACTTGCATATGAAAAACTAGCTTTCCGCAAAACTGCCAACCTAGTAGTAGAGCCTTGCATAATTATTCTGTTATCACACTTGGGTTGCTTGCGAGTACATTCAAAGTACTCATTGGCTTGCCACTGGTTATTTTATTGGCCAGGCATGAGAGAACAGGTTATGATGAAGATTTCTTGGTGACGAGCATGCGAGCTAGGACGCTTCCCAGTCAGAATGCCTGTAGGGTTAAGGCAGATGGCATGGGTCCAAGTTGTTATTGAAGATTTCCGCTGCGATGATATACTCAAGGCTTGACCATAATGGTCCTATTTGTGTAATACGGTATGTATGGATGTAAGACTCTTGTTATTCAGCTTCTGTGTGTTCAGTGAGCATTGATCTCTGGGATCACTGTACACGTACATTCGGTGAACACGACTTATGAGTCGGGGTCCCCACACCCTACCGAACGGGTAAGTTTTTTAACTATCATTATCCAACCTCATTATGGAGATGTGCTAATCAAATCATTTGTTCGTTTTAAAACAGACATGGAGGAAGGTGGTCGAAAAAGTTCATTGTCCCGCAACCCAGCCAGAGGACTATGCTCACAATGAATACCCTGGATTCCATGATGATCCGGACATATTTATAGAACTTGTTGATGGAGTCTTTTATCAAGCAAGCCTCGATGGCTCAGAAGTGGCTATTATGGCCGATTATCCTGGCCTTCTTCCTTCCTGTGATGTAAGTACCCAGAAGACATACTCAAAAAAGGAGCCCTCCGCTTGCGCCTCACCCACTGCACTGACTCGTGCTCAAAAGGGTCGGCGTTCAGCACGCCGCACTGCATTGAGGGTGGCTTCTAAGAAGACAGCGCCTACGCAGGGCGAGCCTTCAAAGCAAAAAAGAGACCGGGTGCACCGTCGAGCCCCCTCCTTCATCAAAGAGGTATAATCCTTATTATGTGCTTAGTCATAAGACCAGATTGTCACACTTAACCTCCCGTCTTATTTCGGAAGGAGCATACTATGAACTGCGTCCGAAGACCCGGTTAGCCGATCACTCGCTAATCCTACCCCGGACTAATCAACAAGGATGAGAGTCAATGCAGATACATTACCAAATGATCCAAATATCTGTCACAAATTCCGAAGTGGAGAGCGTGATGAATCATCGGCGACAAAAGGAGGCCATGCGTGCTTCAGCTTTTTTTGAGTAGGAATTCAATGCCCTCAGCTCCGTGGATGCATATATCCGAGCTGCCTGGGACGGACTTGCATGAGTCACTCACCTGTTTTCAAAAGATATGCAGGTAAGAGTTTTTGTAAATTTAATAGGTATATGCCAGTAGCCCCCGAGACTTGAAACGGTTAATCCAACCAATTTAAGGATCGTCATATCCGCAGGTTCTCAAAGAGAAGAACAACATTCTTTCCTAGGAGCTTGAAACAAGCCGGACAAAGCTAAATGCCGCCACTAATGAGCTAGAGGAAATGAAGAAATCCACAAGGGGAGATCATGGTGAGGAAAAATAATATCCGAAAAATATGATCTGCCGCAATGATGTTTTAAGCATACATTGTTGTATTTTAGCAGCAGATTCAATAGGTCAACTGGAAGAGAGCTTAATGGCTGCCCAGAAAGCCCAGGAACATGCTGACAGGCAAGAAGCACCTGGACACAGAGTACAAGCATGGGCCATTGACCAAAAGAATAAGATAGAAGAGGAAAAGATTAAGCAAGCCGTAGAGATAGAGAGCTTAATGGCTCAATTATCCGATGCACTGAAGGAGAATAAAAAGTTGAAAGGTGGCATATTCCATATGACCTTTAAACCATCGAGGGAACTCATATTGTCCGGTAATTTGGAGTACTATAATGTTGTTTCTACAGGTCTGGTAATCAGGCGTCGTGAAGAAGAAGTATCTGGATTCCGAGGCGATGTCCTAACAGAGTTTTCCATAGTGCATGAGTGGGCCCAGAAAGCCATGAAGAGTATGGTCAAAGCCTTATGGACGTCTGATGCCTCTCAGAAAGTATGGAGGATTTGGCAAACCTATTCAAAGGTGCCCGATGCCGCTTTAAGCTATGGAAGGCTTCAGCATGCCAGGAAGGTGCACGAGAGGCATGGCCCATGGTGAAAACATGCTATACCGGTCTTGAGCCGAATCATATGGCCTGAGTTGGACCTCAGGGACCGGACGGGCAAGAAATTCCTGTGAGCTTGGTATATGACCAAGTGATGGTAGCTGCAAAATATTCGCAAGAAGACTGTAGCTTAAATAGTCTTATGTATGGCATAGATAAAGAGTAGGCATTTGATTTGATGTAACAATGTACTTTATCATCAAACTTACCTCTAACCGAATTTGGCAAAATTTGTCATGGCAAGCCTTCGACTGCAACCTCCGAACCAAAAGGTTAGAGTGTTTTCGGATACCATATTTGAATGTGATAAACACTCATTATGTTTGGAAACCAGGCAATCCAGTCATATTGCTCAAACAGACAAATTGTTTGGGGAGTTATGTTATATTAATATTTAATGTAAGAAACATCTTCCAAGGAAAATAGTTCCGTTAAGGGTTCCTCTCCCTGGGTCAGCGTTCTTGATTATGCATGAGTAGGCATTTGATCCAAAAGATGGAATTACGGGCAGCCTGTCCCTTATAATTATGTAAATGTAGATATTTTGTCGTTCCTTGCCGACCAATGATTCCCTTAAGTACATTAGCTTTCGGCTTCACCCGTCTGAGGTACAGATCCGAATTACACGGTTGTAACAATCGCGTAGGTGCTCCCTTTACACCCTAGCCGAACAATCGGGAACATAGGGTATAAACACAGGAGCGAGGCAACCTAGCTTGGCAAAAACTTAAGTCATAGAGGTGCATATAATGGCGAAAAAAGGAACAAATGACATGAACAAATGTAAGCAACTAGCTTTTTTGTAAGCTTTGTCAAAGAAGCCCCCAATTGTCGTGGGGTATGTACATTTAAAGATGTGTACCCCTCATAGTTCGGTAGATCCGAATACATCTATTCGTAGAATCGTTAGAGCCGAGCAGTATTCCATGGATTCGGCTCAAGGCGATTATCCGATGCATTGCGAAGGCGATAGGCTCCTCCTATGAGAACTTCATCTATGATGAAGGGGCCCTCCCATCGTGGTTTGAGCTTATCCTTTTTCTTCTTTGGGAGATGTAAGATGAGATCACCAATGTTGCAAGTTTTAGCCCGCACTTCTCTGCTTTGGTACCACCTGGCCTGTTGTTGATAAAATGTGAAACGAGCTTGCGCAATATCATGCTCCTCTTCAAGGTCGTCCAGGTCATCCAGTCGATCGAGCTTGGCTTCTCGCTCCTCATACATACGCACTCGTTGTGAGTCATGAATAATGTTGCAGGGCAGAACAACTTTTGCGTCGTACACCATAAAGAAAGGTGTGTATCCGGTTGTTCGGTTAGGTGTGGTCTACAGCCCCCAGAGCACAGAATCGAGTTCCTCAACCCAGTGTTTATCTTACTCCCATAGGGAGCGCACCAGTCAGGGTTTAATGCCGCTCATTATCAGTTCATTGGCCCGTTTGACCTGACCGTTTGTTTGAGGGTGGTAGTCGGATGCGTAGTCAAGTTTAATGTCCAACTTAGCACACCAGTTTTTCACCTGGTCGGTCGTTAAATTGGAGCCATTATCTGTGATGATGTTGTGCGGGACACCATAACGGTGTACAACACCGGATATAAAATTAATCATTGGTCCTGCTTCAGTCATTTTTTCTAGTTTGGCCTTTATCCACTTAGTGAATTTGTCCACCATAAGCAGTAAATATTTTGTTTTATGGCTTCCCCCTTTAAGGGGTCCGACCATATCCAGCCCCCAGACTGCGAAAGGCCAAGTGATGGGGATTGTTCCTAAGGCAGTGGGAGGCAAATGACTTTGATTGGCGAGGGCTTGTGCATCTGCTCGGGCCATTAGCCAGAAAAATCCTATCTGGAAAGCTTTACTTACGAGGGCCCGAGCTGCGGCGTGATGGCCGCCTAGACCAGTATGTATATCGGCCAGGAGTTGTCATCCCTCCTCTTTGGAGATGCACCTTTGGAGAACTCCAGTAGTGCTTTTCTTGTACAACTCGCCTTCGTGAAATTTGAGGCTTTAGAACGTTGAACTATGCGACGGGTATCATTTTGATCATCGGGAAGCTCTTGCCTATTAAGGTAGGCCAGGAAGGGTTCGGTCCAAGGAGCATTGACGGCCATGAACTCATGAGCAGAGGGTGTTATTTCTGTATCCGGACCCCCGATGATATCTGTATTGTGTTCGGTTGCTTGGGGTGTGGTCAAGTCTGAACCGGCGTCTCTACTCTCGTCCTGCCATACCACGGATGGCTTAAAGAGCCTTTCCACAAAGGTGTTAGGCGGGACATGGTCGCATTTGGCACCCATGCAAGAGAGTATATTCGCCGCCTGATTACTGTCTCGAGCGACATGATGAAATTCGAGCCCCTCAAACCGAGCTAATATTTTTAATATGGCATTTCAGTATGCTGCCATTTTTGGGTCTTTTGCATCGAATTCTCCGTTTACCTGACATATTGCGAGGTTTGAGTCTCCGCGCACCTCTAGGCGTTGTATGCCCATGGAGACAGCCATGCGGAGACCATGTAGTAGTGCCTCGTATTCGGCAGCGTTGTTTGAGTCTGTCACATGATTTGCAACATGTAATGGATTGTGTCCCCTATAGGGGCTGTCAAGATGACCCTAGCCCCTAGTCCGGCTAGCATCTTAGAGCCGTCGAAGTACATGGTCAAGTCGGAGTATGAGATGTACTCTTTTGGGAGCTCGGCTTCCATCCACTATGAAACGAAGTCGGCAAACACCTGAGATTTAATTCGGCATGGCTTGTATGTTATTTCAAACGGTAAGAGCACAATGGCCCATTTAGCTATGCGGCCAGTGGCATCCTTGTCACTGTTGGAACCAAGTTGTCTTTCAGCACTGTTTTCCACCCACAGGCCAGAGGTCAGACAGAACGAGTCAATTAGATACTCGAGACATGCTCTAAGCATGTGTCTTAGCATATGGAGCCAAGTGGGAAGATTGCCTCCCTTTTGTCGAGTTCTCCTATAACAACAGTTATCAACCAAGTCTCCAAATGGCACCATTTGATGTGTTGTACAAACGGAAGTGTCGCACACCCCTCAATTGGTTGGAAATCGGAGAAGGGCTAGTATTTGGACCAGATGTTCTCCGTGAAGCAGAAGAGCAAGTTCAGCTAGTCAGAGAGCGCTTGAAGACCGCCAAGTCAAGACAAAAAAACTATGCCGACACTCGTTGCCGACAATTGAACTTCCAAGTCGGAGACCATGTGTACCTGCGAGTAACTCCTCTTAAGGGAACCAAGCGTTTCCACGTTAAGGGAAATCTCGTACGAAGATTTATCGACCCCTTCAAGATCACCGCACGATGAGGAGAAGTGGCTTACTAGTTGTAATTGCCACCTGAACTATCCGATGTGCACAACGTGTTCCACGTGTAACAACTTCGGAAGTGTCTCCCAGTTCCAGACAAGCCTGATCTCTACAAGGACGGCGATCACTAAGCCATTGACCTTCAGCCTGATTTGACCTACCATGAGAGGCCCATCGGCATATTGGATGAAGCAAAACAACGTACTCGAAGCCGCACCATCAAGTACTTCAAGGTCTAGTGGAGCAACCACACTGAAGTAGAAGCAACCTGGGAGCGTGAAGACTACCTTAGATCCGAGTTACCTTATCTCTTTAAAGCATAGTTTAGGAATCTCGCAGACGAGATTCTTGTCAGGGGGGTAGGTCTGTCACACCCAGCATTTCATAACATGTCATTTGCATTAACAAAGCATGAAAATTTGGACCAACAAAAACTTTTGCATTTATTTGGTTTTTATTTGAGTTGGATTTCTGTGTGTGATTTCAAGTGCTTCTTAAAGTCAACTCAACTCCATCTTCTATACTTCATTTCCTTGCTCCAAACTTCCGCCCAATGATCATGCCATGTGTATAGTACAATATAGTATTTTCTTACAAAAATAATTTGGCCAAATAGTATTTTCTAAATTTAGTTTTCCAAAAACCCCTGAATTGAGGTTTGCACTACAAGTACTTGATTTGGGGTATCAAAAATCTTTCAATGACTATATTTGACCCCTATTAGGATTAGGACTCCCATAAACCACAAAAATATAATTTTAAAGTTATTTTCTTATTTTATTTAAAGGCTTTTTCCTTAGGCCGGAAATGGTCTTTAATAGGTAGAAATTATTTAACTGTTTTTAAAAAACTTGAGAAAATTTAGGGAAACTCAGAGGAGATATATTGTCCATATATAAGAGTTTCAACACATGGTCATGTTCAAAATATTGGTCAAATCCCTCAAAAACTCTTTCTGTATATTTCAATCTTTTGAAATGTTTAGAAAGGAAATATTCTCTAAAAAATCCAAGAAAATTCTATCAAGTCACATATGCACAATATTATGACCTTGCAAAGTTTCAACTCAATAAAAATAATTTTGGTTCACAAAAGTGCCCCAAAACCCTCTCTGTTCTGACTCAAGTTTGAACAACTTTATATTGACAACCTATTCCTTTTTGCCTCAAATTTTGTGGACATACTCACAAACACAAATGATGACACTACACCATGTGGTGCATCAAGGGGAATAGTTTCGCATCCCTAGATCTTGGAAAACCCATTTCTGTTGATTTCTAGGGTTTACAGAAGTTACATTGTGAACCTTGTCCAAAAGAGTTCAAATATCTACCACAATGCCAAATGGTCATGCTCAACACCCCCATCAATTGGAACAAGGAGGAGTTTAGTGCAAGTGACTTAAACATGCATCAAACACCTTGTGTAACATTTCCAAAATCACCATTTTGACCTTCTCCACCATTCTCCTTGAGCCAAAAAAATAACCACAGCTCCCCCTAGTCCCCTTCTACCTCCAGTAACACTGGCAGCATCATAGATCAATTATTGGGGGGTAAAACCACCTCTTTCTCTCTCTGTTCACCCATGGCAACACCTCCTCTCTCTCCCATTTCAATACACATCACCTCACCTAGCTTCAATCCACCCCGGGGCATCTAAGGCACCCCCAAGGCACACGAGGACATGACCTGGCCCTTTAAAAGGGCATGCCGCCCATTTGCACGCTCTGGAACGCGCTACAGTGCGCTCTAGCACTATAGCCGCCCACGGCAAAGCAGCTACGGTCACCTCGAGCCTCCCCCGCGCGCCTGCCGAGGCCTCTCGGCATCCGCGTCACGTTACGCCCTTGTCCCCCTCCTCCTTCTCCCTCATATTGCCCCTGCTCGCACGCACATGGGCCGCCCGAGTGCACCAGTGAGCAAGTTCACACGCGCGGCACCCCTCACCCTTCTCTGCTCCCTCTCTTCCTTCCCCTGGTCGTAGACCACCTCTACTAGCACCCCAGACACGCGCAAGTGGGCCCCCATGACCCTAGCAATGGCAATGGCCTCACCGATGCACTGGACCATGGTGATACCTTGCTCGGCTATATAAAGCCACCCAAACCCTCCTGGCCACACCAACACCTCTCTCCCACTCCATATCACCCACCTGCACCACTCACCCCTCTCTAGAGGAGCCCGAGCTCGAAATCGAGCTCGAGCTTCGCCGCCTCGAGTCGTCGTCGATCAAGAGGTACGGGCCCTCTCCGCCCCCACTCACGCTCGATCTGGAGGCGCAAGAGCCCGCTGATTATTTCCCCTCCCTCTTCTGCATCGATTGGAGGCCGAGCGGAGCAGTCCATCCACCTCCCGACGCGTTGCCTCCCTGCCACCTCATCACCGGCGAACTAGGCCACCCCGGCGGTAATGTCCTCATCCATCCGAACGGCGGTACCTCCATGAGCTCAACGGTACCACCCACGCATCCTCTCATGCCCCATATCGCCGTCGGCGAGCTTGTCGTCGACCCTGGACAGACATAGTCGACAACGGCCATGGGGCCTGTCCGTCAGCCGCACGTCCTGAAGGGTGGGACCCACCGGTCAGGTTCAAAAACGCACTCGCGTGCGTCGGTTCGCCCCGTTGGGTAAAGCGTATTCTGCCTTTACGCCTTCGACGTGGTAGCACTCGCGCGGGCTGGATACCCTTTGGGCTTGCTGCACTGTAGCCTTCTGGCCCAGTGGCACAGCGCCAATTTTCTTTTCCTTTTTTCTGTGCAAATTCAAAATGTTCCACATGATTAAATATTTGTCCAAATGAAATAATTTCAACTCCTAAATTCTTCCAAAAACCCCACCTATTTAATGGTATAACTTTCATAAATATCCATCAAACTTTTTTGTACTATTCAAATTTAAATTCAAATTTGAGCAATTAAATCCCTCTTTGAAAATCCATTACTCTGTTCCTTTTAGCTCCAAATCCAAAAATAATAAGTAACCCCTTCTTAGTTTTCATCCTAGTATTTAACAAAAATGAGTTGACATTTTTCTGAGCACTTTGATTTTTCAGTTTTACTACTGCCTTATTTTCCCGTTGTTTCTTTGCGATGAATAGATCTCATATTTGACAAAGTAGTTGGAGTAGAACAAGGAGAAGGACTTGAATAATTTGAAGACCAAGCCAACCAAGGCAAGCAGCCCTTTTACCATGATACCCCTCTTGTTCACTGGTACCTTGTTTCGATTGCATAATGTTGAAAGTAACGCCGATAAATTGTTGCGAACTACCATATGATGCATGCTCAAACTCATCTCTCTACCTTGTGCATGGAGATGCAATGTAAAAAAGATTAGTTATTGATGCATAATGTTTCATGAATGCCAAGTACACCTCGTGGCTGCATTCTTTCGAAAACCCCATCGGGTGCCCCTAATGCCCATGGGTGATGTTGAACTAAGGTCACCACTTGAGGAAGACGTGGTGTACCGAGGCAAGCATTTCATGTGTGTGTGTAAAATGATGGATTAGATTTAGGTGCGATTACCGTCCCAACAAAGCATGTGCAACCACTCTACCCCTTATGGGACTAGGCATTATTCATTACCTAGGTCGATACTAGCATGGTGCCAACATTCCTAGTGACAGGGGTGACATGAGGTCACTCTCGGGACGGGGTTGTCCTCGGATTGGAGGCCATGACTGTTTTCACATGGCACCGGACACACCGTTGTTCCCTTCATGTATGTGTGATAATGCGAAAGGGCAGAGTCACACGATCTTTCGCTTACACACAAGGGATGTGTACGAACGAGTGGACCCTTTGTTAGTGTCGTCTAGGGAAAGATAATGATCGGGTGCTTCCCACGAGTACTTGAGGTATTGCGGGGTCATGGGTGACACGAAAGCTTCCCGGATCTTGTGGCTAAAGTGTGCAACCTCTCCATGGTGTCAAACTATTCGAATAGTCGTGTCCACGGTCATGGATAGTTGGGTGGTGCTACTTAAACTATGTCCAGAAATTTTACAAACTTGGTACATGTATGTGTGGAGGAGAACTATTTGAGTCAAGGCAATGAGTTCACATGTTGAATAAGCTAGAGTTAATCCAAAATCTATTTATGTTGATATTTGTAACATGTTCTCATGGTTACCAGAGTTCACTGATGCATGTCTTACAAGATGATAGGTCATTTCAACTAGCTTGATGCTAGGTTGCCTACTTGTTGTTACATCATGCATTGTTTCCTTGATCCAAAAAACATGGGTTACTTGCGAGTACATTCAAAGTACTCATTGGCTTGCCACTGTTTATTTAATTGGCCAAGCATGGAAGAACAGGAGTTCGAAGAAGATTTCTTTGGAGACGAACATGCGAACTAGGACGCTTTCCTAGTCAGAATGCCTATAGGTTTAAGGTAGATGGCATGGGTTCTACTTATCAACGAAGATTTCCGATGCTCGAGTTTATTTGATGTTCAGCCTATGATGCTTTGTCTATGTAAGACTTGACCACAATGGTCATAATTTGTGTAAGACGTTATGTATGGATGTAAGACTCTTGTAATTCAGCTTATGTGTGTTCAGTGAGTATTGATCTCAGGGACCACTTTACACGTGCATTCGGTGATCTCGATTTATGAGTCGGGGTCCCCGCATATGATTACCAAACCCTTGATATAGCGATCCAGACCCGTTGTGGCCGTTATACCCGCCAGATGAGCCGCCTGCCCCAGGAAAGCCGGATCATGAGCTGCCAAGCCCCAGTTGACTTGGGTTTCCACTAACACCACCCTGATGATTCTGATAAGCTTGGTTGCTATATTGATGCATGATATAGGAATTCTCCCAAGAGTGGTAGGCCGGTTTATCTGGTGTAGTATGCTTGGGACACGGTGCCTTAAGGGTCTCTTCGAAGATATGATCTTTATTTGCGTTGAACGGTCTCCTATAATTGTTTCATGTCTGGCCCTTGAAACCAGTATTAGTGTTGGCAACAAATCTGAGCCGCGTTCTGGATTCTTGCGCTTACCACCATTGCCTTGCTTGCCATGGTTACCGTTATACCCGGAGTTATTATGCTCTTGTCCTTTGCCAGCACTATTTTTCTTGCCCTTATCGGCTTTCTCATCAACCGACGTTGATCTTTCATGGTGTCTGACTCAGCATATCTGGTAAGGACATCCATGGGATCTCCCATATCCTGAACTGTCCACTTGAGATGCCCAAGCTTCTATACAAGAGGGTCAAAATGACATATTTTCTCCAAGATCAACACCGCCTGGGCAGCTGATATGCCATCGATGGAGTGGATTATATCCGCAACCCAGCGACACCAATTATGAGTCGATTCACCCTCACGTTGAACACCATGCTGCCGATCAATGATCGTCATAGGATGCTTGCAGGTTCCCTGAAAGTTCTTGATGAAGTTGGGGTGGATTCTTCAACCAGGTATGAGATGGCCCTTCAAGCATCATAGTCAAATAGATGGCATCCACTACATCCCTCACATCCAGTATATCCATAGCAATCTCATAGCTCTCGATCGAAGGTGCCAGCTCAAGGTCAGGCATGTAGTTTGAAACTTTACGAGGGCCCTTCAAATCCCGAGGCATACGTTCTTTGAGCAGAGCCAACACTAAGAACGGGATCCCAATAGTTTTGCAGCTCAGCCTAACACCTTGTGAGGCTAAGGGGGTCAAGGGAGGTGACTCATGGGGCCCGGTTGATGAGCCGCCGTATGTGCTGCCTCTGCCTCCCATCATGCCTGAACCGTTTCGACGATCTCCTAGGCACCCAAGGCACCTTGATGTGGTAGGTCACGCTAAAGCTCGTGCCTCTAACGAGCATTACTAGAGATGGCCGGTGACTCAGCATGGAGGCTCTTATTATGACTCAGACGTAGGGTGAAGTGAAGGCGATGCCGGTTGTATGAGTAGTTTGCTTGTTGGGCGACCGCAGTCTTCCGCGGCTCTATGGCGTGTAGAGCCTCCCTCTCAATATGGGTATTCCATATGATTGGAAGCGCAGGGAGATTGGAGGCCGCTACCACTAGGTTATCAATAGGGTTGGGAAAATGACCCCTCAAAGTCACAAAACGATCCGGCGTTGTACGAACGGGCGTAAGATGAGTGGCTGGCTCAGGCTACTGCTAATGAGCCGGACGGTTAGGTTGAGCCACCAGCGGCCATTCATCTCCATTCTGGGGCATGATCCGGTTCAATTGGGGTATGACTGGTGCCGCAGGGGTGCTTGTCCCAGCTCCTGGCGTGTTAACCAAACGTGTCCCCGGAAAGCCAGGTGGGAGACGACTCTTGTGACGTCTCATGTGAACCGCCTCGGACGCGTCTTGACGAAAACCCAGGTGCCATGCCTCTATCCTCAAGCACTCTATCTCATTACGGATTAAGGCATGCAACTACTCCATGTGAGGATTCTCTACATTGATATCCTCCTGAGCTTTAGCCATCTGCTCACGAATTTTGGCTACCTCCGTGTTGTGCTCATCCTGATTTTCTATTGTTAAGGGTGTCCCAAGAAGAGTCGCTAACGAAGTTACTAGCTAGGAGAGAATTTGAGCCGGAGGGTTGACTAGGCCTGCTGCGTTCGGACCAGTTGCCAGGGCATCTGCTACTACCATGGTACCTGCCACAATCGAGTTAGGGGTTGGCGCAATGCCTTCCATGTAGATAGCGGTCCGTCGGGGCGGCTCATCATCAATGGGTTGCGGCTCATCATCAGATGATCCCCCAACCCACCCGTTGTACAACGGGAGGATGGACTCAGTATCCCCGACCGATGACTTGCCATCAGAGTAGACCATGGTGTCACTGCCGGATGCATAGCTATTTGCGAGATTGACCCTTTGGGTGAAACCAATGAAAAGATGGTTCCGACCGACTTGAACCCGGGCAGGTTGTGCGCACCGAGGCAGCTCAATGAGGTCGGTGCAGATGACCGACTCCGGTCCTGACTGGCCATTCTTGTCGATGAAGACATGGATCTTGCCAAAGGGGACCCGATACCCATACTCGATTAAGTTTGATTCGGGGCCCCAGCCTGAATCGTCGTTGTAGAGCTTGCCGCGACAACTCTTGGTCATGGAGTCGATCATGTATCCCTCGATCCATGAGAGAGCTCCCTCCAAGAACTCAACACCACCGAGCATTAGCCCCATGGTGGGTGCCAATTATCATGGTTTGTCGCGGTAGATGTCCTCGTAAAAGGACATAGTCACGAGGCCATCGTTGCACGGTAGTAGCTTGAACATGATTAGTTGGAATAGAAAGACAATGATTTACGAAGGTTCTTCCCCTCTAGATGGAGGTACTAGCCTACTTCCTGCTTGTTTGGGATTGATGGTGATGATCTCGATTACAAAGATGCCACTTTGTTAATCTAGTACTCAAGAACTTGTAACATGGTTTCGCCACCTCAGGGGCTCCCCTTCATATACAGGTGAAGACCCCGGGCTTACAATAGAGCCTGGGCCGTATTATGACCCGTGACCTAGGCTATTTCCAATTAGTAAGTTCAATAAGTAAGGAAAACCCACACGGCAACATGCATCTAGGCCACGAGCCGCCGTCTTCAAGTGTCGGACTCTGAGTTGGCCCACTCCATGAGCCAACTTATGGGCCTTGAGGTCTTGGTCATCATAGCCCACCTTGAGCCTTGGTCAACACCAGCCATGTGAATAACCCGGCCCAATCAGGCGGGTTACGCCGTGGGGTTATATCCCCAACAGTGGGTTTTTGATCAGATTATCTATGAACATCATTTGAGTGTTCTCCGAACTCTTGTATGCATGAGTGTTATAGCTTTGTATTGCTCTCTGATCTATCTGTTTGGTTTGGCCAACTAGATTGATTTATCTTGCAATGGAAGATGTGCTTTGTGATGGGTTCTGTCGTAAGTCGTAACGTACGGCCATCTATGGGATCATGGTGATCCCTTTGAGGTTCGAATGGGGAGATTGTTGAAGCTCAAAAGTGCCATGATGGCAAAGAGTAACTTGAGGCAGTGGCACCATGAGGTCAAATGTATGATTTCATTTTATCATTGGATATATCTCTTCAAGCCAATCAAGATAGATATATAGACGCTCCAAGACGGAGCTCGGATGCAAAACTTATGACAATATTGGACATGCTCGTGTTGCCATCAGATTAAAGAGTGGCATGCAACCTAAGTAAGATTGCCTAGAATGAAAAATGTTTCACCAAAAAAGTTCTTTGTCTCATCGAGCCGAATGATTTTGAGTTCTATAGTCAAAACCGCGCATTGTAGCAATGTTTGGATGGATCATCCGGGCCGAGGTCTAGTTAGTTCGGCCAGGGGCCGAACGAACGATCCAAACAATAGAAGCATAATGACAAACCCGGATGATCTGGGTCAAGTCCCAGTTGATCCAGGTAGGGGCCGGACAATCCGGGCAACCGGCCGGATGATTTTTTTCTGCTATAGACTTTAGAAACTGACCCGCAAGACCCCAACATTGCTTTGGATAAAAAGTGTTAAACATCAAAGTTGTGCTTCTCATCAAAACAGATGGTTTTGATATAAAAATCATGCAGATCCGAGGTCACATGAAAAAATTACGGCCCGATCAATCTACTGCTGTCAGAAATCTGTGATTGGCCAGATCATCCGGGCCGGAGGCCGTGAGAAGTCCTAATTGTCTAGATTTTAATGATTTGGGCGGCAAGGCAAGTCCTTTTCTTGTACAGGAAGTCCAGCTACCTCTTATATAGACAAGAGGTGACGGTCGATTGAACAACACACAATCGAACAATCATCTACCACTTGTACCTGCACTTTTATCTTTTTTTCCCTTATTCTTCTTCTTCCTCATTCTTTGTTCGTTCTTCGTGAAGTAGGGAAGCGAAGCTCGATGCCCTAGGGGCGATCAGGTCAACTTAGGGCAGCCCATAGCCGCCGCGTGCCCTGATGGGGTCCCTCTCGAGCGTGTAGAGTTTCGGGTCTACAAAAGCGCCTGCCAGATTGCTTGAGTACCATGCTTTCGGATAGGTCTCCTTCGACGTGTGTTGCGGTGTATCACCCTCATTGTTGGAGGTACACGGTGACGTGTTCGTGTGCGAACACACTCTTTGGCCACTCCACTAGGAACTAAGCTTAGAACGGTCTCCAGCTAGTTCTTGCTACGAAGAGATCATCATCTAGGGTTTGCAATCTACAAAGGTAACATGAATAGATTGTTTAATGAGCATAATGTATTGGCTAGCCCTAGTTTTGACAATCATGTATTTTATTATATGCAAAAGCCAATGCAACAAAATCTCCATGCTTCTACCTCTTATAAATTTAGCAACATGCAACAAATCTATTCCAACTCCCATGCATCGGCAACCCAACAAATCCATATTCCGATGAACAACATGATGCGTTTGGTTAATCAAGTTGAAACATCCTATGTACGAACTTTCAGTAGCATGCAACATAGTGTTTCCCCTTTTTATTCATCGACGACTAACTTGCAACATGGTAATCCTAACATGCTGGTGGATAGGTGAATTGGCAATGCTACTACTAGTTATTCGGCCAATTACCCTCAAAAATCATACGCTACACCTCATGCTACTAATTTTTTAGCACCATACACAATTCTAGATGTTCATAATTAGGCTCGCACCTTCATGCTCTTGGCCGAATAAGTGAAAGTTCTAATAAAGCCTATGTGCCTTCACCTAGTACCGTAGCATACAATTTTCCCCAACACAATTTCAGAATTTCGGCAGCATATCATTGCCGAAAGCATATAAAAGTATTGCGGGGCAATCTGATAAAGACTGCGCTAAAATTGGGCCAAAAAAGCTTAAAGATAATCTAGCTGCAATGTTTGCTGAGTTTGGACAAGAAAAAGCTTCCTTGCGTATCAAAGAAACTAAATGTAATGATTCGGATAACAAAATTAATTTTGTTATTGAAAAAGCCGAATCAAATAGTACATGTGCCGACTCTATTCAAGAAAAAAGGACGATAAGGCGTTGGAGAGTTATCCAAAAGTGGAGCAAGCTATTATTCATATCACAAAACCATCATGCTCTCCGAACATATTTGAAGAGGTATGTCTAGCAAGTGATTTGCCTATTTTCCAATTTGGTCGCCACTTTATTATTGATATATCTATTAGAAAAATTTCCATAAGCAATCTTGAAAGACTAATGAAGAAGGGTAATTTATTTGTTAGCAATAAATTTTCTGCAAAGCATATCGCTCAACACATTGTGCCATTTTAAAAGGCCGATAGTAATTTATTGTTGCAACCAAAACTTTCCATGTTGATTTCCCTAAAGCTTATATCTCAGTGGGTAGATTTGCTTATTTCATACTTGGCTTTTACTTTGTCTCAATTGAGACACATGGGTTCTATCTATCTTCATTTATAATTAAAGCCAAGGTTAAATTTCTTTGAGAAAACCGATGCTAATATATTATTTTATCCAAAGACATCGGTGGTAGAGTGCAAAACAAAATGCATATCCTAATGAGGATATTATGAGCCATTCATTTGGTTAACTCCAAAGCCATTCTCACAACAAGATCGGCTATAATATAAAATGTTTGCCTTCAACTCAAGCATGTGTGATCAAATATTTTATTTCTTGCCGAAAAATAATTACATTAGAACTCTTGATCCTCTTGTCAAGCCATCAATCCAAGGATGAATGCATTGTAGGTTACATCATTCGTTCAAACACAATTTTGAGGATTGCAACATGTTTCGTCAAATAATTAAATCAGCCATTTATTATCTATTCCGATTGGTCCTGATGGAAATGGTTTTTGCATCGGCTACTTCAAGCAGATCCATCTAAACATGAGAAGGTAAAAACCACGGATAATGGGATCAAGATTTCAAGTAAGAAAGTTTTCCGTGAGCACAATGATAATAATCTTGAGGGCGAGAATTCCATAAAAGTTACAATGAAGACGCTAAGTACTGGGGGTAACAAGAAACTCCAAAGATAAATGCAAGCACAACCAAAGAAAGCAAAGGACAAGGTAAGCACAATGGTAAAAAGTGAAAATTCACTTTTGCATTGCTTTTGGAAAAATATCAAAAGAAGAGTGAAGAGGAAACTGCTTATCGGCCAAGTAATTCAAAAGCATCTAGATCACCCCCTAGGCGCAAATCCAAGGATTGGTATTGGCAAAGTGAGAATTTTAATTCAACATATCCATATCCTTCTTTTGGGCCGCCAATGCCGTGGATGCCTCCCTATGATCATGTAGATGGATATTCATCATGGTACATGTATGATACAAGGGCACATTCTCCGTCATGTTTTAGACCATCTCACCATTATTATGCAACTCCAAGAAGATCAACGTTCAGTGAGCAGCCGTATGTTGAATACTGTTTCAATAAGAAAGAATTGGTCCAGAGCTCAAGAAAGAAGAAAGAGGTGATCAAACAAGTATATCGAGTTACAAAAGATGGTCGCAAGAGTTCCAATTCAGATTCGATCTTAAAGGATAAAAATCGAATTAAAGTCTTGACATTGGCTAGTAAATACAATGAGCCGAGTCAATCAACTACAAAATCTGAAGAGAAGAAGTTGAAAGTGCATAAGGTAAGGCAAGAATTGTCATTACTTCAAACAAACTCACAGCTGGAGCGCCCACTCGACTTATCGTTTTGGCAAAAGAATAGATTACAAGAACTTGGTGCACAAGAACATGAAAACATAAACATGGTAGGGGTTCCCAAAAGAAGTTATCACAAAAGGATTGATGTCCAAGCTTCCATTGCAAGAAGTACATCAAGGGTGAAGAAGGAAAAGAGTGAAAACCATGAACGACCAAGCCGAATGTTTCAACATCTTCGTTTCACACATTATCCACATTCCCTAACTATGCCATTGTTTTCTATGCCATGGTATTCATCCTCATGTATGATTGGTTACCCCCATGGGCTTATTTTGGCCCATGGACGTAGTATAATTTCTTAAATCATGAAAGGTTTTTACGACATCAATATTCATTTAATTAGTTGCATTTTGTTGCTGATCTAGATGGCCGATATATAATTATTTCCCTGAGCATATAAATGGCCGATTGAGTGTTGACATCGTCCTTAGAACTTCGATAGTACATGTTAGTTTTCGGCATGCTAGCTTTGCCGAAAATAAGGGGGCATGTGTTCATGCTCAAAAGTGGCATGATCGCAGAGAGTAACTTTTGGCTATAGCAAGATGAGGTCAAATTTATGATTTCATGTCATCATTGTATGTATCTCTTCAGGCCAATCGAGATAGATATAGAGATGGTCTAAAAGGGAGCTCGGATGCAAAAGTTACGACGAACTTAGAGATACTCGTGTTGCCATCAGATTAAAAAATGGCATGGAACCTAGTTAAGATTGCCTCGGAAGGAAAAAAAATTCAACATAAAAGATCTTTGTCTTTTCGAACCGGACGATTTTGATATAAAAATCGTCCCCATCTGTGGTCGTATGCGAGATCTACAACCAAAACCGTGCGCTGTAGCAATGTTTGGCCAAATCATCTGACCGGGGGCCGAACGAACTACCCAAAGAACAGAAGCTTAACGATGAAGCCGGATGATCCAGGTAGAGACCGGACAATGTGGGCAATCGTGCAGACGATTTATACTACTGCGGACTTTAGTTACTAACCAAAAAAAATATTTCCTCGGATCGAAAAAATTTCAACATTAAAGTTGTGCGTCTTGTCAAAACGGATGATTTTTATATAAAATACGTCTGAATCTGAGGTCGTATGCAAAAATTATAGCTTGATCAATGTACCGGTGTCAGAAATCTGTGGTTGGCCGAATATTCCGGGCCTACGGCCTGATCATCCGGCCTACGGCCGGACATCCGGGGCGGAGGTCATGAGAAGTCTGACTTGTTTTGATTTTGATGATTTCGATGACAAGGCAAGTCCTTTTCTTGTATAGGAAGGCCATCCACCTCTTATATAGATAAGAGGTGATGGCCGATTGAACAACAGACAATCGAACAATCATCTACCACTTTTACCTTTACTTATCTCTCTCTCTCTCTCTCTCTCTCTCTCTCTCTCTCTCTCTCTTGTTCTTCTTCTTCCTTGTTCTTCGTGAAGGAGGGCAGCAAAACTCAAGGCCCTAGGGGTGATCAGGTTGACCTAGGGCAGCCCATAGCTGCAGTTCGCCCTGACGGGGTCTCTCCCAAGCATGTGGGGTTTCCATCTAGAAAAGCGCCCGTCAGATTGCTTGCGTACCGCACTTCCGGACGGGTCTCCTTCGACGTGCGCGGTGATGTATCACCCTCGGTGATGGAAGTACGCGGTGATGTGTTAATGTGCGAACAGAGATCAGCGAGCACGGAGATAAGAACTAGTAGAAGCCATGAATTATACCCAGGTTCGGGCAGCTGTGAAGCCTAAAACCCTACTCCTGCTTTTGTGTATTGGATGTATGAGCACAAGTACATAGGAGTGCATGTCCGGCAAGGTTGCACGGGAAATGCAGGTACGCATTTGTTTGTGCAAAGTGTCGACCTTTTGAAAGGTTGGCAATAGCCTTCTTTTATAGAATAGGGGGTCACCACAATGGCAAAATAGTAATTACATATGATGGATTGTGGCTACAGTTCCAAATACCTAACTCTGACGGGTTAGGACAAACACATTAAGTGCTCCATGTATGTGACGTTGATGGAGCTCTCTGGCAAGGGTTATCTCTCCTTCTGTGCCATGCTCTCATCTAGCTTTTATTTCTTTGACACACCCCTGGACAAGTGTCATTAAAGTCATGCCTTCTGGCACCGAGCTGACACGTGCCCAAAAAAGGCTCACCTAACTGTCTTCCAGCTCAACTCCTGTCTGACGAGTAAGAAGCTGGTCTCTGAGGTAGAGTGGTGGCCAAGTAGTGGGAGCTTGCCGGGCGCGGAGCTTGTAGGGTCGTTGTTATCTTGCTTCCTAGCAAGGGCATTGCCGGTGGCTCCAAACTTGGCGCTTTCTTTGTATATGTTGTCTTAGTCTTGAACTCGTCTTCAGTTGTCCTCCAACAAGCCTTGCTGTCAGGAAGGTTGCTACTGCCTGTGCACAAGTCTGTGCTATTAAGGACCTAAATCTTAGTACACCGACTGGAGCCCCTGGCCTAGGTCGCACACGCATGCGAAACATCGTTGAGCTAGGCCCAAAAACATGCACAGGCACACGTGGCCAAGCATAGCTGTCATATATTCTCTTTTACTATGCTCCCCGTGATGAGTACTAATGCGGAACGTAGGATTGGTGAAACTGGGCGGTGGCTCGAGTAGTGCGCCTAAAAAAGTAAGGTCACATCAGACAGTAAACAGTCAGCACCCGCATCATCCCTATAAAAAGGGACATGCGTGGGATGTTGCTCATTCACCTCCTCCTATTGCAATTTGCAACCCACCAATGTCTTCTACAATTTGCCCTCCCATCCTCTCCGTTCTTCTGAAGACCATTGCTCCAATGGTGTGGGCTAGGTGCCGTGCCTGCGCACCCATTGTCGCCCCGAGGGCTTCTCCCTGAGACCAAGTGTGAATCCTGGCCACAGTTGCGGGGATCGGCTCTAGCGCCCGTGGGGTAGCCTTTGTTCGTGGTCGTGGAAAATGTGGCGTCCGGGGCCAGGGCGGCCACGGAGGAACGCACGCTCTCCCACCTCCCACGAAGGCCCATACGGCAGAAACGGTGCACAAATTCATTGTGGCACTGAATCATTGGCCACACAGCTGGTTGCAACTTCCAGACCCCTCTGCAAGGGTTATGGAAGCCAACTAGCCGTCTGACTTGTGGTTGTGGGAGGATGGTTGCTGCAATGGCCCTGCCAGGGTAGCAGTTTAAATTTCTCCCAATGGCTTCATGTATCTGACGCGATGGTGGAAATCGTTCGCCCCCGCCCGTGGCGTTGGGTGGGGGCATCCCCTCCAATCCAAGAACGACGGATCTAATACCCTTTTCGTGAAATTCTTCTGGATCTCCGACATGGTCACCTGGAATGCTATGCGGAGAGTGAAAGGAGCAGTGACGTCTACCCCTCTAGTGAGAGTGAAGATGACGTGATCTCCCCGAGAATCAAGAGCATAGACGACGACTCTGACTAGGTGCAGGAGGCACGCTAGTCAAATCTAAAAGACGGGTCATGCTCTGCCTAGGCTCCTTTCCTTTTTATGTTTGAGTGAATGTAACCCTGCAGATAAGCGAGGAAACCTGTTATCGGGCATCCTTGACGAAGCACCTAATGTTTGAATGAAATCTATGTCATTTCCCCTCGTTGGATTCTGTTTTTGAATGTTTTGTAACCTACGCTGTTTGGAAACTTGCCGGTGCGCACACTTGTCATGAGAGCTTGCAGAACTGATCCTTAGCAGCATGCTAGAAACGTCGCTGGCAGCGAGGCCATTAGGCGATCTCAATGCAGCTACTTAAGTTGTCGAGCAGACTCGAAACGAGATAAGAGCACAACCAATCACGACAAGGTTCCTTTGCGTGTAGGTTTTCCATACGAAAACCAAAAACTTTCAAGGAAAAATAGCTCTACATAAAGAATTTTGAATGTTTTTCAACTTAGCTTTTCTTTCAAACCAACATGCATGCGAGGCAGCCTTATATCCTTGTTGGTATCCATACCATCACTCCTCCAAACCAACATGCATGCGAGGCAGCCTTATATCCTTTGAGAAAAAGAAAGAAGAGAAAATAGAGGTATGGAACCTTGACGGTTCGTTACCATTATCACAAGGTAAATGCTACACAACATCACAGATTAGCACATGTAATAAAACACATAAATCTACAAGAGTTTCCAAATACTTATCTTTATTTGACTATGCACAGGGTTTGCGTTTGGCTTTGTACAAAGGATTACATGCCTTGGTGGCAAACTTGTACAAAAAAGTGGCTGCCGGGCAGTCCAACAAATCGTGCCTTATGGATAGAACTTGCGAAGATGTTCAATATTCCATGAGTTATGCACTGGAGTGCCATCTTCAGTCTCTAGGCAGACTACGCTGGGCCTAGAGATTTGTACTACCCGATAAGGGCCTTCCCACTTTGGCGTCATCTTGTTTGAATTCTTGGTAGACTAAATTCGCTGAAGAACAAGGTGGACTTCCTCAAGGCTCTAGGCGTTAACCTTGCGGTTATGATAGCGGCACAAAGCTTGTTGGTAACGAGCAGCACACATAGCTGCCCGGAGATGATTTTCCTCAAGGAACGTGGCATCATATTGACACATATGTTCTTGCTCAAGCTCATAATAAGAAAGCACTCGAGGTGACACATACATGAGTTCCATTGGGAGCACTGCTTCTACTGTGTAAACTAGGGAGAAAGGTGTCCGGCCAGCGGCTCGATTTGGCGTTGTCCTGATTGACAAAGAACCGCCGACAACTAATCAATCCAGCGCCCTCCACACTTGCACAAATTGTTGAAATTCTTCTCTTGAGCCCATGCAACACTTCAACATTGCCCTTTCCACATGGCCGTTGCACCTTGGATGAGCAATAGGTGCAAACCAAATCTTGATGCAAAGGTTTTCAACGTATTGCATGAAGGTGCGGCTCGTGAATTGTGTGTCCTTGTCGGTGACGACCTTGCTGGGCACTCCAAAAAGGAAAACTAACCCTTTGAAGAACTTGATGGCTCACTGTGTTGTCACCTTTCTCACCGGCTCCATACTCCAGGCCACTTCATAAACTTGTCGATCGCTACGTACAAGTAATCAAAGCCCTTGATAGGGCGGACAAAGGGTCCCAATATGTCGAGCCCCCATATCAAAAAGAGCCAGGAGAGAGGGATCGCCTCAAGAGCTTGAGCTGGCTGACGTGATTGCTTCGAATGGAACTGGGATGCTTCACCCTTGGTTACTAGCTCAGTTGCATCCTGGTGAGCAGTGGGTCAAAAGAAGCCTTTCCGGAAAGCCTTGCTGGCAAGGGCCCTTGATCCTATGTGGGCGCCACATATGCCTCCATGTATCTCCACCAATAGCTTTTGTCCAACTTCTCGGTAGATGCACTTAAATTTCACCCCATTTGGTGTTTTTCTGTATGGATCGTTGCCGATGAACTAATACATATTGGATTGACGGACTACTCTCTCAGCTTCTTCTTGATCTTGTGAAGTTCTCCTGTATGAAGGAATTCGGCAATATGTTGTGCCCATGCCGGAGCTTGTGGCTAGAAGACAAGGACTATATGCATTTTTTTAGCTGCGGGAGCGCTCGTCTCGATGCCAATAACTTGGGTTCCTGCCAGAGCCTACTGCTCATCAGCAAGCTTGTCATTGTTCCGGACAATACCCTGGCCGGCTTCTTTTGGGAGCTCGGTGGGAAAGTACTTACCGGTGTTCAACTTTCTTCTCTAGCTTTGCTGCATCGATGTTGTTATGGATGACTGACTCAAGTGGAGCACACAAGTTCCTGGTTCCACACGGAGCTTGAGAGCGACACGTTTTGATAGATCATCAGCTTTGTTGTTTCCTGCCCGAGTGATGTGCTCTGTTTATAATCGGTTAAAGTGGTCTTCTAGTTTCCTCATTTCAACAAACTAAACTTACATTAACGGGCTCTGATAATCTTTGTTTACTTGCTTCACAACCAACTGCGAGTCACCCCTAACGATGAGCTTTATAATTCCAATATATGTTGTGATCCTGAGACTAGAAAGCAACCCTTCATACTCAGCAGTGTTGTTCATCATGATCTCCGTGGGGAAATGGATCTCAACTACATGAGGTGCTCTTCGGTGGGTTCGACAAGAAACACTCTGACACCGGTGCCTTGCCGCAAAAAATCCCAATCAAAGTACATGATCCAATCATTAGTTGTTTCCATGTTGGGAAGAGAAGTTTCTGAGAATTATTTGTCTGGCATTGGCGTGCATTCTGCAATGAACTCCCCCAAGTGCTTTCAAATTTGAGATCGAAGCTGAACAAATCCAAAGCTCAGTAAACAGTCATGTCGGCTGCATCTGGATTCCTCAAGATCCTTCGCATTGGAAAGCGAATGATGACGGTGATCTGATGTGCTTGAAAGTAGTGGTGTAACTTCCTTGAGGCCATAAGAAGACCAAAAAGAAATTTGCACACCAGAATATCTTGATCTAGCCCCCTAGAGGAGAAAACTAACAAAATAGACTAGGCATTGCACTAACTTCTTCTTCTGCACTATTTGTTGTTTTGTTGCATCTACTTGCTCTGCGCTGGATTTATCGGCCCCAAGACTTGCGGGGGAAGATTCCGGTTCATATCTTGACGGGCCACCAAATAGAATAATAATGGTTCTTGTGGCTTTGGCGCAACTACCGTTTGCGTGGAAGGAAGGTACTTCTTCAAGTCTTGTAGTGTTGCCTTCGCTTTCGGAGTCCATTTCATTGGACCTGCCTCTTTCAATATTTCGAGAAATGGCAGGTCACTCTCAGCATACTTGGAAATGAACCAACTAAGTGCAGCAGCATAGACAACAAAGCGATGCTCGGTCCTTGACGCGCTTCGGTGCTTCGATCTGCTCAATCGCCTTGATCTTGTTAGGATTTGCTTTTTTCCATGTTGAGATACAAAGAACCCGATAAGCTTGCCGGATGGGCTGCCAAGCACACACTTCTCGCGGTTGAGCTTCAGATTTATCCTGCGCAGATTGGAAAATGTTTCTTCCAAATCTTGTATCAATGTTGCTTTGTCCTTGGTTTTGAACATTATATCATTCATATATGCTTCCAAGTTCCTCTGTAGCCGGGGCTCAAAACCAATCAGGACTGCTCTTGCAAATGTTGAACCAACACTTTTCAATCCAAAAGGCAGGCATACAAATTAGTACGTGCCACATGGAGTTATAATGCGGTTTTCGCTTCATCTTATTTTGACATGAAATCTGGTGATACCTAGTATAGGCATCAAGAAAAGACAGGAAATCCCAACTAGCAGTGGAGTCAACAATCTGGTCGATGCGCAGCAAGGGAAAAGGATCCTTTGGGCATGCTTTGTTGATATCAGTGTAATCAATACAAACTCCCCACTTTCCATTTCCTTTGCGCACTATGATTGGATTGGCCAACCAAGTTGGATGGAGCACTCCTTTGACCAGACATGTCGCCTCGAGTTTCTTAATTTCCTTGGAATAAACTATTGATGTTCCAAAGCTTTCTTCCGCACCTTCTGCTTGACGGGTCGCAGATGAGGGTAGTCATCAAGGTGGTGCTTAGTTACCTCCCTGGGAACACTTGGGATGTCAGGTGGTTGCCATGCAAATACATCAACATTCACCCGCAGGAGGGCAATCAGTGTGTTTTCCTATTGCTCGTCAATGGTGGAAGTTATGGTGAAAGTTCCCCCCGTGCTATCCTCCTTGGCGGACACCTTCTTAGTTTTTGATGGAGTTTCTTCGTTTTTCGTCTTGCTCTTGCTGGCAGAGCTCCCAAGAACGTCCTCGATGGCAGTGCAGCACTTTGAAGAGGTGCACTTGCCGGAGTTCATGTTAGAGGTCTTGCTGGTCTTCTTTCCCTTCTTCCCCCCTGGAGTTTTGTCGGTAGGAGCTAGTGCTTGTTGGGGAACGAAGCATGAAAATTAAAAAAATTCCTACGAATACCTAAGATCTATCTAGGAGAAGCATAGCAATGAGAGGGGAGAGTGTGTCTACATACCCTTGTAGACCAAAAGAAGAAGCATATATAATGCGGTTGATGTAGTCGTACTATTTGCAATCCGATCACGATCCAATCGATCTAGTGCCGAACGGATGACACCTCCGAGTTTCACACATGTGCAGCTAGATGACATATCTCCTACTCGATCCATCAGGGGAAGGCAGATAAGTAGATGGGATCACACCAACACAATGGCGTGGTTGTGATGGTGGTGCTGGAGTCGGAATACCGGTAGGGCTTCGCTAAGCAAAAAACTGTGGACGAGAACTATGCCAAGAGGGAGGGATGGGCACCAGCCAAGGCTAATGTGTTAGGAGGCCTTGTTGCGCCCCTCACCAATATTTATATGTATGGGAGGGCTGGGAGTTCAACCCTACTCCTAATAGGAGCTGGGGCCAAAGGGGGAGAGGACTTGGACTCCAAGTCCAATCCTATTCCTACTAGGACTCCCCTTTTTCCCCTTCCCTAGCCACATGGGTTTTGAGAACTTGGTGCACCTAGCCCAACAAGGCCAGGGCGCCTCCCCTCATCCCATGCCATCCCTTGGGACGTGGTGGACCCACTTGTGCACTTATGTACCCCTCCGGAATCCACCGGAACCTGATGGAAGCTTCCCAGTACAATATCGAAAAACTTCACCTTTTTCCTGGAACTCAAAATATGACTTCCCCTATATAAATCTCTACCTATCGACCATTATGAGACCCCTCGTGATATTCGGGATCTCACCTATACAACATTCAGTTAAAAATCTTCAATTATCCCAATAATACTCAAGCGTCATTAAACGTTCACCGTGCGACCCTACGGGTTCGGGAATCCTGTAGTCATGACCAAGACACCTCTCCGGACAATAACCAATAGCGGGAACTAGATGACCATATTGCTTCGTACATATTCCACGAATATCTTTTATCGATTGAACCACGATTGTAAGGATTCGGTTAACCCCGTATGCAATTCCATTTGTCCGGCGATATGTTACTCGCACGAAATTCGATCGTCGGTATCTCCATACCTAGTTCATTCTCGTTTCCGGCAAGTCTCTTTACTCATTCCGTAATACAAGATCTCATGACTAACTCATTAGGCACATTGCTTGCAAGCTCTTTACGATGTTGTATTACCGAGAGGGCCTAGAGATATCTCTTAGTCATACGAAATGACAAAGAGACAGTCTTGATCCATGCAACTCAACAAACACCTTCAGAAATACCTGTAGAGCACCTGTATGATCACCTAGTTATGAACTGATGATTGATAGCACACAAGGAATTCCTTCGATATACAGGAGTGACGTGATCTCATGGTCTGAGGAACTAATACTTGACATGAAGAAATCCTTTGTAAATAGCAAAACGATCTCATGATAAGCTTATAGTTGGGTCTTGTCCATCACATCATTCTCCTAATGATGTGATCCTATTATGAATTGAGAACTCATGTCTATGGTTAGGAAACCTTAACCATCTTTGTTCAATGAGCTAGTCTAATAGAGGCTCATTGGGGACTAGTATTTTTAATGTATTCACACATGTATTTAAGTTTCCAGTTAATACAATTCTAGCACGAATAATAAGCTGCCACAATGTGGGATCCGGGTCCCAACAGAGGTTCGAACACTGGGGAGTGTGCGACAGTTGTTGCCTAGCCCAACCTAGCTTCATGCAACCTCATGGTGGGGTGCCAATGTGCACACGATGGAAAAGAGGAAGGACACGGACACGACAGTTTACCCAGGTTTGGGCCACTTCGCGGTTTATAACCCTACTCCTGCTTTGTGGTTGGATTGCCTCGTGATGAGGATCAGTATGAGTGTGTACAAGATGCCTTAGAAGGCTTATCGAGCAGCTCCGGGCTTGGAGGGTGGATGAACTCCATCCTCCACTAAGGTGGCGACTTAGCTATATTTATAGTGGCCTTAGTCCTCTTCCCCCGAAAAGACGAGGCGGAAAGGGTTGCCACAATGGCCAAATTGAATGGGAAGATGAGGTACATCTTGTCCTGACGAAAGGTGGTCTCCGCCTTCAAAGCTTCTAACAATGATGCGCCGGTGGGCTCAGTGATGACCTCCGTCCTAACGAGCCCACCATCCTGGTGTTCTTGCACTAAAGAGGTAACGTCCGGGGATGCCTTGGGAACCCGAGCAATGGCCTTGTCCTTTTAGCACCAAAGAGGAAAGCCTCACTGTCCGCTCTCGCTGGCACTGGTCCTCGCGACGCTCGTTGTGGCTCACATCACCACATGCAATGCGAGGTTGGCTTGGTGACCTCGGTGTATCTGTCCATCAGGGGGCCTCATGAGGCGACCTCGGGGCTGAATCCTTGAGAGAGGGCCTCGGGAGGTCCTTGGCTATGTGTGCGTCCTGAGGAGGGGGCACTCGTGAGGGCCTTGTTCAAGCAGCCTTGGAGATGGGCCATGCTAGGTTCACACCATGTGACCCAGCCTGGGCCACAGGCAGACATGCCTGGGTACCCCCAGTCCGAGGGTCCCGACAGTTGCCCCGGGCCTGCGGCGAGAAGGATCCACTTGAATAGGAGATGCGAAACAGCACAAGCCCCAACAACCCGCAGGCTAGGCTCGACGTGTAGCGCATAACGGGGCGAAAGACGTCCCCACTTTCTCTCGTTGCCTCGGGAACTGCACAGGTTAACATAAAGCTTGGTGGACGCTACACATGCCATCATTGCTCTCCCCGCCTTGCATCTTCCTTGTCTTGTTGTGATCCCCTTTCTCACGCGCACGGTTTCCCCAGATCTACACCGAGCGCTGCCTTTCCCTTTCCTCGATGGCGTCAGTGACTCGCGAATGGCGGCCACTGGGAAGACAAAGCCCACAGCTCTGGCCGCTAGCTCCTCCTCCGCCGGACCGGTGCTCCTCGCCTCCTCCATCGCCAAAGAGAAAGACCTGGACTTGGTGCTTCCGCTGGTAGCCGACGACCAAAACTAATGGGGTGCAACCTAGATCTGGCCCGGCTCTACGGTGCGGTGCAACCTGGGGGAGTCTATCTACCCCTTCTTCCTCCACAAAGCTTGCCACCTAGCTGGTTCCGCCCTTCTTCGACTTCTTCTACGCCATCCTCGCGCATTACCAAATCCTTGTCCTCCCTCCACCAGCAACCTGATACGTCCCCAACGTATCTATAATTTTTTATTGTTCCATGTTATTATATTATCTGTTTTGGATGTTTTATATGCATTAATATGCTACTTTATATTATTTTTGGGACTAACCTATTAACATAGACCCCAGTGCCATTTTCTAATTTTCCTTGTTTTTGAGTTTCAGAGAAAAGGAATATCAAACGGAATCCAAATGGAACGAAACTTTACGAGGATTTTTCTTGGACTAGAAGACATCCAGAGGACTTGGAGTGCACGTTGGGGGAGGCACGAGGCGTGTACAAGGACGGAGGGTGTGCCCTGGGGGGTACGGCGCGCCCCCACCCTTGTGGGCCCCACGTGACTCCACCGACCTATTTCTTCCACCTATATATTCACATATATTCCAGAAACCCTAGAGGAGGCATCGAAACTACTTTTCCACCACTGTAACCTTCTGTATCCATGAGATCCCATCTGGAGGCCTTTTCGAGTACTCTGCCGGAGGGGGATTCAACCACGGAGGGCAACTTCATCAACACCATTGCCCTTCCGATGAAGCGTGAGTTGTTTACCACAGACCTACGGGTCCATGGCTAGTACCTAGATGGCTTCTTCTCTCTGTTTGACTCTCAATAGAATGCTCTCTCATTGTTCTTAGAGATCTATCTGATGTAATTCTTTTGCGGTGTGTTTGCCGAGATCCGATGAATTGTGGATTTATGATCAGCTTATAAATGAATATTATTTCTTATATGCATGATTTGATATCTTAGTAATTCTCTTCGAACTATCGGTTTAGTTTGGCCAACTAGATTGGTTTTTCTTGCAATGGGAGAAGTGCTTTGCTTTGGGTTCAATCTTGCAGTGCTCAATCCCAGTGACAGAAAGGGACATGACACGTATTGTATTGTTGCCATCGAGGATAACAAGATGGGGTTTTCATCATAATGCTTGAGTTAATTCCGCTACATCATGTCATCTTACTTACTGTGTTACTCTGTTCTTTATGAACTTAATACTCTAGATGCAGAATCGTTTCGATTGATGTGTGGAGTAATAGTAGTAGATGCAGGAAGGAGTCGGTCTACTTCACATGGATGTGATGCCTATATTCATGAGCATTGCCTTAGGTATTGCTATAGTTACGCGCTCTTCTATCAATTGGTTTCCACTAATTTGTTTACCCACCGTAATATTTGCTATCTTGAGAGAAGCCTGTAGTGAAACCTATGGCCCCCGGGTCTATTTTCCATCTTATTAATTTCCGATCTACTATTTTGCAATCTTTTACTTTCCGTTCTATAAACAAAAAATATCAAAAATATTTACTTTAAAGTTTACTTTCCGTTCTATCATATCTCACTTTTACAAATAACTGTGAAGGGATTGATGTCGGATTCAGGGCACCGCAAAACCCGATAAGTTCGAACACAGGGGCGTGAACGAAGATCACTCCCACTCGCGTCTACCTAGCGCCTCGCTCTCGTCTCGGTGGAAGGATTCAAGCAAAGAACAGATAGAACACACAAGAGTTTATCCAGGTTAGGGCCACCACGTGGTGTAAGACCCTACTTCCTGATTGGTGGATTAGCCTCGGGCGAGCTGGGATACGAGCTAGTACAATGATTCATGGGCTCAGGAGGTCAGCTCAGGAGGGTCAGGAGGCTAGTGTTCTTGCTCCTTGTGTGGTGGATGAGTGTATGAGTTGATCCCTTCATAGTGGGAATCCTGGCTACTTATATAGGCGGCCAGGGTCCTCTTCCCCCGAAATGTTTAGGCGGGAAGGGATCCCACAACGGACATTTTTGAGCGGGAACACAAGGACGTTCTTATCCTGACAAATGGGGTATTCGCCTGCAAAAGGATCAGGTGGTGAAACGGTGGTGGGCTCGACGGTGACATCCTCCTTGTCGTCCTTGCGGTCTTCGGTCTTGTTGCACCAAAGCGGAAACCTTTGCCCCGCTCCTTGGGAACCAACGGCTGCGCCGTCCCCTTTGCACCGAAATGACAACTGCGGCGCCGGCGGAAGCTGGCACCCGCTGGCGCGGTGCGTCACTGCCTCCTCCTGAGGCAGGCTTGTCCTTGGATTCTCCGCCCCTCTAGAGCACCTTGTTGAGGACGCTCCCGAGGAGGTCTTGGCGTCATTCTTCTCGCGAGGCTTAGCCCCCTCGCAAGGGTCTTGGACAGCTGGTCGATCAGCTGGGTCGTACCAGGCCGCTTGTAGGGAGCATCGCGGCCTGTAGAAAGGGAAGTCTAGGTACCCTGGTTCCCAGGACGCCGACAGTAGCCCCCGGGCCCAAGGCGCGCATGGAGTTGGCTTCAGGGCGAAGCCTTGGTCGAGGACGAAGTGTCGCGGGCACCAAAAAGGCGGCGGGCCAGGCTGGCGCGTGACGGTTGGATGGGACGTGGGCGGCTCCACTTCCCATGCAGTCTTGGCAATCGTGCGACTTGACAACCCCTTAGCGCGGGCGGCGGGGCCATTATGGCTGCGCGCGAGTGGCCGCCGGTTGATCTTCTTGGCCTATAAACGGGGGTGAGGCATCACGCCTCCCGCCTGACTGTCGCAGGCCGATCCCCACTGCTTCCATTGCTCCTAGGGCTTCCATGGCGCCGATTCGCAGGTTTTCGGCCGCGGAGAAGGGGAAGAGCCTGATGGTAGAGCCTGAGCGGCTTCCCCCGAAAAAGAGGCGTCGCAGTTCTCCGAGTGCGTCCCTGAGACCGTCGGACGCCTGCATATGGTGCACGCGGGCACCGCCAGGATTTCCGCTTCCCTTGTATGCTCCAGCGGCAGGGAGATGGAGCGGGGGCGGCGACAGGGGTGGCGCCATCAGTCGCCTAGAGAGACGGGCGTCTCCTCGCACCCTGCTACCATCCCATTCTGAGGATGATGCCTGCGAGTTCATTGTGTGGGCGAGGGGCCCTCCGCATTCATTGCTCCTTCTGCCTCCTTTCCTGAGAGAGGTGCTCCTGGCTCGCGGCCGGGTGACGATGGAGCTGAGGCACGAGGGGTGTCGCCTTCCTCCTTCGCATGCCGACGTGGAGGTGGTTTCTTCTTGCCAGGTCTTCATGACATGGGGTTGGGGTGTGGTGCGCCGCACCTGCGCCCACGCCGCGAGGCACATTCGTCATTTCGCGCTGGATATGACGGGCGCGATGACCTTCAAAGTCTTCGGGGCAGACGGCCTCCGGCTGCCGTGTGGTGCGGGGAATGGGCTCGCCGGCGACCATTCCCCTTGCCATCAGGGAAGCGAGGCACTCGCCATTGGCTACGTCTCTGACTCTCCTGGTAGCAGTTATGCTACCCCTAAGACGGCCTCGAGCTCCAATGAGAGCTATGAGCCGCCAATTTGCCGCCCTTATCGCCGGAGGGAAACGGTGTCCTCCCGGCGTCGTCGTTGTTGAAGGAGTTCAAGTCGCGTTCCTCTGGAGCGTCTTCCTTAGCTTAGTTCATGTGGGACACCATGGAGGGCTCCACAAGGGCATGTAAATTCTTGTAATACTTTTGTTATTGTCTGGCATTACAAACTTATGTCCTGCGTGAGACCCTTGTTAGAGAAATACTTTCACTTCCTTATGTTCCGGTGGTGGTTTAGGGCCCTACGCCTGAGAGACCCAGTCCCGGGACAAGCCTCAGCCTGCGCTGGTATGCCAGGTGACGATGCTGTGGTCAAGGCCAGGAGGTGAGGGGTCCAGGGTCCGGTAGGAGCCCCCGAGGCGCGATGCTCAGGAGGTCCCTCTTGGCGTGCAGGCAGCCGCCCACCGGTCCATCGGGAAGGGTTTTCATGCCTCAGCGGATCCGTGATTATAGTACATGGTGGTGTAGATATGCGAGTAGGTGCGGCGTTGAAAACTTATCTTAGCAATTCCTGTGGTCAGGTGGTGGTGGTACTTGATTTCCTGTTGCCCTTCCCTTGAGGCAAGGTTCTGCGTCCAGGTGCCTTCATGAGGAGGTGGCGATGGTCGCTTCCGAGGCCCTGGGGACAAAGGTCACGGCGCCGGTGGAGACGTTTCTCCAGGGTGCTACCATCGCAGCCGAAGAGGAGAAGACCGGTGACGACACGCTCGGCAATGCCTGATCCGTTCCTGTTTAGTGAGAGAAGTGTGAGTGCCTCGAGGAGGCGTAAGAACCTTGCTTGAATTTGAAAAACTTGGCATTATTGTAATAGCTAGATGATTTCCATGCTTGCTTCCTTTCATGTTTGCTTAGGTGCTCTGCATCGGCGGGGCCCAACCCCGCGCATACCTCGACAGCCATTGAGCCCTCCGAATGACCGGGGTTACTGCAGTAACTAGACTCGCCACTGAGCTCTCCGGATGACCGGGGTTGCCGTAGTAACTACACTCGCCATTGAGCCCTCCGGATGACCAGGGTTACCGTAGTAACTAGACTCAAGGGGTGAGGGGCTACGTGGCTAGTGAGGCCCTTGGGTCGCGATGCCCAAGGGTCCCCCTTGACATTCAAGCGAACCCGTTTTCGTTCTGTGTCGGCAGGGCCCAACCCCGCGCATACCTCGATCGCCATTGAGCCCTCCGGATGACAGGGGTTATTGTCATAACTAGACTCAAGGGATGAGGGGCTACGTGGCCAGTTAGGCCCCTGGGTTGCGATGCCCAGGGGTCCCCCTTGACGTATGAACAGCTCTCATGAAGGAGAACGAGCACCATACCTTGCCCACGAGCCTTCGCCTGGGATGGGGCACGAGAAGGACAGGTGTCTGGGCACCTGGTTGGGTGCGTCTGCCAGGCATGACCTGAGCATATCCCCCGTGCCAAGCCCCCCTCGCGACACCCATCCAAGGAGAAGTTGTGAGCGTCGTGAGCTGAAAAGCTCCCTGAGGTTGGTGCGACCACTGGGGGCCACCCTCAGTTGTTTATAACAAGCGCAGAGCATAGAGCTACCACACTTGCGCGGAGTGTGGGCATAACCGCGCCTCGGTCGTAGCGGCCAGCGCGGAGCTTGGTGCTTCCACTGGTTCGTGGGCATAACCGCTCCTCGGTTGGATTTGCCAGCGCGGAGCTTGGTACTTCCACTGGACCGTGGGAGGGAGCCTCCCACCGGGAGAGACTCCGGGGCATGTACAGCATCGTCCTGACACGTGGCTTGCACGGTAGGACAACCAAGGTGTATATTGGCCCTCCTTAGGATGAGCTGAACGACTCTGAGGAAGTTCTCGTGAGCTTATGCATCACTCACGAGACTCTACCCTTAGGCGGGTTGCGCCTGAGTCTTCTTCTGCAAAATGTGAAAAGAGAGGTGTTGTGTTGACCTACACCGAGTGCATCTCCAGAGGGTATCGCATGAGAAGGCCGCAACACCAGCGACCCCAGGAGGTGATGTCACGGAAATGGCTCGCGAGACAGAGCTTAGCCACTGGATTTGTCGACGCTGCAGGGATGGACCCGAGCACATACGTCGTGCCCAGTCTTCTCATGCAACGATCCAAAAGAAAAACAACCGGCGCGCGGTTCCCGCCTGAGTGAGGCACCTGCCACGGGCCCCTACTTACCTATCCACGATTAGCCCATGCGAGAACAAGGCACCAAGGACCATTCGAGGTGACGTCACAGAAATGGCTCGCGAGACAAAGCTCGGCCCTTGGGTTTATCGACGCTGCAGGGACGGACCCAAGCACAGACGTCGTGCCAGTCCATAATCATGGGGCGGTCGCGAGTGGGCTCACAAGGGCTCATGATCTTAGTGGAGGTGAGGACGCCGAGCATGTAGATAATGTGAATGGAAAGAAACATCTAGCCTTCATCATGCAAAACGGGAGATAACCGCGGGGGAACAGCCCCCAGCAGTCTGAGGATGATGCAGCCTGAGAGGCCCCCTCGTTTGGATACCTGAAGTGTCACCTGATACTTGTTGAAGGAGAGTTGGGGTAGCTGAAGACGCGAGCCATTCGGGTCGCTCCCGAGGATTGTCGGGCTCCTTAAGCCCAAGGGCTCTGGAGGCTCTCAGCGGTCACGCCGGTCCAGTTCTCGCTCCCTCTGGACCGCCTACCACTAAGCCTCCCGAGCCCCCAAGGCCTGCTGTGCGAGATGCTGGAATGTGACAGCTGCGTTGCGGAAGCCGAAGAGTGTGCGGACGTAGTTGCAGGGGAGGGCCCTCCTCCGGCCGACCGCCGTTGGCCAGAAGGGCTCCTGAGAGGCGGTTCGGTTGAGACCCGCGATGTCGACGCAAACGCGGAAGCAGTCGCTTGGGCTGCGAGCAGGTGAACTTGGGGTTGTGCGGTTACGCCCATCGTGGATGAGTCTTGCGTACTGAAGTTCCTCGGTAACTTGGTCGATGAAGTCCTAAGCCCCCGGCGCTGAACGGCTCACGCTAGGATCACAAAAACGTGCATCAAGATACGCTTGTAGGTGGTGCTCGAACACCTCCCTTGAGACGCCGGTCAGCCCGGAGACACTCCAGAGGAGAGCCCTCGAGCCCATCACGAGTGGGGCGTCAAGCACGCCTCCCTATGCGAGGGTGGAGGGCGCCTCGTCAACATGCACAGGTCCTGAGGCTAGGCCGTCGGGAGCTCCTGCGTCCTAAGGTCCGTCGACGGGTAGGTTCTTCTTCTTCTTGGGGGCGGTCTGCAGGGCGAGCACAGCTCCATCCTCATCGGAGCATTCGACCGCCGCGATCTGCTAGGCACGCTCCAGGGAACGCACCGCTTCCTTCTCGTCGGAGGCGATCGTGATGACTCCACCGCTCCCATGCATCTTGAGGACGTTGTAGCCGTGATGGGTCACCGCCATGTACATGGCTAGGGCAGGATACCCAAGGATGGCGTTGTACGGAGGTGGATGTTGGCGATGTCGAAGTCGATGAGCTCTGTGTGGTAGTTCTCGTGGTCGCCAAAGGTGACGGGGAGGAGGACCTGCCCCATCGGGAGTGTGGAGCCATCTGTGACTCCGTAGAATGGCTTGGTCGGGTGGAGCTGATTGTAGGGAACCTGGAGCATCTCGAAGGTCTGGATGGAGCCGACGTTGAGCCCTGCTCCGTCGTCGATGAGGGTCTTGGTCACGAGGACGTTGCTGATGGTCGGGGTGCAGAGCATCGGGGGGGCGCCTGGTGCCGCAGTGCACTTGACCTGGTCCTTTGGGTCGAAGGCAATGACTTGCTTGGTCTACCTAAGGTTGCGTGCGGCGTCAGGATTGGGAAGCGCCGCGTTCACCTCACGGGCAAACTGCTTGAAGATGTGGTGGGAAGCCGGGGCATGGGCTCCTCCCAAGATGCATGCAAGTGCACGCGGCTCCTGGAAGCCCCCTGCCCCGTCTCGTTGGCGGTCGTTGTCGTTCCTCCTTGGCGGTGGTGGCAGCAAAGGAAGGCCTCCATTGCCCTGAGGGCGACCCTCACGAGGCTGGTCGCGCCAGGGGGGCGTCACGAGGTTGCTCCTGCAAGTGGTCTTCACGAGGCTGCTCATGCCACCCTTGGCGCGAGTTCCTGCCATCCCAATGTCCTCCCCCTCGGCCTCCTCCACGGCCGTAGCCGCGGTTGTCGCGCTCAGGTCACTGCCCGACGCGCCCGCCGCGCATTGCCCTAAGCTCCTGGCAATCGTTGGTGTTGTGGCTGTGGACGTTGTGGAAGATGCAGTATGGTCGGTTGTCTCTGGGGAGGTCATCGTAGCCGCAGCCACGCTTCACTTCTGGCTCCGCAGCCAGCACGGCGGGCCCCTTGCGCTTTGACTCCTTGGCCTTGGTCTTCTGGTCGTCCGCCTCCCCCTCAGGCAGCTCCTGAAGGGAGAGGCGTCCTTCCTACGCCCTGGCGCACTTTGCCGCGAGCTTGAATATCTCGAGGGTTGTGCATAGGTCTTCGTGAATGGCGAGCTCCTCCCTCATCCTGACATCACGGACGTCGTCGGAGAACGCGGAGATGATGGCCTTGTCCGAGACCCTCGGGATCCGGAGGCGCATGGTGTTGAAGCGTTGGATGTACTTTTGCAGGGTTTCTCTCGGCTGCTACCTCACGCGGCCTAGATTACCAGCTGCCGGGGCTCGGTCTCGGGTGCCTTGGAAGTTGGCGAGGAAACGCTCGCGAAGCTCTTCCCAGGAGGAGATGGATCCCACAGGGAGGTTCAGGAGCCAGGAGCGTGCACCGTCTTTCAGGGCCATGAGGAACCAGTTCGCCATGACCTGCTCGGTGCCGTTGGACGCCTCGATGCTCAGCTCGTAGAATTGGAGGAACTCCGTGGGGTCGGTGGTGCCGTCGTAGCGTGGAGGCAGGTCCGTCTTGAACTTGCCAGGCCAGACGAGGCGCCGTAGCTCAGGAGCTAGGGCGCGACACCCAGCCACGCTCATGATCGCAGGGGACCCCTGCGCCTGTGGTGCTGTCTCTTGAGGTGCTGGCGCCACCACCTCCTGTGGTGTGCAGTACTGCCGCTGCGGACCAGGGGCCCGCGAGCCCCTGCATGAGGGTGCGGAATCACCTGACAGCCCTCCTCGTCGCGTGCGTGGGCTCTGCGGGGTTGCTCACGTCGAGGGGCCTCGCGCCGGGCCTCCTGGACGGCGTGGTGGAGTGGAGGCGGGGCCGGGATCCCGTGGCCTTCGTTCCCCGCCGGGGGCAACGGAGGACGTGAGAGTGCGTTCGTGCGGGTGCTTCCCCAGCCGTGTTGAAGAGCTCGGTGATGCGGTGGAGCCACTCGTCGTAGAGGTCATCTTCCGGGCGGTAGCGCAAGAGGTCCCGCGCCATCAGCAGTGCAGGCTACGGGCAGACCGGCCCGCGGCGGACCAGCGAGGCCGACGCCGCGGCCGGCGAGGGTGAAGGCGTCTTCGTGCGGCCATCCCGCCGCACGGACAGTGGCAGCGACGAGTCCTGCTGCTCATGGACGGCCGGGTCGGTGGCGGCGTTGGCGACCGGCGAGTTGGGGCGGAGCGGTGCGCCATTGCATGCGGGCGCGGTCTGTGCGACGTTCACAACACGGTGGGCGGCGCGAGATCGGCGTGTGTCCACCATGGTTGTGGAGCAGAGTCGACGACGAGAACGCGACGAGATCGTAGGAGAGGCAATATTTCGACATGCCCCTACCTGGCGCGCCAAATGTCGGATTCAGGGCTCCGCAAAACCCGATAAGTTCAAACACAGGGACATGAACGAAGATCTCTCCCACTCGCATCTACCTAGCGCCTCACTCTCGTCTCGGTGGAAGGATTCAAGCAAACAACAGACAGAACACACAAGAGTTTATCCAGGTTCGGGCCACCATGTGGTGTAAGAGCCTACTTCCTGCTTGGTGGATTAGCCTCGGGCGAGCTGGGATACGAGCTAGTACAATGGTTACTGGGCTCAAGAGGTGACCTCAAGAGGGTCAGGAGGCTAGTGTTCTTGCTCCTTGTGTGGTGGATGAGTGTATGAGTTGATACCTTCATAGTGGGAATCCTGGCTACTTATATAGGCGGCCAGGGTCCTCTTCCCCCGAAATGTTTAGGCGGGAAGGGGTCACACAACGTCCATTTTTGAGCGGGAACACAAGGATGTTTTTATCCTGACAAAAGCGGTCTTCGCCTGCAAAAGGATCAGGTGCTGACACGGTGGTTGGCTCGACGGTGACATCCTCCTTGTCATCCTTGCGATCTTCGGTCTTGTTGCACCAAAGGGGAAACCTTTGCCCCACTCCTTGGGAACCAACGGCTGCGCTATCCCCTTTGCACCAAAATGGCAACTGCGCCGCTGGCGGACGCTGGCACCCGCTAGCGCGGTGCGTCACTGCTGGCATCACTGCCTCCTCCAGAGGCAGGCTTGTCCTTGGATTCTCCGCCCCTCCGGAGCACCTTGCTGAGGCCGCTCCCGAGGAGGTCTTGGCATCGTTCTCCTCGCGAGGCTTAGCCCCCTCGTGAGGGTCTTGGACAGCTGGTCGATCAGCTAGGCCCTACCAGGCCACTTGTGGGAGCGCGTCGTGGCCCACAGACAGGCAAGTCTGGGTACGCTGGTTCCCAGGACGCCGACAATTGACAACCCCTTTATAGTGTTGGGTACAAAATGTTTGATTGTTTGTGCAGGTATTTGGGGATTTGTGTGTTGTCACCTACTGGATTGATACCTTGGTTCTCAAACCGAGGGAAATACTTACTGTCCTTTGATGCATCACCCTTTCCTCTTCAAGTGAATAACCAATGCAAGCTCAAGAGGTAGAATAACCCAACTCCATTCTCATCCCATCTATATTTTCCTTCTACTATGAGTCCTTTGTGGGCGTGAAGCCCTCGGTGGTGCTCTTTCGCCACTTCTTCAGCCTGCAGTTCACCGCCTGGGGCCAGCGGTATGCGTGCGTCTCCTTTGTCAATATGCACAACGGAAACTCCCTCCTAGGAGCCGAGAGGAAGGTGGAAGGTTACCGGCAGCGCTGGGTCTTCATTGACGCTCATGGCACCAACTCGCTTTTGACGGCTCTAGCGGTCCAAGCCCCAGGATGGGGCCACAAAAAGCTCTCTGACTCTTGGGTGAAGCCTGTCTTGAGGAGGATAGCTACGCATGTGAAGGTGAAGCTGACGGGGCCGATGATCGTGAAGGAGTTCCTGGCGCAGCGCTTTGAGCCACTCCAAGCGCACTTACAGCCATTGTGGGAGTATGATGGCGCGGGGAACACAATGAGGCTACAAGCCACCGGAATGATTGTCGAGGAGCGGGATGGGGCCTTGTTGACCTTGCTTGGCTATGTCCCTAGGGACCCTCCAGAGCCCCCCTCCCCACTCACTAGTACATCGAGGTGCTATACAAACGGTTTTTAACCCCTTTCCGTGATGACGTTTGGAACCGTCGCCTAGTGAGTGACTACGTTAGGGGGGTCCTTCCCACTCAACCCATGAACCGGTGGGGATATGCCCTGGCACGCACACTCGGCAAAATGAGGTCGTGTGCGACCACCGAGCGATCAAACAGGGTTATACGTAAAGTAGTGCTAAAAATACAGTTATACAGGCGAAATCGTTTCCGGGGTTATGTGTAATGCCCCAGATGTAACACTTTCCCAATATGGCAATATATAAACTTTGGCTTCATCAATTCCTTTCCGGGCTCTTCTTTCTTTTCGGGTTCTTCGTTTTGTCGTGTGCGTTTGTGCATTTCATCCATGTCATGTTGTCATGTGCATTGCATTGCATTTGTGTTGTCACTTGCATCCGGTTCCACTCGTCTCTTCCCGTTGTCCGTTTTGAGTTCCGACACTCTCACACGTGCCCGTGGCATCCCCGAGTCCTTCTTTCGTGTGTGGCCGTGTAACGTTTCCGGAATGACGTGAGACTTGTCATGCGATGTTGTTTTGGTACGTGTAGGCTGCCTATCAAGTTTCGTCGCATTTGGAGTTCGTTTGGTACTCCAACGGTTAACCTAGTGGGCTAAAATAACCTCTTCTTTGAGGCCCAAGACCCCCTCCACAACAGCCCACCAACCCAGGACAACCCATCCCATCATCTCGGTCGTCGAATTGTGTGACATGGCGAGTGTAAGCCAACTATCCTTTTGCATTTTCATCCATATTTTTTACATGAGTCGTGCAAAGATACCAAACTTGAGATCATTCCTGAATGGGCTTATACCTTTAAGTCGTGCCTCGACACGTAGGAGGTATAGTCCCATCCTGGGCATTACATTATGCGCAAACGTTCATCACAGACAGTCAGTCCCCGCTAAGTATTTCCTCTCGTGTATACATCCCATACATTCGCTCCAAGGAAAACATTTCTGTTCATAGGTACATCACACACAATTTTCCCCATTAAATTGTTTGTGATAGTGTTTAGATTGCACACGGTATTAAAAAATTTATCTGTGATATTGAATGCATCACACACGGTGCATAGGAGAAACTGTGTGGTAAAGGCTGTCCATCACACACGGTTTTTATGTGGTAAACATTTGCTCAAGGTGGCCTAACGCAAACAGTTTTCAAGAGGATGTCGTGTGTGATTGTTCATTAATTCAACATGGTTTATTCCTAGAAACTGTCTGCGTTGCCTGAGGTCAGCGCCACGGTGTTTTCTCAATAACCGTTTGCAATAGAAAAACCAAATTAGTAGGCTAATTTTCCTATTATTAATAATCAATTTATTAATCTAATTGACATTTCATATTAAGCACACAATATATTTCAGTTTCATATTAAGGAAGCAAGATTTCATAATTAAAATACATCAGAGTACAACATCATATAGCTTCAGCACTCAGCTACCCCATTACACAACTGCACCAGCACCAAGATTCACATGCAACATCTGTAACCTTTTGAAATTAGCATCACAGACGGTACATGGACAGATGTATATCTTCTAGGAAACTGCTGAAGCGGAAGGAGAATATTGAGCCTTCATTGATGTTGAAGGTCTTTGCATTTTTAGGGAAGTGCATGTGGATGATTGACCATCCAGCCTTTGTCCTGTTTAGGAACACACTTCAATATTGAACCGTGGGTGTTGTATGAATACCTTCTGTCGGCATCCTGGGAACCAGGGTACCCAGACTTTCCTATCTGCGGGCCGCGACACGCTCCTACAAGCGGCCTGGTATGGCCCAGCTGATCGACCTGCTTCTCAAGACCCTCGTGAGGGGCCAGGCCTCGCGAGGAGAACGACGTCAAGACCCCCTCAGGAGCAGCCTCGATAAGGTGCTCCGGAGGGGCGGAGAACCCAAGGCCAAGCCCGCCTCAGGAGGAGGCTGTGATGTTAGCAGTGATGCACCGCGCCAGCGAGTGCGAGCGTCCGCCAGCGGTGCAGTTGCTGTTTCGGTGCAAAGGGGACAGCGCAGCCGTTGGTTCCCAAGGAGCGGGGCAAAGGTTTCCTCTTTGGTGCAAAAAGACCGAACGCCGCAAGGACAATAAGGAGGATGTCACCGTCGAGCCCACCACCGTGTCACCGCCTGATCCTTTTGCAGGCGAAGACTGCTTTAGTCAGGGTAGGAACGTCCTTGTGTTCCCGCTCAAAAATGGCCGTTGTGGAATCCCTTCCCGCCTAAACATTTCGGGGGAAGAGGACCGTGGCCGCCTATATAAGTAGCTAGAACCTCCACTGCAAAGAGGAGAATCGACTCACACACTTGACCACCGCACAAGGAGCAAGAACACTAGCCTCCCGACCCTCGTGATATCGCCTCCTGAGCTTAGGAACCGTTGTACCAGTTCATATTCTAGCTCACCCGGAGCCAATCTACCAAAGCAGGAAGTAGGGTCTTACACCTCGCGGTGGCCCGAACCCGGATAAACTCTTGTGTGTTTGTTTGTTGTTTGCTTGAATCCTTCCACCGAGACGAGAGTGAGGCGCTAGGTAGACGTGAGTGGGAGAGATCTTTGTTCACGCCCCTGTGTTTGAACTTAACGGGTTTTGCGAAGCCCTGAATCCGACATTTGGCGCGCCAGGTATGGGGCATGTCGAGATCTTGCCTCTCCGACGACCTCGCCCGCTCTCGTCCGCCAACCCCGTGTCTCCCGGCTCCAACAAACCGCGACCACGATGGCCGAGGCGCACCAGACGCGTGCGGAAGCCCGTGGCATCCGCGCCGATCAGGCATCGCCCTTCGGTCGCGGGACCCGCCGCCACTCGTCTTTGATCGGGGCCGATGGCACGATGAGCACCGCCAACCTGCCGCCGGAGGACCGGCAGCATCCTCCTCCCAGTCGACGCCAAGGCTGTGCGGCAACACGGGCGGCCGAACATGCGGCGGTAAGCTCGCGGGACCGGTGCGAAATAGCGAACATGAGGGCTGCTATACTGGTGGCCAGGGAGCTGCTAAGGTGCCGGGTGCTCGACAACGGCCACGACACACTGCTCCTCAGGCTGGCCGAGCTCCTCGACGCCGCCAGCACCGGAGCCGAGTCATTCTGCGTCCACACGACGACGTCGGGGACCGGGTGCTGCCTTAGCCACACCCGGTCGCCCGTATGGTCAAGACCCGCGGTGACCTACGAAGGCAACATGGGGTATGATCCGCTAAACCCTGCATATGACGCTGCCCCTTTGCCTTGAAGCCCCCTGTATTCAGAAACCGCCCCTGTCGAGGAGCCACCTGAGAGCGACCTCACGACTACGCCGAACGCCATATGGAACCAGGCATCGGCGCAAGGGGGCTCAGGAGCGGGAGGTCAGGAGGCGGCTCCCCCGCTCTTGACCCTCGATACACCACCATCATCGCCCACAGCGATGGAGCGTGGATGAGACGCACGCCGGTGCCTGCGGGGGCTGGCCCCGCAGCACCGGCTGTAGGCCTCGGGCCAACAATGTCTCTGGCCCAGGCCTTGGCAAGCCAGGGGGCTACTCTGGATGCCACATCAAGACAGAAAGGGAAGGGAAGGCCCGGGTCAGGCCCTCGTCCAACCGCGCGTGACCCGTCGCGCATGGCCCACCCTGGATTTCACCCGGGGCTCATTGGCGGCAGGTATGATGCGCGCGGGGAGGGGCCTTCTCCCCCTCCGTTCAACCTCAAGACGCTGTGCCTCCTAGCGCACCAACCCCGGGCCGCGGAGGGTGCGTCTGGAGGCGGTATGGCAGCCCGTCCTACGCGCATTAGGAGGGCCCAAGACCGCGGCTCCGTCCCCCTGCTCATGAAATCTCGTACCCGCTGGGCCCGGCCCTGATCAGGAAGGGCTCAGGGGCCATTAGGAGCATGGGTAGGGCGGGGTCCCCCTCGCACCTCAGGATGCCGCGTCTCTGAGCGACGTTAGCCCTCAGGGGCGAAACGCGTTCGGAGATCGCGTAAGTGGCGCGCCTGGTGCTCGGAGGAGGGGCCTATGGCCAAGGTCCCATCCCCCCATCATGCGCAGTGTCCCACTTCATGGATGCCGCCTACAGGTGAGTTCATGAGAGAGCGGACTAGCGCGGGGCGGGGCCCTCAAAGCGAAGGGGCGGGCACGTCAGAAGATCTCCGCTCGTGACACTCTCACATAATAATGAGTGGGGCTGTACACGCCCCGGAGTCTCCGGAGCATTGCCCTAGGACCTCGGGGGCTCCCTCCCACACCGAGTGGAAGCACCATGCTCCGCGCTGTCCGTCGACAGTGCCCCCAATGGCTATGCCCACATCCGCCGGTGGTAGCCCTACGCTCCGCGCTGGGGAGAAGATTGAAGACCTGCTCAGAGGCCAGACGCGGCCCCTCCTTTTGCTATTCGCATTTGCTTCTTCTGTATCTTCCTTCTCAGGCCGATCTCGCCGCCGCGCGACTCATTTCTTGAATAAAGGGAGAGTTTTGTCTGTGTTTCGCGATTTCCATCGTGTTTTTAGCCATTTCTTCTTTTCGTCTAGCTTAGCCAAGCCAGGCTACGTCCGCAACCCCGCCCAGTCACTCCTCGCGAGCAGGGGCCGAGGCATGGGAACACGTTCTGTCTGGTCCACTGCCGGACCGCCAACCATTCTTTCTCTCACAGCAGGTACTCGCGAGGCACGCCCAGACGAGGCCGACTGACGCTCTGTCCTGACGTGCGAGAAGGACTTGAGGCCACAGCCTCAGGAACAAACAAGGGAGTACTTAAAAACCCATCCGTACAGTGTTCAATTACATCATCAAAGGTATAAACCTTGTGACACCCGCCTCACCCGGCTTTGGAGCCACAACCAAAAAGAAAATTTATGGCAGGAACTGGATTAAGCATCGAAGCCCTTGCCGGAACTGTCGGTGTCGCCCCCTCAGGCACCGGCGCGTCCTCGATAGCTGGAACGAGCTCCGTCACCAACGCGTCCACATGGTCGCTCACCCAATTCTCCGAGGGGTCGGCGACCACCTCAGGTGCAGGCTGCAGCTGGGCCTCGAAGTCTGCACGGGAGTCAAGACGGTGCAAGTTGCCGAAGATGCGGGAAACCATTCTCCTCAGGACGTCGTGGCTTTGCTCCTTGACGCGCTGCCGAGCCTTCCTGAGCCTGCCTTCAAGACACTCCACCACCCTAGTAAATAACTCGAGGTACCCGGCGTCATCATTAACCAAGGGGCCAGCGACCCCCGAGCCAAGGAGTTCTTCTAGGGCCCGGCCGGCCCGGTGCCGCAGGGCCTCAAACATCTCCGAGCGGGTGTGCTGCATTCCACGGACTCGTGTAGCCTCCTCAGAGGTTGGAGCCGTGAGGGTGGAAACGTCCTCCAATTGCTGGTGGAGGCAGGACAATTCCACCCTGGCGGCAGCACGAGCTTTCTCCGACGCTCGCTCGCAGCGCTCCGCCTCAGCACAAGCCTTCTTCGACGCCTGTTTGCGACGCCCGGCTGCAACGCGAGCCTTCTCCGACACCTACAGGCGACGCTCCGCATCCGCCAGGCTACTCTTAAGCGCTGTGATCTCCTGCTGGACATGCCGGAGAAGATGCAAGTGCAACTTGAAGTGTTGGTGCAGGTGCCGGAGCCGTTCCTAGTGCCGGTGCCGATGCGACTGGTAGTGTCGCTACTGCTGCCGGAGATGGTGCTCTTTGTGGAGCTGGTGCCGTTGTCGAAGCAAGTGCCCGATGCTCCCGTAGATCAGCCTGATCCGCTGACGCGGTCGGTGCCCAAACCTCTGGTGGATTAGACTGAGCTACTGCCGCTGTCAGTGCTAGAGCCAGTGCCGTCTAAGCAGGTGCGAGTGCTCGATCTGATGCTGAAGGTGGTATCGATGTGCGAGACAACAGTGAGCGTCTCCCGTCTGCTTTGATTTTGTAACTCCGCTTTCTAACTTCTCTAGGCTCCGCGACCTGGATCTAGTCTTCTACTTCACTTCTTTTAATCGCAAGAAGGATTAATTATGGCGCGTTTGTTAAAACAAAATGTAGTTCATCACAGGGCTTCAGATTGTACTCAGACAACAGACTGACCCAATTGTGTCCAGTAATATAAGTGATGGATAGTGCCTTCATTACTGACACGTCATAGAAGTGGAACCTGTTAAAATAACCATCATAGAGCAAACCAAACGGTTTGTTTTGTAACGAATGTGACATGGTAAAACCTGCATCGAAAAATTGCAGCAAAAGTTAGAAAACATGACAGTAAATCAATAAGATTGACTTGATGTCACACGAGTCAATCCTTACCAGGATATCACAATGTTCAAGTTCTAAATAGAAGGTTGATTGTCCAATTAGGGGTTGCATGCAGGGCCCCCACTTACTCCCACAAGCAGGACAGTCCAAAGGTCGTGACAACTCGTTTGGAGCAAACATGCATGAGACTGGAAATCCTGGTGGGCGCGATAAACTATGGAATGCATACAGATATTGGAGTGTAACCATAATTGATAAATGATCCTCACAAAAAAACATGATCTGGATACTTCAAAATATAAAAACTGAATTGAGTGGACAAACATTAACATAGACTGTTCTCAGGACTCACCACACAACAAAAGCGGCAGTATTCTACAATACAGGGTTCACACACACAAACAAGTAGTGAACAAGTAGTGCTTACTACAGAGAAGCAAAGTTGCACTAATTAAACTCTACAGACTATTTGTTGCTACCTACCTACGGGATGTACCCCACATAACTGACTAGTCCATGGACTTCGTGAGAGATGTCTACCGGCATCATCGCCGTCTGGTCAACCTTGCAGAACCTAACGGAGTGGTCTTTCCACTCATAAACATGACCATGAATACAGTCTGCATAAGATTTGTTGGGAAGATTTACGAAAACCACACCCTTCGTAGTCGATGGCGCAGCTAGGAAATTGTTGTGGTGAAGTACACCCTCGAGAACACGCCTAACAACAATGCTACAGGAAAATGCTTGTTCAGCACACATGGCGACAAGGACACAACAGTTGGATAGTTTAGTAGTAGAGCTCATCCTCAAGTCTTCCAGTTCACATGGCATGACTATGAGAACTTCGTCTCCACCGCAGTCCTGGTTCTAATTCAAATAGAAACCAAATATTTTGTTACTACCTCCGTTCAGAAATATAAGATGATTTTCAATATTTGACTCCATATAAGACTACATATACGCATAAAAATGAGTGAACAAAGACACTAGAACATGTCTTCAAAGGCATGAGAGTAGAGGGATTACTTGCAATATTCATAAAACAAGTTGCTAAGGCTACTATACTCTCCCCAAAGGCATGAGAGCTAAAATCTTGCATTTCCTATAGCTAGCATTGATGTTCATAAAGTAGTTGAAGGTAATCTATAAGAAATCTGTGTTATGTGCAAAAATCATTTGTATGTCAACCTCTCATATGTTTTGGTCAAAAGAGAAGTTTAGAACCATGATTTGGCACACAAAAATCACATGCAAGATCACCTAGGAAGTTGTACTACTAGTACTAGTACTGCGTGTTAGATGAAAAAACACGATCGAGATCGCCAAAAAGATCATCAAGAAGAGATATTACCTGGACCGGCTTAACGTGGAATCCCGGAGAGGAGGGCTTGGACAGGGCTATGGCCTTGAGCTTGTCTGTGGTAGTCTCGGTAGGGTTCTTGCGCTTCTTCGTACCCTGAAGAAACCAAATATTTTATTACTACCTCCATTCAGATATATAAGATGATTTTCGATATTTGACTCCATATAAGACTACATATACACACACAAATGAGGGAACAAAGACACTAGAACGTGTCTTCAAAGGCATGAGAGTAGAGGGATTACTTAAAATATTCATAACACAAGTTACTGAGGCTACTATACTCTCCTCAAAGGCATGAGAGCTAAAATCTTGCATTTCCTACAGCAAGCATTAACGTTCATAAAGTAGTTGAAAGTAATCTATAAGAAATCAATGTTATGTGCAAAAATCATATGTATGTCAACCTCTCGCATGTTTTGGTCAAAAGAGCAGTTTAGAACCGTGATTTGGCACACAAAAATCAGATGCAAGATCACCGAGGAAGTTGTACTACTAGTACTAGTACTGCGTGTTGGATGAAAAAACAAGATCAAAATTGCCAAAAAGATCATCAAGAAGAGATATTACCTGGACCGGCTTGGACAGGGCGATGGCCTTGAGATTGTCTATGGTAGTCTCGGCAGGGTTCGTGCGCTTCTTCATACACTGAGCCCCAACGGCTTTGGCCAGAACCGACATCACTTCGGCCGGTGCTCTAGGGTCCATCAAGAAAGTGTTAAATAGAAATAAAAGTATAGAAACCATAATCATAAACCCAAAAGAAGAGCATAGAGAGTTAGGATCGGTCGTGTGGTTGCAAGACCGGGCCTTGGCCGGAAGCAACACCATTTATGTGCGCACCTTTCCTTCTTTGGGATAGAAGAACAATGGAAGAAGCGCGTCGGGATTTTCTTGAAGAAATGAGGAACAAGATGATGGAGGAGCGAGTTGGGGGTTTCTTCAAGAGAGGAAGATGAGGGAGAAGAATGAAATGATGGTTGCTTCGTTTGTCCAACTTACTGCTGGAAAGGTCGAGGTTTATCGATTTGTCGGCTCATTGAGCATTATTGCGACGCTTCGACCGGGGTAGTCTACCGTGCAGTTGTGCACTCTAGTACAGAGTAATTTAGTGGACCCCGATGATGGTTGTCCCACACGTTGGGGCAAGTGAGTAGTAAGGTTCCCAATGACCGTCGAGGAAGATCTGCACGGTAGAGCGTGCCCACTTTTTCTGGAAAAAATGATTACATCAAGCGTTTCGACTCTTACGAGGTAGGAGTGCGAAATAGGGCAGCCACTTGAACTTACACAGTACTCCTACTACTAGGCATGTGCAGTGGTTCATACATCCGTACTATATCTTGTAGCTAGTGTAGGAAGATATGACGATAAAAAAAGGTGTGCGCAGGTCAACTATATGGACAATTATGTAACACGCCGCTTTTTTATATGTCCGGTAGAGAAGAATGAATAGTGAGATCAATGTTAACACAACTAGGACTACATCACACACATAGTACGGTTGATTGTCCGGTCGATAAGAATGAACGGTGAGATCAATGTTAACACAACTAGGACTACAACACACAAAGAGTACGGTGCTACAGAGCATGAAGGGTGCATGAGCCCACACTAGGTTAACACAAATACACTAGGAGCATGCAGAGCATGCATGAAGAGGGGTGCTGAGATGAGCATGCACAATTTCGCAAAAAAATAGATGAGCATGCACGCCTAAACACCACCAAAGTCCCTCTGCTTCTCGAAGCACACAATGGTGGTGATGCAGGGTGCCACCACCCGCAGAGCTCGCTCCCTGTCGACGGGAGCCAGCTCGTCAAAGATGGCATCCAATGGCACGTATGGATTCCAGTGACAAAGCCCTAAGATGATTCGCCCGGGAACAGCGACGGCCACATGCAACCCCTCCTTGCCCAGCTCCTCCCCACCACCGCGCGGAGACGGTTCGGCTCCTCAGAGATGTAGGTGAAGAAGGAGACCGGGTCAGGAAGCCACCGCTCGTTGAAGTCGATCGGGTGGTCGAATGTGTTTAGCCCCACGGTTGGCATGGTCACGCTGGCATGACGGTAGGCATCGCGCAGCCACAACACTTGCATGGTAACATGGTCCAGCATGTTGTTGAGGTGATCCTGGACCTTTCATGATCTGCCTGCTCGCGCTCCAGCCGGCTTGCCTGACCGTCTACCGTATCTCCCGCTTTCTGCGGCAACACCGCCGACACCTCGAGCATCTTTGTGGTGGACACATGTCGCTTTTGAAACTTCGTGAACTACCGCACATAAAGGAGGAGCATGGCACTCTTCTGCTCCTTGAGCTCACGGAGCTCCACGTCCTTCGCCCTGAGCTCTGCATCCTTGGCATGGAGCTCCTATGTCAGGCGCCTAACCTTAGAGTCTGTGATCTGGTGCGCCGCCATGGAACCAAGTAGAAGCAATGGGGAGTGGAAGCAAAGGGGGCGAAACGGCTGAAAGCCAATGCAATCTACGGGAAGGCGGAGGGAGCCAGCCCAATCGACGACTTTTCACTTCAGGGAGAAGTGGATTTTATAGGCGGAGTCATCATGACTAATTGCTTCCGCGCCTGCTGCCGTCCATAAAAAAAATAAAAATCCTGCCGCGCCCAAACACCAGTGCAACGCAGTGGTGGATATTTAAATTTACCAACTGGCAAGGAGAGAAAAAATGGTGAAAACAACAAATGTGGTGGCGGCCTAGCTAATCGGTCGCACTAGCCCAACTAGCTAGCCATCGTGCTTCACTGACGTACTCGGCGGGAAACGTGGGCTTTTGTGTGTTGACGACTCATTTACTTGCTTCGACCGAGGATGACCCAGAGAACGCGCGGTAGGGCATCCCACATCTGGGCAAGGAAGAAAATATGCGTGCACCACCCGAGAGGACCCAAAAACCACGTGGTAGGGTGTGCCACGTCTCGGCACGGAGGAAAAATGGGCGTGTAAAAATAAATTGGGTCAAACTACCTATGATTCGACCTCGGGACCCAACCAGTCGGTAAAAACACCCCACTAGCCTCATGGGTTCATCATGCTAACGTAGCACGCAGGACTGGTGTGGTTAGCTCCGTCTCGACCAGCCACAACGTCTCTTGTTCTAGGAGGTTCTTCTAATTTCCAAACATTTGTTTAGTTATAATAACACCACGGCAAGCTCGCGCCGCTCTTTCGTGTGTTCCCGTGCATATAAAGGTTCTACTGTTCAGTCAACATTCATCCACGTGTTGACGAGCCACTCCCTCTATACTGGATGCGTAGGAGAGAGTGATGGCAGACATGGGACCCACCAGTAAGTCAGTCATCGTTCATGCACGTGTTGACCAGATACTCCTCTGCACTCTACTCAATGTAATACCGTATAAAATCAAGTTATGCGACAAAGCCAACAACTGTTGCGGTTTCAGTCTATCGACGTACGTGCGAGAAAACATTAGGTGCTCTCGCAGCTTGGATGCTATGGTGAAACAAGCTTCGAGGTCATTTGATCAGAGATCCAATGCCATTCGAGTAGTCTATGTGCTTGTGGGTTGTGTCCTAACTCTTTGGGGACTTTCTGCAAAAAACATTCGGACCACCAAGTAGCCATTGGATCTTAGATCCAACGGCTCCAAGGAACTTGTGTCACCACAACATCTAAGGCGTCGTAGCACGTGATATTCTTAAATACAAGACAACATGAGGTCTTCCATCATCTTATATGCTACGATGATATGAGCTTTGAGACCGTTGGATATGGGATCCAAGTGCATCTGAGTAGTTTTGCTTCTAATTGTGTGCAATTTCCACACTCATTAAGCTTTCTTGTAAGAATATTAAGACATCTTGGGAGCCGCTATATCTCAGATCTACATGCTCCAAGGAACTCCTATCATCATATAGCATCTAAGGTGTGGGGGCACATGATATTCTCCCGGGGGGTGCACACCCCATCGGTATTTGGGAGGGTGGGGTCAAATACAATACTCAAAAAAATATAATCTAAACAATCCTAAACAGAGCCTCACAATTTTGTCTAAGGTCGAGGCGTTACCTCCTGACAATCTAGATAGCTAACCCCTATACAAGAGGAGTAGTGGGAGCATCTCGGTGTGAGAGAGACGACGCGAGAAAGCGGGGTCAATCGAGTCATTTATAGAGGGAGAGATCGAGTGAGTGTGGCCTAGCATACACTAGAATGTTAAAGACAGTACACCGAGATATTGTGCGGCGAAGCTGCAGTGAGGGCTGGAGGGAGATAGTTACGAAAGAGTGTGGCCTAGATAGACTTTCTGTATGCGCGCACGGTGAAGGTGTTTTTCAAAGGCAACGTACATGTCTTGAGAGATAGAGGGAGGGTTTGTCATGGAGGGCACGACGAGGTTGTGTGTGAGAAATACATTTATTGAGAGTGTGAGGGCAGGTGTGATATAAATGAAGATCGGAACGTGAAGAGAAATAATGAGTGTGCACGTGTTGGATACCAATAGCTCTATCAACAAAGAAATGAAGATTGATCCATACATGAAGTATGGGGGGCTGGTTGTCGATGGAGAGACCTAAACACAACATTTGCATGTGCATAGTACTAGACTTAATATTCATGTTTTAATTTATTGTGCATTTTAAATATTGAATTGAGAACCATGCATGGCTTAAATTTTATTTTTGAATTCGTGTCATACATCCACATTGACATCACTATATCACAAACTTACTCTAATTCAAGAACTCGTCATAAATCAATTATCGTGCCTTTTGGAATGACCTATTACTTGCAAGGAAAATACGGGCATTGTAGACTTGTAATGATAGTAATACATATAGATTCGTTCAGAAATTTAAAAAAGAATATTCCTCTCGCATTCTCGAATGGTAGCACCTGATGGCGTACCAGCCAGACCCGGGCTCGTGTCCTGCTGGTGGCGTGCGTGGTACGGACATTACGCAAGCCCAACCAAAAGAACTGTATAGCATTTTAAACTTGGCGCCTCCACTCGAGCCTCCGCGTTTCGATTCGAAATATCTGGCGGCCAGAATTCCAGCCCTAGGAAATTCCCATCATGTCCCCGGTCCATGATGAGAACCGATGAACAATGGAGGAATGCTTTTTAGTAACTAGCCCACGTTACCTACCGTGCCGAGCACGGTTCGATTCCCTTGGTCGTCGCTACCCAAGGTCACCCATCAACTCCTTTGCTTGTACTAATAGTACTACACCAGGATGAGCACAGAATGGAGCTCCTTTTGTTGATTTTGTTCGTGCGTTGTTCGTGCCTACTAGAGTTATTATATCAGGCAATGCACTGGTACGGACATATTATCTTTTTAATCTGCATACAGAACTTGTCTGAAATCTAACTAAGCAAAATGTTTGACCAAATCCTTTCTTAAGAAATATTAACATCTACAACAGTAAAGATGTATGGCTTGAAAATTTATTTTATGATGGAGGTTATGATATTGTTTGGAATCCTGGATTTTAAATTCCAGAAAATCCAAAATTGACCTGAAATTCATGAAACTGAGCATGGTCACGTGATATGGGACAAGAAGGTTGTCATATTTTTCTTGTTCATTTAGAGAGAAGATGCTTATGAAAAGATGCACAAAAGATGAGCCAAGGTATTTTGGAACTAAGACATGCGACGTTAACATGAACTGTTTCACTATTCAAACCGTGGGCGTTAGACATACGTGCCGCCATGAGTCCCGCTTCTCATTGGCATGTGCCGTCTGAGCAAGCGTGTGAGTCGAAGGGAGGCATGCGAGCAGGCTGCTGCGCCGGCTGACCGGGAGGTGTGCGAGCAGGCCGCTACGCAGGTTGACCGATAGGCGAGCCCTTTGACCAGGCTTCGCCGCCAAACTTGTTTGTGCACTAGGCGATACATCTATTTATCCACGCATGTAGCAATAGTAATTGTTAGTAGCCTAACTTGTCTCGGTCACTTTTGTTCCTAAACTTGTTACATAATACTAGTACTAGTATTACGTGAAACTAGTGCTGTAACTTGTGGACGCGTCCAGATACGGTCAACGACAACACCACCCGCGCGTTCTTTGTGTTTGCCCGTGCGTCTAAAGATATAAGGGGAGGAGAGAGAGAGTAGACATGGAACCCACCAGTAAGTGAAGTGGAATAGTACGTGCAAACGAGCCAGTCCCACTATAATGTACTAAAGTTAATATAATAAAATGTTATCCATTAAATAGGATGTGGTAATATAAAAACATTATATCAACAAAGGGGAGTACAACAAACTTTGCTACTATGTTGCATCCGTATGTTGCCTATTGACGTGCGGCTTGAAGGCCCTGGTCGCATGTTCGATCCTCGTCCGTTTTCATTTTTAATTGATACTACTAAGGTACACACACACTGCACGCTTGAGATTTGGCGACAATATCACACCATAGCATGTAAGCTTTGATTCCTATATGCATGATGTAGATGTTCGTTTAATTCTTATAGTTCATCTCGTTAAATATCAATATGTGTTATAAAAAAGTTAATCTATTTTAAGATTCATTAATTGTGCGTTGTAGACCACAAAGTAAAAAACAAATGATGGCAATTCATTAAAAAAAAGGGCAATTATGATACAGAAGATTCTAGAACTAAGGATAAGTGCTTGTGTTTTGCCAAAATACCATGGTGCAACGTGGAGTGTTAGAAAGGGCGTGCGAGAGAGCGGTGACCAAGCCAGAGGTAAAACAATTGGGGGCAGGGGGTTGCAACGGTACATATATCAAACGTTGTGGGGCGAATGCTACAAAAATATAATCTAAACCCACCAGAATAAATGCCTTCACAAATTAATCAAAGGTTGGAGCCACCCTCGAAATGTAAATAGCTTCGGCTCTGCGAGGATTGGAGAGGTAGCTTTGATGTGTGGAAGAGACAGCGTGAGAAAGCGAGGTCAATCGAGACATGGATAGAGAGACAATGTGAGTGTGCCCCGACATTCGTTGAATAGATATAGATGTTGTGGATAGATATTGTCCAAGTGAACGGTAGAGGGTTGTAAGAGAGAGCTTGCAGATGATCGAGTCACAGACATGTACATATATCATTTGTGGATGCAAGGAAGCAAGGTCACTCGATACATAGATAAAGAGAGAGAGAGAGAGAGAGAGAGAGAGAGAGAGAGAGAGAGACTGAGCGAGTGTGGGTCGTCATGCGATAGAAAGAGTGAGACAGGTTGGAGAGAGTGACCTAGATAGGCAATTTGCGTGAGAGAGTGTGCATTATGAATATGTCAAATTAGGCCCAAACATGGAGATATATCATTTCTGTGTGACAAAGAGCAAGGTTAAAGTGAGAGCCCCACGCCGCCGCGGCCCTCCTGCGGCTCCCAAGGGCCACCCTTCGGCCGACACATCAAGCAGATCTTTCGCCAGACGGGTGTCGCCTCCTTACGCAAGGTGGCTCCTCCTGGGTGGGTGACTCCCAAGGCCGACCTCGCCCTCGACTCAGGGGACCACCCCGCCCCCACCGCGGGCTCTGGCGCTTTCCCGATGCTCTGCATCCACACCATCTGCAACGTGGCAGTCACCAAGACCCTCATCGACGGCGGGGCTGGCCTCAGCCTGCTCTCGGCGGAAGCCTTCAGCTTGCTCCAAGTGCCACTCGAGCGGCTACGCCCCACCAATCCTGTCTCTAGAGTCGGCAGCGGTTCTACCAGCCCCCTAGGGCAGATTCGCCTCCCGGTCACCTTCGGCACCCGAGACAACTACCGCATCGAGCTGATCGACTTCAACATCGCCCGGATCGGTCTCCCGTACGACGCCATCCTCGGGTACCCGGCGCTGGCTTAGTTCAAGGCCATCCTCGGGTACCCGGCGCTGGCTTAGTTCATGGCCGCAGAGTTCTTGTCGTGATGGGGGACACCAGAGAAGCCCTAGCGACCCTCAGGCGCGTCCTTTGGACCGCTACGGCAGCGCGCCCTCCCGAGGAAGCCGCCCTCGAGACCAAGGGGGCTGCCCCCACCAAGAAGAAGCAGCTTTTCTCCCAAGACCAAGCCGAGACAAAACAGGTGCCAGTGGATAACGATGAGCCGTCAGGCGTCGCCTTCACCATAGGAGCTGGCCTTCCCCCTGCTCAGGAGGAGGCGCTAGTTGGATTCCTGCGCGCGAATAGGGACGTGTTCGCGTGGGAACCCAAGGACCTGGCTGGAGTCCCAAGAGGGGTGATCGAGCATCACCTAAATGTATGCCCTAACATGCACCCCGTGATGCAGAAGGCCAGGCGCCAGTCCACGGAGAAGCAGTCCTTCATCATGCAGGAGACTCGTAAACTAGAGGCTGCGTGTGTCATCCGCGAGGTATGGTACCCGGAGTGGCTGGCGAATCCCGTCGTCGTACCCAAGAATGGAGGGAAAGAGCGCATGTGCGTCGACTTCACCAACCTCAAGAAAGCTTGCCCGCAAGACCCATTCCGTTTGCCACGCATCGATCAAATTGTCGACTCCACCACCAAGTGTGACTTGTTGTGTTTCCTGGACGCCTTCTCAGGTTACCATCAAATCAAGATGGCGCTGCAAGACGTCGAGAAGACTACCTTCCTCACCCCGTGCGGGGTGTACTGCTAGACATGCATGCCGTTCGGGTTATGGAATGCAGGGGCAACCTTCCAGCGGTTAATGCACATCGCACTGGGAGAGCAGCTCGGGAGGAACGCTGAGGCGTATGTGGACGAAATCATGGTAAAATATAAGGAGGCCTCAAACATTATCATAGATCTGGAAGAGACTTTTGCCAACTTACGCAAGGTAGACTCGCGGCTCAACCCGGAGAAGTGCGTGTTCGGAGTCCCTTCAGGCAAGCTCTTGGGCTTCCTCGTGTCGCACCGAGGAATCGAGGCAAACCCCGAGAAGGTCAAGGCCATAGAAAAGATGTGTCCACCTAAGAACCTCAAGGAGATGCAGAAGCTAGCTGGCTGTGTAACGTTGCTAGGGCGTTTCATTTCCAAGCTAGGGGAGAGAGCCCTCCCCTTCTTCAAGCCGATGAAAGGAAGGGCCCGTTTAAATGGACCCTTGAGGCTAATGCAGCGTTCGAATAACTCAAGAGATACCTCACCATCCCGCCAGTAATGGTGGCGCCCAAGCCTCAAGAGCCATTGGTGCTTTATTTAGCCGTGATGCCACATTCAGCTAGTGTTGCGCTAGTGGACGTCCGATAGGAGCGTCAAGATAAGGCCCTGCAACCCAAGAGAGGCGCTCCCAAGGCCCCATCAGGGCCGGAGGATGGCCGCGACACACGAGCCGACTTCCCTGGAGCCGCGGCTGCCCCAACTCACGACCAACCTCCTGGGGCACCTTTCCAGACCAATCAGCCGCAGGAGAGTCCGGACTCCACCCTCGTCGAGCACCCAGTATACTTCGTCAACAGGGTGCTCCATGATGCCCGAGCATGCTACCCCATGCTGCAGAAGCTCTTGCTTGCGCTCCTTGTCGCTTCACACAAGCTGCACCACTACTTCCAAGGTCACCCCATCATGGTCGTCTCAGCTTACCCCCTAGAAAGGGTACGATGGAGCCCAAACGTGGCAGGAAGGGTCGCGGAATGGAACATAGAGCTGCAGGCGTTCCAGCTATAGTTCAGCACCACCAGAGTCATCAAGGGGGCCACGCTTGCTGACTTCGTGGCCGAATGGACCGACACCGCAGGAACTGAAGCGAGCCCGAACTAGTCCCTCTTACCAGGGAGCGAAGCACCTGATGGTTGGGTCATGTACTGTGACGGCACATTCGCCCGCTAGGGCGCAGAGGCTGGGGCTATGCTCATCTCGTTCACTGAAGACAGGCTATACGACGCCGTGCATCTCATCTTTCGGCTAGGGGACAAGGTCTCCAACAACATCGCGGAATACGAAGGCCTCATCGCCGGTCTCAAGGCAGTGATAGCCTTGGGAGTGAAGTGCCTCATCGTCAAGGGTGATCCCAGCTCCTCGTCAACTTCTCCAACAAGGTATATGAGCCAAGGGACGAGCACATGGAGGCATACCTCACGGAGGTATGCAAAATGGAGAAGTAGTTCTTGGGCCTGGCACTGAAACACGTGCCCGCGGCACTAACAAGGAGGTCGACGACATCGCCAAGAGAGCATCTAGGCGCCTGCCCCGGGAGCCCGGCGTCTTCGAGGAAAGGCTCCTCAAACCCTCAGCGTCACCCCTGCGAGAAGAACTGGTGAAGCCTCAGGAAGAACTCCCCTAGCCACTAGCCTCGGGAGCTCCCGCCTGCGGCCCGTCCTCAGGAGCTCGCTTGGTCTTGGCGCTCGAGCCTCAGGAGGGATGCTGGACCAAAAAATTCAAGTCATACCTAGTGCGAGGGGTGTTACCAGAGAAGGAGGAGGATGCCGAACGCGTGCCCCGACAGGCTACGGCATACTGCATCCAAGATGGTGAGCTCTACAGGAGGCGACCAAATGACGTTTCTTTACGATGCATCTCCAGGGAGCAGGGAGGCGAGCTGCTAGCCGACATCCATGCCGGAGACTGTGGACATCACTCATCATCGCGCACCCTGGTCGGCAAGGCATTCCACAACGGCTTTTACTGGCCCACGGCACTCAACGATGCGACCGAACTAGTGAAGTCTTGCGAGGCCTGCCAGTTCCATGCCAAACAAATCCATCAGCCGGCTCAGGGCCTGCAGACTACCAGCTCTCCTGGCCGTTCGAGGTCTGGGGGCTTGACATCCTGGGCCCTTTCCCCGAGCGCTCGGGGGCTACCGCTACCTCTACGTCGCCGTCGACAAGTTTACCAAATGGGCTGAGGTGGAAGCAGTCCGAACCATCCCAGCTGGCTCCACAGTCAAGTTCATCAAGGGCCTCGTAAACCAGTTCGGGGTCCCTAACCGCATCATCACCGACAACGTTTCGCAGTTCACTAGTTACCTGTTCAAGACATACTGTGCTAACCTCGGAACACAGATTTGCTACGCCTCTATAGTCCCCAGGAGCAACGGCCAGGCCGAGCGCGCCAACGCAGAGGTCCTGAGGGGCCTCAAGACCTGGATCTTCAAGAAGAAGATCAAAGCCTGCGGAAGGGGTTGGCACGACGAGCTCCAGTCTGTGCTATGGTCAATACACACGACCGCCACCAAGCCAACGGGCGAGACCCCATTCTTCCTCGTCAACGAAGCTGAGGCATGCAGTCCTCCCTCATGAGGTCAGGCACCACTCGCCGCGGGTCTTGGCATTTGACGAAGCACAACAAGGCGTCGCGCAGGGGACAAACCACGTGCTGGGGGAGGAGCGCCGGCGCGATGCTTCACTCCGAGCAGCAAGATACCAGCAGGCGCTGCGGCGGTACCATTACCGTAACATTCGCCCTAGGACGTTTGAGGTAGGTGACCTCGTTTTAAGGAGGGTCCTCTCCAGAGAAGGACTGCACAAGCTCTCGCATATGTGGGAAGGGCCATTCAAGATCACCCATGTCTCTAGACCCAACGCTGTGCGCCTGGAAACAGGAGACGGCATCCCCGTCCTGAACGCATGGAATATCCGGCACCTCAGGAGGTTCTATCCATGAAACAAGGCCCTTGCACCTGAGAAGACTAGGCTCCATGCCTGTGAGGAACAAGGCCCTTGCGCCTGACAAGACTAGGCTCTGTGCCTGCGAGGAACAAGGCCCTTGCCCCTGAGAAGACTAGGCTCCATGCCTGCGAGGAACAAGGCCCTTGCGCCTGAGAAGACTAGGCTCCGTGCCTGCGAGGAACAAGGCCCTTGCGCCTGAGAAGACTAGGCTCCGTGCCTGCGAGGAACAAGGCCCTTGTGCCTGAGAAGACTAGGCTTCATGCCTGCGAGGAACAAGGCCCCTGCACCTGAGAAGACTAGGCTCCGTGCCTGCAAGGAACAAGGCCCTTACACCTGAGAAGACTAGGCTCCGTGCCTGCGAGGAACAAGGCCCTCGCGCCTAAGAAGCCAAGGCCTGGTGCATGTGAAGCAAGGCTCCAGCCTGTGAAGATCTCCACTCGTGACACTCTCACGTAATAATGAGTGGTGTTGTAGACCCCCCGGAGTCTCCGGAGAGCTGCCCTCGGGCCTCGTGGACTCCCTCCCACGTCCTAGTGGCAGCACTTAGCTTCGCGCTGGTGAGAAGACTAGATTACGTGCCGGACGCGACCGTTCATTTGCTTTCTGGAGTTGGCTTGTTCCTATCTTCTCCCTTTTATTGAATACTGAAGATTCTTGTGTTCCTCGATTGTTTGGTTTTGATTCCCCTCTACGGTTCTTCTCTCTAATTCCCTGTGGTTGTTCCCACGGCTTTCGGGCTAGCCTAGGGAGAGCAGCAGTTGCACGGCGCTCTCCCTGGTGCACCCTCCTCTTTAGCCTTCACGAGGCACCCGAACAGGGGCTCGTAACCGATGCGCCCCCCATTCTTACGTCCGTGCCCCACGGGTACCACAAAAAGTGGTGGCCGATCACGCTCGACCCGTGTCAAAGGCCTCGAGCAGTTAAGTATAATAACCTAACGAGTTTTTGCATCCTCACGAGGAGTCAAACGACACGGGATGAGAGAAATCCTGAACGCGTCAAGATAAGTCCCCTCACCCTAAGGACATGTAAAACACGGATCGCACGGCAATAGGCAGGAACACTATGCATGGTGCTAAATGTCATGAAGCTACAATTCATTACATGCCCCCTAGGGCTCCATGCTTGTTTGATCAAACGATGTAGGACAAAATGAGAGAGACTAAGGACAGCTGATAGCGACCCTCGAGGTTTGGTTGCTCGCGAGGACCTATGCCCCGGGCTAAGGCAGAGCCCTCTTCACGCTTCACCCGAGCGTGACGACAAGACGACCCAATGCCGCCCTCCAGGGGGCGCGGAGGCGTGGCGGCTGGTCATAGACACCGCTGCTGGAGCTGCCGCTGCAGGAGGAGCCGCTGTAGCTGGACGAGCTGCGGCCATCGCCCAAGCCAAGCACCTCCCCGGACCCATTGTCCTCGGGGCAGCACTCGGCGCGGCGCATGTCTTCTGCAAACACCCTCGCGAAGAGGGTCGAGTCGTCGCCGGACTTGAAGTGAAGAGTGCATCAGCCGCCCAAACCGCGCGCGGGCGAACATCTGCCAGCCTCGGGCCAAAGCCACGGCGCCCAAGGCGGAAACCTCCACCACGACCCACGACGCCCTGCTGCAACAACCATCCGCCTGCAACCAAAAGCCGCTGGAGCTCGCGTCAACGAGTTCGCCGGCCTAGGAGCGCGGGACCTGGAGCCTGGTGCCAGTTGGGCTCTCCGACCACACGATGAACTCCAGCGATGCCTCCGCCAGGTGGGAATGCGGTTGGGGGTCTAACAACCCCAGATCGCTTCCCACCGTTCACCAGATCGCTAATGCCACGATGGGCCCCGCCACTCAAGGGACCGCCGCAACGGCTACCAAGGGCGGCTACGGGCGCTGTGGGGGTCCGCTCCCGCCCGTTTGCGGCCCCGGCGGGGGTCGCGACACACATACGAGGACGACCAAGCCCTCTCTTAGATGGTGGAGGGCCAAGCCCCTCCTGCTGAGCCTTCCCTTTCTCCACAAACGTGTATTTCCTGGGCGGCGCCATGGGCGGTTCGGTCAAGCAAAGGAGCAAGGGGAACGAAGGAAGAAGATGGGCGACAAGGGCTCAGCCTGCCGCCCAATTTATAGCTAGAGGAAGGCCAACCGCCGGCCCGATAAATGCAGGTAATGATGGTCTGTTGTGCACGCGGGGACTTGATGAGTCGCGCAGTCACCGAGGCTGTGTGGGGAAGTGGAAATGCCCACGTCCCATCAAGCACCATGCGTCGAACAAGGCTGCAGGCTTTCGGGCCACGGCGCTCAGAACTTGGCCCTTGGCTTCACCGCGAAGCCAAGCCCGAGCGCACCTTGGGCCCGGGGGCTACTGTCGGCGTTCTTGGAATGGGGGTACCCAGACTTGCCTGCCTGCGGCCCAGGGTGTGGCTCACAAGGCGGCCTAGTAAGGCCTAGCATCTTCAGCAACACTCAAGACCCTCGTGAGGGGCCAAGCTTTGTGAGGCTGATGACACAAGGCATCCCCTGGGGCGGCCTCGCTAGGCCGACTCGTGAGGATCGAAGATATCGAGGCAAGAGGCACCTCGCGAGGTCGTCATGACGTGAGCAGTGACGACCAAAGCTAGGCAGACGCCAGCGGGTGCAGAGTGCCAGTTTATTGTTCGGTGTTAAAGGAGCAGGAGCAAGCGCGGAGTCCCGAGGCGTCAGGCAAAGGTTTCCATATCGGTGCAACAAGATCAAAACTAGCAGGACGGCAGGACGGAGGTCATCGCGGAGCCCACGGTGGCACCACCACCAGAGCCTTTGGCAGGGAAGACCACCTTTTGTGAGGATAGCTTGTACAGGCTGTCCCCTTCAAATTTGGCCGTTGTGGGATCCATTCCCGCTCAATATTTGGGAAGAGGACCCTAGCCACAATAAAAAGGGCCTAGCCACCATCATAGGGATCATCTCATCGGAGACGGACTTGATCTCATCTTGAGTTGATCGAATCATCGAGACCTCACACACACACAAGCTCACCCGAGCTCAAGAACACCTCTCCTCAGAGGGTAGTTCACCCTTGTACTAGTTCTTCCTCAGCCTACAAGGCAATTCACCACACCGCACTAGATTAGGGTGTTACACCGCAACGGTGGCCCGAACCAGTATAAATCTTATGTCTCTTGTTCATTAGATCTGACGAGCTAGGCCTAGGGCTGTTGAGTAGACGAGCTAGGGCAGAAGGAGAGATCTTCGAGAGCACCCTAGTGTTTGAACCTCAAGGGTTTAGCCGGAACCCCAGATCCGACAGGTACACATCCTGCACGCCGGTATAACCTTATAAGTACCTGTCCTCCGGTACAACAGCAAGGTCGATTCCTCTCATTTGATCAACCATTCGCCGTGTCAAAAATCAGAGGGGGGTGCAAGGAGCACAAGGCCTGCACATCCAAGCAAGTGGTAACATGGACTTGTACATGGAACATCCCAAGGACAAGCAGAGCTGCAATGAGCCTGTACAATGAGCTAGCGTAAGTCCCTGCATTTCATTTAATTCGTACTGGCCTCTGTTTATGATTTGGGTACAGTAGCGGATCCACGAATTCAAGTTACCAGGGGCGAAAGTTTAACTTAAAAAATACTAAGGCACTTACATTCCGGAAATCAACATAACTTGAGAAATGTGAAGCTACATGCACTTTGAAAACCAGCTAATGATCCAAAGTGGTTCTAGATTATAAAACACTAAATGATGTAAGCAACAAAAAACACAAAATGCAACATGGTGTACAAGGACTACTAACATGGACTGTACATGCTTGAATTATTCGTTCTTTGGCCGGAAATATCCAAGTGTAATTGCACCAATAACCAGTGCCCAAACTGCATATCCATATATCTATCCTGCACAAGTATACCAATAGTATCAAACAACATATTAGAAAAGTATTTATGCTTGGTTGTCATGATACGGGGACTTACTGGTAGATAGCCTCGACGTTTCCTCAAGCCATGAAAATGTACTATAATTTGCTTGTCATCAATTCCTGCAAATTTCTATTTCTCTCTCAACATAGGAGATCATCATTAGACACTAAATCCTTCAATGGGAGCTTGCAAAATGCTTGCACTAGATCCCTCATTAGACACTATCTGTTCATCACCACGAGCATGTAAAATGTTTGCATCAAATACTTCATTAGCAATATGTTCATTAGACACTTCAGGCTCAAGAACAACATGAGCTTGTATGTTTTCTCCGGAAACTTGATTACACATCAGGTTGAGTCAATTCAGTATTAATTGGGGGAGTTATAATATAAGAAGAATTTGGTTTCATTTTCTTATAGATTCCCTACATACAAGAAGTTTTACAACACCATCAGGTTTAACTATTGGCCAGAAATTGAACAATTGAATTAGATATACTCAGGGATGTGATGTACCTGCTCGTTGCCCATGCTACTCTTGCAAGCTGGGACTGTCCTTTTGTCACATCCCTAGTCAGTGCTTGCATTAGGACTAGCTAGAGTGTGCATCATGTTTACTTTACACAGAAACTTGAAATGGGAATGACAGAAACCCCAGTACCCCTCTTCAAACAACTAGGGTTTAATAAAAACTTTTCCAATGTACCCAAAATGCCCTTCAAAAATGTTCATCATCTTTGCCTTGCTCTTAAACCTCTGCCAAAAATGGTGCACAATTTTCTAGGACATCCAAAGGTCTCTGGATTAATTCATATTGTAATTGCATTTGGGCATTTAAATGCTATAAAAAAATTATGTGCCCAAAAAATCATAAACTAAAATGTTCCATGATGTTCATATTATATACAGTGGACATGACTAGTTTTGTGATTTATAAAAATGCTCTAGCATTTTTACTAATTCAACAAAGTTGAAAAAGAAACAAAACAGAGTTAAAATAGAAAAGAGAGGAGAGAGAAGAACTTACCTGGCGCCACTAACAGGCCCACCTGCCGGCCCAGCCCAGCCACCGCTCCAGCGAGCTGCTTGGCTCGGCCAGGCAGGTGCTCGACGGTGGCAGCAGCGCGCGCCATGCAGCTGCCCGCCGCCCTGCTTCCTTCCCTCGCCGTTCTGGTGGTCGGGATCGACCACCCACTCCTCCCCCGAGCTCGCAGACACGTTCACCCCTCCCGAGCTCCTCTCACTCGCCTTCCCCGCACCATGGCCGACGCCGCCGCACCCGCGCCGTCGTGATAGCCGCGTCCACCGCCGTCCCCGTGCTCCGTCACCGTGTCCGTCCGCTCCGTCGTCATCGACTACGTCGAGCAGGCCGAGCCCCGAGCGCTCGCCCGCTCTGGAGTCGCACCCGACCCCGTCTTCCCCAACTCTGGCCGCAGAGATCGCCATCGCCGCCCCGCTTAGCTCCGAGCTTCCCCGAGCCCGCTTCGACGTGTGCTGCAACCGCTGTGAGCTCACCTCCGTCCTCCCCCTTTCCGTTAGCTCTCTCCTGCACCATATGCACCGCACGAGGCTCGCCTGCACGCGTCACCGCAGAGCTCGTCGCCGACGAGGCTCCGGCGACCTACCGGCCGGGCCATCGTGCCCACCAGCTTCACCGTCCCGCGTAGGTGATGTAGGATCAATCCACGCGCTTCAACGAGCACCGCACCGACGAGTTCGTCCTTGCCCGAACTCCGGCAGCCACTGGACTCGTCGCCGGCGTCGTTTCTGGCGACCCCGAGGCCAGCCACCACAACCACTCGACGCGGCTCACTTGCAGTTGCCCGTAGGTGTGCTCCGCCATCGTTTTGGTCGCCGGAGCACAAATCATGCACCCCACCGCCGCGTTTGGCCTCATCGGCGGCTAAACGCCGGCGAGTTAGCCCCGTTTGACCAAGGGTTTGACCCCCTTGGGTCACTGACATGTGTGCCCTGCCTGTTAGTCAAACCTAGGTTAGTGTCTAAACTAATCTTAATTAGTTAGTTAACTAACTGTGACACTAACCAGTGGATCCCACTGGTCAGGTTTGACGTGGGCTGCCCTGTTGACTGGCTGACGTCAGCTTGGTGTCATGCTGACGCAGTAAATTATTTTCTGGGATTATTTGTTTTAAAACAATTCAGGAAACTCCAGAAAATGCTCTAAACTTCAAAAAATCATATAAATTCAACAGTAGCTCAGATGGAAAAGATTTATATATGAAAATTGATCAGAAAAATCCAATATTTCCAATGGCACTGGTTTCATGCATGTTTGAGCAAGTTAACCTTGCTGTTCACATTAAAACATGATAATGCACTTAAATACATAATAGTTTGGGTTTCAATTTGAATCTTTGATTCAAATGGGCTCAAACCCTTCTGTTTATAGATGCATTAGCCTAAAACACATGCATCTTGCCATATCATGAGCATGCATCATATTGTTGCATTTGTATGCTTATTGATTGTATCGCCGGTGTTCTCCGTGTTAGGTCTTGCTCCCGAGGATACTTCTGCGTATCCAACTGAAGAGTAGTACCCGACAACCACTCTGTCTGGAAAGCAACAATTGATCATTCCGATACAAACCCATCTTCTCGCTCCTGCTCTCTTTTAGTGCATTAAGGCAACAGCGTGTGAACTGCTACTTGCTGCGGTAGTTGAACCCTATTCCCTTGCATGACCTGTCTTTGCCACAGTAAATAATTGAAACCCGCTAACATGTGTCGGAGTTGATTGAGCCATGTGATGTGTGATCCACCATGCTATTTGTTTATGTTGCCTGCTATGCTTAGAGTTGTGTCAGGTCTGGTTCATCTGGGTGATGGATCAGAGTGAAATGATCATACAGGTAAAGAGAGGGAAGTGTGGAACATGTTTGGTAAAGGTATCGATGAAAGGCCATGTAGGAGTACGTGGTGGGTTGTTTCATTGGAACCGTCCATAGGACCTGAGATATGTATGTGTTGTTCAAGTTACAGCTACTACCACACATTGGGCCCTGAAATATGAACCCGCTCGACTTATTGGCTGCCCATGTTCTCGGTCCAGGAGTTGCAACTAGTTTCTGGTGTTTCTAGTTTACTGGTGGTCGTGCACAGCGCTGACCCTCGGGGTGGGCTGTGATGCGGCAGGTACGTGGCACGGTGTACCGGTCACCAGTTTGGTGACTCGGGAACCCTGTACACATCGTTTGGGGCCATGAGCGACACCCCGGCCGGATCTCCCCACGGATGGAACCCAAATAGGCGATAAACCTGGACGAGAGACTTGAGTGGTTGGTTAGGTCGTGGTCTACACCCACGTCGGCTTTTGCTTGAAGTCTACCGAGCACATGTCGTGTGCAGATGCTAAGTGGTGGAAACATGTGTGAAGAAGTACACCCCTACAGGGTTACCAATCTATTTGAATGGCCGTTGTTCGCGATACGGACTACTTGGTTACTCTTACAGTTCATAGACAAGTTGATGGATACTACTAAAAGCCTCAAGACAAGTGTGAGTGCCGTGGATGGCCCCTCCGTAGGATGACGGAAGAGGATCCACGGTGGTGTATTGTTGTGGTGAGTAGAGGACTCGTGTGCGTAGTATTATCTTGCAATCTGTTGAGAGTCATAGTATAGGTTAGCCAAGAATCAAAGCTGGCTTGCTGCTATGAACCCCACTAGCCTTGTTGATAACGATGCCTGCATGATAGGTTCTGTTGTAAGACTTGCTGAGTACCTTTGTACTCATGTTTGCTTAATAACTGTTGCAGAGGAGAACCCTGCCCCTTCTGATGGGTTTTACATAGATGTTGACATCGACGAGTAGCTTGCTACCCAGACGAAGATCCTGAGCCTGTGAAGGTCCTTGTAGAAAGTCAGGCTACACCAAGCCTGTTTTATTTTCCAAGTTGTCTATACTCAGACATGTTAGCTTCCGCTTGTGCTTGTATGATTGTATGACTTGAGTGTTGGGTCATGTGACCCCTACCTGTATGGATATGTTATGTATGGCTCTTCGGAGCCTCTTAAATAAAGTACTTGAGTCATAGAGTTCTGTTGTGATGCAATGTTGTATTTGCATATATCGAGCATATTGGGTGTATGATTGAAATGCTTGGTATGTGTGGGATCCGACACCTAGTTTTTTCCCTTTGGTAGCCTATCTTACAGGGAAATGCCTCCTAGTGCTTCCAATGAGCCTTGGTAGCTTGCTACTGCTCGGAACACGTAGGTTGGCCGGCATGTGTCCTTCTTCGTTCCTGTGTCTGTCCCTTAGGGGAAATGTCACGCGTTGTTCCTTTAAGTCCATGTAGCTTGCTACGACTTGGGTTCATACGTTGATGACCGACACGTTCGTTGCTGGGTCATGGATGCCTGACTCTGTAATTTAGTGCCACTTTTGGTTTATAACTAGCCATGTCGGCCCGGGTTCTCTGTCATATGGATGCTAGCGACACTGTCATATACGTGTGTCAAAATGCGCAAACGGTCCCGGGCCAGGTAAGGTGGCACCCGTGGGGATACCGTACGTGAGGCCGCAAGGTGATATGACGTGTTACAAGCTAGATCGGTGTGACTTAGGATCGTGGTCCTGACAGCGTTGGCATCAGAGCCGGACTGCCTGTAGGTTTCTCAAGCCAAACTGATCGATGTTGAGTCTAGAAAAATTCTTAGTTATATGTAGGGGAATTGATTGCGGATGGGAACATAAGGCTCTTTTTACTTCTTTACCTTATGCCCTTCTGATCCGAGTCAACCTATTCTTTCTACGGGGGTTTAGGACTAGGCCTCTCATCCTTACTAGGTTCACGTGTTACCAATCCGTAGACTCTTAGGATTGTTTGTTTCAAGCCTCAGTTCAGTTTCTACCCTTCTTTTAAGATGATTAGTTGGACCCGGAACCTTGATATGATATTGTTGAGTGGCTATGCTATCATTTGTATGATGTCTCAAAATATTTTTTGAGCATTTACAGTTGTTATGCTGCCCGACTTCTTCCAAAAATTCTAATGCCTTTGCATTATTTCGTGTTTCAGATATCTGGCCGCACACCTCACCAAGTGGTTCGTTTGACTCGGTGCATTAATGTGCCCGGTCACACGGCCATGCTAGTCCGTGTGTTGACTGAGATAGGCTACCGCTGGTATCCTGAGTACACCGTGGAGGAACAGTACCGGGATTTCAACCAGAGTTAGTATTTCTGCATAGTCCGGGTATACCCCTCATAGCCCGGAGGTAACGACCCCATCCATTGGTCTTATGGACTCGGGGTTACTATCAAGATGGCAGTGCACGATGCCGCTTATTCGATGATGACCATCATCCGGGCTAGGCATGCCCTGCTGCTGAACACTGAGTTATGTTACATGCCAGCCTCACTTCCTGGAGAGGAAGGCTACTACACTGGTCTGTATACTGATGCTGCTCATGAGGAGCCACTGCTTCAGACTACTGTCCAGATGCTGGAGGATAGGGACCCTGAGGTCCGTGCCCTCCGGATGGAGCTGTATAACACTCGAACCGCCCACTGGACTACTTTGACACGGCTTGCACCTACTGTGCACGCTGGATATCTAGATATGCGGGATTTGTATCCCGTGCGGACTCGTCTGCCTGATCGTATGGATTGGCGTGACGTTGGGGGTATTACACCTCCACGTGGGCATCGGTTACCACTAGCATCGGGACCGAGGCCACATCCATGTCCCTATGGTCCACAGCCTTCGAGTGCTCGAGAGTTTCAAGATCCATCTGTTCCACTTCCAGGCTACGGTGGTAATATTTACGAAGATTACTACGGGAATATCTGAGCTAGACCGTGGCAGTAGTAGTATCGTAGTAGTTGTATTTCCACAGTCATGCGTGTCTTGTGGAATACGACTTAGCTAGTACTGAGTTCTGGAGGTGTAGTTAAATAATGTATAGGAGCTTGGAATGCCTCTGATGAGATGTATGGTCTTTCATCACTGTTGTACTTTAGCCTTGGCTTGTACTAAACTATGTATGGTGTGTATGACCACTGGTGTATATATGGCAGTTTCTATATTACCATGTCGTACGGATGAACATCTCTGCATTCCGTGTCATCCATTACATTTTGCACTCCCATGTCAAGTTTTTACCATCCTTATCTAAACCGTTGTTTTGTTTTCCTAGGATGGCCAACACTCGCAGCACTCCTGCTACTCAGGAGCAGGGTGAGGCTAGTAGGGCTAGAAATGAGAATCTGCCCCAGCCACCCTCCTTGGCTGAAGTTATGCTCGAGGCAGAACGGAACAAGAGAGAGACCAACCATCTGCTGGAACACATAGAGCAGAACACTGGGTTTCGTTAGAGGAATGACGTGGTGTCAATCAATGACTTTATCAAGATGTGCCCACCGAAGTTCCATCACTCCGCTGATCCTCTGGATGCGGATGACTGGCTTCGCAGTATCACCCACAAGCTACACTCTGCCCGTGTGGCCGAAGCTGACAAGGTTACCTACGCCGCCTACCATCTTGAGGGCCCTGCCAGTCTCTGGTGGGAAAACTTTGAGGCTATGCGTCCCGTTGGCCAAATCACTACTTGGGCAGAGTTCAGTGAGGCAATCCGTGAACATCACATCCGGAAGGTCTCATGGATCGCAAGCGGGAGGAATTCTGCAATTTCACCCAGGGCCGGTTAACAGTGGATGGTTATAGTCGCGAGTTTGGCAACTTGGCATGCTATGCACCTGAGGAAGTATCCACCGATGCCAAGAAGCAAGCGAGGTTCCGCAAGGGACTCAGCCCTGAACTTCGCCGAGATCTACGTCTGCACGAGTGCACCTCCTTCCAGAAGTTGGTGAACAAAGCTATCAGTGCTGAGACGGGCCAGACTGATTTCGAAGCCACACGCAAGCATCCTCGTGACTTTGGTTCCCCATCCGGCTCTGGCTCTCACAAGCGCCGTGTGTGGGTTCCTAACACTGCTTTGCCACCTAAGTACACTCCGAGGCCATCCTATGAGGCGCCTCGTCCAACCCAACAGTATGCGCCTGCCAAGACTTATGGAGGACCACCTAGCAACTTTGCTCCACGCACGGGTACTGTGACATGCTTCAAGTGTGGAGAACCAGGGCACTACATGCGTGAGTGTCCTCAGAACTAGCTAGGAAAACCCGTTGGCCGTGGTAAGCCAACCGGCAAGGTGAACTATGTCAAGCCAATCCCCACTGCACGAGGTCATGTCAACTATGTCTCTGCTGAGGAAGCTTATGAGGATCCTAAGTCGTCCTTGGTACGCTTCTCATTAACTGCCATCCGGCATCTATTCTTTTCGATACTGGAGCATCTCATTCGTTCATATATGAGAGCTATGCTCGAATGCACAACATGACTTTTTGTGACATGCCCACTTCCATGGTTATTCAAACTCCTGGTTCAAAGTGGCAAACCTCTAGGGTAAGCCATGGAAATGAAATCCTTGTTGATAGACTTGTTTTCCTTGCATCACTAATCGCTCTCAAGTCCTCTGACATAAACATCATCTTGGGTATGGACTGGATGACAGCTCATTACGCCAAGATTGATTGCTACACTAGGACCGTTCAACTCACACACCCATCCGGCAAGACAGTCAATGTTTTGACCCGAATGGCTGAGCATCAGCTCTACTCTCTTGATGCCAGCCCTCTACCAGAACTCGAAGATATCCAGGTAGTCCGTGACTTTCCGGATGTCTTTCCGGAAGAACTGGCAGGTGTTGCACCTGACAGAGATGTCGAGTTCGTGATAGATCTTATTCCAGGAACTGTCCCAATCTCTAGGAGACCCTATAAGATGGCACCCCTAGAATTAGTTGAGCTTAAGAAACAACTCGATGAGTCCTTGAAAAAGGGTTTCATCCATCCTAGTTCTTCCCCTTGGGCTTGTCCCGTCCTCTTCGTCAAGAAGAAGGATGGAACGGAACGGATGGTTGTAGATTATCGACCTGTCAATGTGGTCACCATAAAGAACAAGTATCCGCTCCCCGGGATCAATGTGACGCCCGAAGACCGACGTCCCAGAAGATTCCAGAAGATTCTAGATGTTCCGGGTCTCCCGTGTGTTTCATTTGTGCTTGTGTTATTTATTTTTGCATCTCATCATGTCATCATGCCATCATGTCATTAATCTTTGCATCTCAACCTAAATAAATTGTGTGGACCTTCGGTCCATTTAAATCGAGGGAAGGTGACTTCTCTTTATAACATATACTCCCAATATTTTAGGGAGCTATATAATAAATGTTCCATTCATTGGAATTAAACCAACACCCTTGCATATTATTTTCCCCATGTCTTTTTCACTTCGAGCTTCTCCTTCCAAACCTTTCCAATAATTCTTTTCCCGTTTTTCGAGGTCCTTCCAAAAACCCTCCAGCCATTTTAATTAAATTCCTCACATTTTTGTGAGTCCAGGGAATTTTACCCTATGTCCTAAGCCTTTTCCTAACTCCTCTTTTCTTTCTCTTCCTCTTGTGTTTTTTTTCCGTTTTATTTGGAAAACCGCTTGGTAACTATCAGCAGCAGTTTTAAAAGAAAGAGAGGCCCAAACCTCCTTCTATTCGGCCCAGTAGCCAGGCCATCTCCTCTAAGGCCCAGCCCAGCAGCCATTCCAGCCCGGGCCTCCCAGCGCCCTCATCTCTCCTCCTGGCCCATCAGCAAACCGGCATAGGCCCAGCCTGCCTCCCGGCTCCCCAACCCTAGCCCCGAGCCAACGCTCCTCCCTCGACCCCTCCAGCCGCCGCACCTCTCCAGGCCCTCGTCCCCATCTCCCTCACGCACCCGATCCCCAGTATCTTCGCTCCTCCCTGAGCGCCTCCCTCCTCTCCGCATTACGAAGGCCGAAGCCCGGCGACCGCACCCTCGATCGCCATGGCGCCCGTCCAGGCGGCCAACTCCAGCGGCCTCAGTCGCCAGGCCGCTGCCTTGCCTCCGCCGGCCTTCCCTCTGGCCAGGAGCCGCCCCGCCGTCCGGCTTCGCCGTGGACGCCGCTGCCAGCATCTCCAGCAGCCGCGGCCTCGCCTCCTTCCTCCCGCGCCCGTCCTCCCTGTCCAGCGCCTCGACGACGCGCCAGCCAGCGCGCCTTGCAGCCGCGCCTCGCCCGCAAACCGGCCGTCTCCAGCAGATCGAGCGCCTCGAGCGCGTCCCTCCGCTTCGTCCCGAAGGAGCCCCTCGTCCACGCCAACCTCCGCTTGATCTCCGACCGGCCAGGAGCCCGGGCCCTCGAGCGCCCGTCCTTTCCAGCTCGTCGTCGCCCGCAGCTTTTTCCCTTTGTTTTGTTGTTTTGTTGCTATTATTGTTAATCTCAATTTACCATGAAACAACAAGTTTATCTTCTTTTGGACCCGAACGTCTACCGTCGCCCGAACGTCTACCGTCGCCCCGTGTACCTCTACGGCTACGAGCTCTGTGAACGACTACCGTCGCCGTGTACCACTACCCACGCCGAGACCGCTAGTACATCTACGAACTCGACGCCCGAACGACTACCGTCGCCGAAGACCGCGAGTACAACTACTTCCCTCTACGGAACGACTACTTCCTCTATGACCCATGTACCACTACGTCCCTCTACGATCTCGAGCCGCCCTGAAACGAGTGTTCCGAAGGTATAACCCCGAGACGATGACCCGTGTGATGTTGTGGTTGTATGAGATGTTTGCCCTTGTGTGCATCGTGCTCGTTCCATCTTTTGTCGTGTTCCTCGGTTGCCTCGTCGCCGACTCGTGGGAACCCGGTGACGGGATCGCCCCACCTTTCATCTCGTCTGACTCACTCACGCCATCTTTCCTTTTGCACCGGTTTCTCAACGAGTTACCGGAACCGATATGATGCCGATGCATCATTTTCGGATCGTTGCCGTGGCACCCTTTTTCCTTCCACCACGGGGACAATTCTTCATATCTTCTTCATGTCAACTTTTAATAAATTTGCATAAAACTTAATCATGTCATCCGCATCATGTTAACAACATTACACGTGTGAATTGTTGTTGCTTTAATTATAACTAAACATGCATATGTTTTTCCCGGAATTGTTGTGGTTATTTCCGGCCTCATTTAAAATGTCTAATTAGTGTAGTTTTATTATGCTTCACCTCTTGCCATGTTAACAAACATTTAATCTTGTCTTGTAAATAAACGAGAGTCAACTAAATAATTAAATGTGGTGTTTCGTCAATACGTAACTCGTTGCATATTGAGCTCCACTTAACTTGTAGTTTTGTTTGTGCACTTTGCCATGCCTTGCATAATTAAACCAGACATGCATCATACTTGGATGTGCATCGTATGCCATGTTTATGCTTGGGTGTTTACCGTGTTGTTTTGCTTCTTTCCGGTTGCTTCTCTTGTTAGCTTCGGTTTCATTCCGGAGTTGTGAGGATTCGCTCGACTGTTGCTCCTTCTGCTTCATGGATCCGTTCTTCTCCCTTGTAGAATCCCAGGCAAGATGATCATACCCTTGGATACCTTTACTACCATTGCCATGCTTAGTTGTCTCGATGCTATCGTTACATGTCGCGCTACCCATCTTTTATGTCAGCCTCTTCTTGTTGCCATGAAACCTCTAACATTTGAAACCTTCCTAGCAAAACCACTGTTTGGCTATGTTACCCGCTTGCTCAGCCCCTCTTATAGCGCTGTTAGTTGCAGGTGAAGATGAAGTTCGTTCCAGGTGGGAACTTGTTGTTGGATATATCACAATATCTATAAATATTTTAACACACCTATATACTTGGCATGGGTGGAAGGCTTGGCCTTTTGCTCGGTGTTTTGTTCCACTCATGCCACCTTAGGCGCTGATAAACCGGCATTATGTTCCTTGATTTTGCGTTCCTTACACGATGGGTGGATGGGGACCCCTTGACAGTTCGACTTTGAATAAAACTCCTCCAGCAAGGCCCAACATTGGTTTTAATTTGCCTCATAATAACAACTTAATTAATTAATTAAATTTGCATAGGGGGTCGCACCCTTGGGTTCTTAATTCTACATAGCAGGGGGGCCAGTGCTGATGGTGTTGGTCCCAAACTAGAGCCACTTGCGGTACCACCCAGTTATCTGGGGTCTTTGGTTACTGTACGTAGCGCTCATCCGGACGTGGCATGAGACGAGATGCGCGCGGCTACCATCAGGGTGTCGGCACGCCGGGAGGTCTTGCTGGACTTGTTTTACCATTGTCGAAATGACTTGTGCTACCGGAAAGCCGAGCCTGATCGGATTTCCCTAAGATAAGGGGTGATGATATTATATTTATCACTTTAGCTAATCGTGAGAGCTTGTGATGGGCTAAGTTGGAACACCCCTGCAGGGTTATGATCTTTCGAAAGCCGTGCCCGCGGTTATGTGGCAGATTGGAATTTCTTAATGTCCGGTTGTAGAAAACTTGACAGAGGATCCGAAGTAAAACACACAACTGTGTGAGTAACCGTGACTGTCTCTTTTCACTTTGAGAAGAGAACACGGTGGGGTTATGCTTGACCGTATGTAGTTTAGGATCTTTAGCGATCACTACTTTTGCGACCGTTTGCGTAGATGCTCATCTTATTCTTGTACTCGTAAGTTAGCCACCATATTATGCTTAGTCGCTGCTGCAACCTCACCACTTTGCCTCTTCCTACCCACAAAGCTTTGCTAGTCTTGATACCCATGGTTATGGGATTGCTGAGTCCTCGTGGCTCACAGATACTACAACACCAGATGCAGGTTCAGCCGAGTTTGATGCAGGAGCTGGTTCAAGTACTTCACTGGGAGCTCGATGAAGAGTTTGGCCGTATGTTTGTGGCGTTTCGACGATCAGTAGTGGTTTCTACTAGGATTCGATCCTGGCCTGTGGTTTTATGTTGTTTTGGTATCTTTCTTTTGGATCTTCGCCCGTAGTCGGGTTGTGATGTTTTGAATGATGTTTTGCTTATGTAATGTATTGTGTGAAGTGGCGAGTGTAAGCCAACTATCTCCTTTTTGCAATTTCATCCCTCTTTTACATGAGTCGTGCAAAGATACCAAACTTGAGATCATTCTAGGATGGGCTTATACCTTTAAGTCGTGCCTCGACACGTAGGAGGTATAGTCCCATCCTGGGCATTACAAGTTGGTATCAGAGCCTTCTCCGACCTAGAAGCCCCCACTGATTGATCGAATCGTTGACGGTTGAGTCTAGGCACACACTGAAAATGTTTTGAGTCCTATATATATATCGGAGAGTAGGATTTCTTTTGCTCCTCATCTCTTTTCACTCTGGTGAGGACTCCTGACGATTACTCTTGCCTCTTCTACTTTCAAAATTGCACCAAATTTTTTTTAGGATCTCGCGAGTATTGTTTGGATTGTTCCGATGTCTTTGTGACGAGAACATTGTTCTCGATGCCTCCTGTCATTAGGGGTTGTGGCAGTGTCCCGGGGAGTTGAGCTCCGAGGTGTTGTCGTCACAAATCCATCGCGGCAGTACTAGAATACTTAAGACGGCCGACATCGAAAACTCTCCTATGCGGTTAGTGGCAAGATAACCCCGACATCACCTAGTACTGGGGAGGTAGTTCGGGAGTATTGCCATAGCTTGTATAGTGGATGCGTTTCGAAGGTCCGAGGTAAACAGTTTCCGAGAACAACTGGTTATGTGTTGAAGGATGGATACAGCTGGATGTAGGATTAGAGTTGAGTGCGCGGTGCTTCCCCTGTATCCCCAACACCTGATTGCATAACTGGAAACTTTCGGAAATTAATAGGTGGATTCATCCAGTAGTTCTAGGCATTCTTCCAACGAATGCACGATATGAAGTTTGGTGTCCTACATTGAGTGAAGTGGTTTTATGGGCTTGTTCCGATCGGGAGTTGCATCTTAAAGGGTCCTTGGCTATGCTGATCCGGGGATTGCAAAACACTTTTGTAACACGTTCCATGAGCTTTCAGCACGAATATGTCGAACGAAGCTTCTATCTTGTATTTGTTCTATCTGATCCTTGTTCCTTTTTTTTATTTACCTTTTGTTCTCCAAGTGGCTTCTCGTCAAGTTGATGTACCTGCGGAATTCATTCGTTCAATTCTCTGTTCGGATGATATTGTGAAGATCATGTTGCATATCTATCATTTGTTTTGATTTGATTCTCGTATTCGAGTTGCTTCGATGTCAAATGTTGATTCCATACCTTTCCAATCGGTGTTCTCATATTTCTATGGGAGTGCTAATTCTTCTTGACCGTCGAGATATTCGTGTTAATCCTTTTCAACCGGTGTGCCTTCTCTTCAAGTTATTCCATACGGACGTCGTTGAGAAATCTGACGATTTGTCTGTTTCATTCACCCCAAGTTGTCTTTGTTTTTCCCGCCCTCCCACCCTTCTTCTTCTCGGAGCAAGAAATTCTCAGATGAAGTATCCATTTTATTCATGTGATGTTTCTTCATTCATTTCCTTCAATGTTCTTATCCCGTGATTTATCGTGAAGATGCTCAAGAGCTTCAAGTTCATCATTCTTTTGTTCTCTAAATTCTGTCGGTGGATTTCAAGATTTCGGTGTTGATCTTATCCTTTTCCTCATTTCACAATGCTCTCTTATTCCGATGCTCCAATTAATCATTCTCCTCTTGCTATTCATATCCGGAGTGCTGAAGATTCATAATTCCATTCTTAATCCGTTCAAATTATTTTGTTGAGGATTGTCATCTTACTCAAGCCATTTAATTCAACCGGTGCAATATCTATTAAGCAATCTTTACCAACGGTGATTTCTTTGAGTGGGCCCTAACCCACAGGTCTTTTCCCAGGATCTTACCTGACTCTTCTAATTATTTTCTGGAGTTATACTCAAATTCTTTTTCAGAGTGTGACGTAAGAATGATTCCCATCAGTCACATGCCTTCTCCAAGTTTACTTTCAAATTCTTTTCTTCGTTGGTTCAACCTTTTAATTCATCATTACGGAGTGCTTATACAATTCATGGTGGTGTATCTCATCGTCTTCTCAGATTTGAAGACTCGAAGACGAGTTTCTCTTAAATCTTGGCCGTTCTCTTGAAGATTCGTGGTTCTAGCTTCATGCCATCCTCATTAGTGTTCTGTTTGTGAGAAATTCTTTTTATACCCGTCCGAAGCATTTTATGAAATCTTTTCTTTGTGTTCCTCCGAAGGCCATCTTTTCAGAATATCTCTTCGTTCTCAGTTTTCAACTTTGTCCTCCAAATATTCTTCATTGATGTCTCTTCGTTCGTCTCCATATTTTTACGGTGGTTCTTTCAAGATTACCCTTCCGTTGTTATCATTTTAATTCATTTGTTCTTTTCACAATCCTACAGGTGGTTCGTTCAAGATTATTCCCAAGCTTGTGCTAGATCTCTCTCTAATTCTTCCTAACGAGAATAAGTAGTATGCCAATTCCTTTGGTTGTCATCAACTTAAATTGATGAAGGATATGCATAACATAAATCTTATTCTAGTTTCTTCCAAGAGGTTAATCCCTTCCTTCGGAGCTTGTTCATCATATCATATTCTTGGTTTTAAGTTCTCCATCTTGTTTTTTTTTCCGGAGCTCCAAGTTATTTCTATTATATCATTTCAAAGCTCTATCTAATTCATCGCAGGCTTTGAATCTTATTATTTTCATCTTTCATTTCTCATGCTTTCATTACCGGAGTTTTCATGGTGGTTTATCATCATTTAATTCATCCTCGAAGTCTTCATCAAGATTATTGTTGGAGCTCAAGCATTCTTCATCGTGCTTCCAATTGCAATCCTTTCTACCTTATCTTTTCATATGGTGTTATGTCAGTCTTGACAATTCCTTCATGTTTCATGATTCACAAGTTGTCAAGAATGAGATATTTAAACCCATCATTTTCTTGTTCAGGAGATCTTTCCAACCCTTTAATTATTCATTGGAGTTATCTTGGGTTGTATTTCACCTAAAAGCTTTTCCTAAGGATTGTTGCTATTATGGTTCTTATAAATGACCCAAGTTCTTCATTTATCATTCCAGTGAAATAAATTTTTTATCTCCTTGTTGATCTTAATCCAAGCAATTTGCTTCTGTTAGTGGCCGGTTGTCACCTCATAATTTTGAGATGTTTTCCATAAGCCCACAACGAGCTTATTCTTTTCGTTGTTGATTTCCCAACAACTCCGTTCAATAATTCTTCGTAAGGATGCTCTTTCAAAGTCATTTGTCGGAGAAGTTGTCTTTTTTTTTCTTCTCCATTCATTTCTTTCATTGATTTATATGCTATTCTTTCATTCCGGAGGTATTGTGATGTTGCTATCTCCAAACCATCATCTGTTTTATCAAGATCATGTTCTTTTCCTTGTTTATCTATTTAACCGGAGTGTGTATTCTTCATTCAAATTCCATCATCTTACCTAGTTTTTGCCTCTCTTTTCAACCGGAGTGCTGTCTGAATCTTTCTTACCACCTTGTGCCATTCTTTTAATTGTTTCAGAGGCAATATGTGTTGTTGTTTTCATTAAGTATCTTCCCATCTCCTCGAGTTCTTGTTAATTCCTTCCATTTTCAGACGGAGTGCTGTCCAAATTCTGTCATTCTTATTCCTTGGCTATACCGTTGCAGTTTCATAATCTTTTGGTTCGTAAGCTCTTGTTCCATGTCTTTCAACCTGCAAGGTTCTCACTGTGTTCCTTGTTCTTCCTTTTACCGGAGTATTTTCATATTCATTCATCTCCGTTGTATTCTTTCCGTAAAGATTGTTCAACCTCTCAAGGTTCTTTGGTTTTCACTCGTCTGTCAAAGAAGCAACTTGTTTTACCTCTTCTTTTTCGTTTCTACCCGGTGCTATCTCTAGGATCTCGGGTCGAGATCCTCTGTTAGTGTGGGAGAGTTGTGACGCCCGAAGACCGACGTCCCAGAAGATTCCAGAAGATTCTAGATGTTCCGGGTCTCTCGTGTGTTTCATTTGTGCTTGTGTTATTTATTTTTGCATCGCATCATGTCATCATGCCATCATGTCATTAATCTTTGCATCTCAACCTAAATAAATTGTGTGGACCTTCGGTCCATTTAAACCGAGGGAAGGTGACTTCTCTTTATAACATATACTCCCAATATTTTAGGGAGCTATATAATAAATGTTCCATTCGTTGGAATTAACCCAACACACTTGCATATTATTTTCCCCATGTCTTTTTCACTTCGAGCTTCTCCTTTCAAACCTTGCCAATAATTCTTTTCCTGTTTTTCGAGGTCCTTCCAAAAACCCTCCAGCCATTTTAATTAAATTCCTCACATTTTTGTGAGTCCAGGGAATTTTACCCTATGTCCTAAGCCTTTTCCTAACTCATCTTTTCTTTCTCTTCCTCTTGTGTTTTTTTTTCGTTTTATTTGGAAAACCGCTTGGTAACTATCAGCAGCAGTTTTAAAAGAAAGAGAGGCCCAAACCTCCCTCTATTCGGCCCAGCAGCCAGGCCATCTCCTCTAAGGCCCAGCCCAGCAGCCATTCTAGCCCGGGCCTCCCAGCGCCCTCATCTCTCCTCCTGGCCCATCAGCACCCCGGCATAGGCCCAGCCTGCCTCCAGGCTCCCCAACCCTAGCCCCGAGCCAACGCTCCTCCCTCGACCCCTCCAGCCGCCGCACCTCTCCAGGCCCTCGTCCCCATCTCCCTCACGCACCCAATCCCCAGTCTCTTCGCTCCTCCCTGAGCGCCTCCCTCCGCGGCTCCCTCCTCTCGGCATCGCGAAGGCCGAAGCCCGGCGCCCACACCCACGATCGCCATGGCACCCGTCCAGGCGGCCAACTCCATGGGCCTCAGTCGCCAGGCCGCTGCCTTGCCTTCACCGGCCTTCCCTCTGGCCAGGAGCCGCCCCGCCGTCCGGCTTGGCCGTGGACGCCGCTGCCAGCATCTCCAGCAGCCGCGGCCTCGCCTCCTTCCTCCCGCGCCCGTCCTCCCCGTCCAGCGCCTCGACGACGCGCCAGCCAGCGCGCCTTGCAGCCGCGCCTCGCCCGCGAACCGGCCGTCTCCAGCAGATCGAGCGCCTCGAGCGCGTCCCTCCGCTTCGTCCCGAAGGAGCCCCTCGTCCACGCCAACCTCCGCTCGATCTCCGACCGGCCAGGAGCCCGGGCCCTCGAGCGCTCGTCCTTTCCAGCTCGTCGTCGCCCGCAGCTTTTTCCCTTTGTTTTGTTGTTTTGTTGCTGTTATTGTTAATCTCAAATAACCATGAAACGGCAAGTTTATCTTCTTTTGGACCCGAACGTCTACCGTCGCCCGAACGTCTACCGTCGCCCTGTGTACCTCTACGGCTACGAGCTCCGTGACGACTACCATCGCCGTGTACCACTACCCACGCCGAGACCGCTAGTACATCTACGAACTCGACGCCCGAACGACTACCGTCACCGAAGACCGCGAGTACAACTACTTCCCTCTACGGAACGACTACTTCCTCTACGACCCGTGTACCACTACGTCCCTCTACGATCTCGAGCCGCCCTGAAACGAGTGTTCCGAAGGTATAACCCCGAGACAATGACCCGTGTGATGTTGTGGTTGTATGAGATGTTTGCCCTTGTGTGCATCGTGCCCGTTCCATCTTTTGTCGTGTTCCTCGGTTGCCTCGTCGCCGACTCGTGGGAACCCGGAGACGGGATCGCCCCACCTTTCATCTCGTCTGACTCACTCACGCCATCTTTCCTTTTGCACCGGTTTCTCAACGAGTTACCGGAACCGATATGATGCCGATGCATCATTTTCGGATCGTTGTCGTGGCACCCTTTTTCCTTCCACCACGGGGACAATTCTTCATATCTTCTACATGTCAACTTTTAATAAATTTGCATAAAACTTAATCATGTCATCCGCATCATGTTAACAACATTACACGTGTGAATTGTTGTTGCTTTAATTATAACTAAACATGCATATGAGGTTTTTCCCGGAATTGTTGTGGTTATTTCCGGCCTCATCTAAAATGTCTAATTAGTGTAGTTTTATTATGCTTCACCTCTTGCCATGTTAACAAACATTTAATCTTGTCTTGTAAATAAACGAGAGTCAACTAAATTATTAAATGTGGTGTGTCGTCAATATGTAACTCGTTGCATATTGAGCTCCACTTAACTTGTAGTATTGTTTGTGCACTTTGCCATGCCTTGCATAATTAAACCGGACATGCATCATACTTGGATGTGCATCGTATGCCATGTTTATGCTTGGGTGTTTACCGTGTTGTTTTGCTTCTTTCCGGTTGCTTCTCTTGTTAGCTTCGGTTTCGTTCCGGAGTTGTGAGGATTCGCTCGACTGTTGCTCCTTCTGCTTCATGGATTCGTTCTTCTCCCTTGTGGAATCCCAGGCAAGATGATCATACCCTTGGATACCTTTACTACCATTGCCATGCTTAGTTGTCTCGATGCTATCGTTACATGTCGCGCTACCCATCTTTTATGTCAGCCTCTCCTTGTTGCCATGAAACCTCTAACATTTGAAACCTTCCTAGCAAAACCACTGTTTGGCTATGTTACCCGCTTGCTCAGTCCCTCTTATAGCGCTGTTAGTTGCAGGTGAAGATGAAGTTCGTTCCAGGTGGGAACTTGTTGTTGGATATATCACAATATCTATAAATATTTTAACACACCTATATACTTGGCATGGGTGGAAGGCTTGGCCTTTTGCTCGGTGTTTTGTTCCACTCATGCCACCTTAGGCGCCGATAAACCGGCATTATGTTCCTTCATTTTGCGTTCCTTACACGATGGGTGGATGGGGACCCCTTGACAGTTCGACTTTGAATAAAACTCCTCTAGCAAGGCCCAACATTGGTTTTAATTTGCCTCATAATAACAACTTAATTAATTAATTAAATTTGCATAGGGGGTCGCACCCTCGGGTTCTTAATTCTACATAGCAGGGGGGCCAGTGCTGATGGTGTTGGTCCCAAACTAGAGCCACTTGCGGTACCACCCAGTTATCTGGGGTCTTCGGTTACTGTACGTAGCGCTCATCCGGACGTGGCCTGAGACGAGATGCGCGCGGCTACCATCAGGGTGTCGGCACGCCGGGAGGTCTTGCTGGACTTGTTTTACCATTGTCGAAATGACTTGTGCTACCGGAAAGCCGAGCCTGATCGGATTTCCCTAAGATAAGGGGTGATGATATTATATTTATCACTTCAGCTAATCGTGAGAGCTTGTGATGGGCTAAGTTGGAACACCCCTGCAGGGTTATGATCTTTCGAAAGCCGTGCCCGCGGTTATGTGGCAGATTGGAATTTGTTAATGTCCAGTTGTAGAAAACTTGACAGAGGATCCGAAGTAAAACACACAACTGTGTGAGTAACCGTGACTGTCTCTTTTCACTTTGAGAAGAGAACACGGTGGGGTTATGCTTGACCGTATGTAGTTCAGGATCTTTAGTGATCACTACTTTTGCGACCGTTTGCGTAGATGCTCATCTTATTCTTGTACTCGTAAGTTAGCCACCATATTATGCTTAGTCGCTGCTGCAACCTCACCACTTTACCTCTTCCTACCCACAAAGCTTTGCTAGTCTTGATACCCATGGTTATGGGATTGTTGAGTCCTCGTGGCTCACAGATACTACAACACCACATGCAGGTTCAGCCGAGTTTGATGCAGGAGCTGGTTCAAGTACTTGACTGGGAGCTCGATGAAGAGTTTGGCCGTATGTTTGTGGCGTTTCGACGATCAGTAGTGGTTTCTACTAGGATTCGATCCAGGCCTGTGGCTTTATGTTGTTTTGGTATCTTTCTTTTGGATCTTCACCCATAGTCGGGTTGTGATGTTTTGAATGATGTTTTGCTTATGTAATGTATTGTGTGAAGTGGCGAGTCTAAGCCAACTATCTCCTTTTTGCAATTTAATCCCTCTTTTACATGAGTCGTGCAAAGATACCAAACTTGAGATCATTCTAGGATGGGCTTATACCTTTAAGTCGTGCCTCGACACGTAGGAGGTATAGTCCCATCCTGGGCATTACAATCAACGACCTGTATGATCAGCTCGCTGGATCCTTAGTCTTTTCCAAAATGGATTTGAGGTTGGGCTACCATCAAATCAAAATCAAGAACGGGGACATTCCTAAAACGGCTTTTTTGCTCGTTATGGCCAATACGAGTACACCGTCATGTCCTTCGGGTTAACCAATGCCCCAGCCACTTTCTCCCGGCTAATGAATTCTATATTCATGGAGTATTTGGGTAAATTCTTCGTGGTATACCTCGATGATATACTCATTTACTCCAAGAACAAGGAAGATCATGCCGAGCATCTAAGGCTGGTATTGACGAAACTTCGAGAGCACCGTCTTTATGCCAAATTCTCTAAATGTGAATTCTGGTTGCCAGAAGTGACCTATCTAGGCCATGTGATCTCTGGTAAGGGTATTGCCGTCAATCCCGAGCGAGTTCAAGCCGTCCTTGATTGGACTCCCCCTGAATCGGTCAAGCAATTTAGGAGTTTCCTTGGCTTAGGGAGTTATTAACGACGCTTTGTCGAGAATTTCTCGAAGGTTACTAAACCTCTAACTGAACTCCTCAAGAAAGATAAAAAGTTTGAATGGACCCCACAGTGCGAGTCCAGCTTTTAGGAACTGAAAAGACACCTGACATCTGCACCCGTACTGGTACCGCCAGAATTTTCCAAGGATTTTATTATCTACTGCGATGCCTCACGACAGGGACTAGGTTGCATACTCATGCAAGATTGTCAAGTGATCACTTACGCATCTCGACAGTTGCGTCCACATGAGGATAACTATCCTACACATGATCTAGAGCTTGCAGCTGTAGTCCACGCACTCAAAACATGGCGACATTACCTTCATGGTAATCGCTATGAAATTTTCACTGATCACCAAAGCCTGAAATACATCTTCACCCAACCAGATTTGAATCTCAGGCAAAGACGTTGGGTTGAATTATTCACAGAATACGACTAAGGAATCACTTACACCCCTGGGAAGGCCAATGTCTTGCTGACGCACTAAGTCGTAAGTATTATTATAACAACTTGATGTTACAACAAGGGCAACCACTTCTCCACGAGGAATTTTGTAAGCTTAACCTTCACATTGTTCCTCGAGGATTCCTTTCCACCTTGGTGGCAAAACCTACCCTTATGGATCAAATCATAGCTGCCCAGAAGCGTGATAAGGGTATATCCCGACTCGAGGAGAGCATTGCTAGCGCAGCCGCTAGAAGTTTCTCTACGGATGATCGAGGTGTTGTCTTCTTCGAGAACCATTTAGTGGTTCCCAAGAACCAACATCTGCGGCAGCTGATTCTTAAGGAGGCTCATGAATCTCCTCTCACGATTCATCCCGGTGGTACCAAAATGTATCAGGACCTACGTCAGAGGTTCTGGTGGACTAGGATGAAGAGAGAAATTGCTCAACTCATTGCTAATTGCGACGTTTGTCGTCGGGTTAAAGCAGAGCATCAACGGCCTGCTGGCACCCTTCAACCTTTGGCTATTCCTGAATGGAAATGGCACTAGATCGGTATGGACTTCATTACCGGGTTTCCCAGGACCAGGAAAGGGAATAATGCTATCTTCGTCGTTATCGACCGCCTCTCCAAAGTAGCCCATTTCCTGCCTGTTCGAAAGAGTATAACCGCTAGCCAGCTAGCAGACCTGTATATCTCTCCGATAGTATCACTTCATGGTGTGCCATTGGAGATTAACTTCGACCGTGGAAGTCTTTTCACTTCACGATTTTGGGAAAGTTTCCAGAATGCTATGGGGACTCATCTCTCTTTCAGCACCGCCTTTCATCCTCAGTCAAGTGGTCAAGTGGAACGAGTCAATCAAATTCTGGAAGATATGCTTCGAGCCTCTGTCATCTCTTTCGGTATGGATTGGGAGAAGTGTCTTCCATTTGCCGAATTCGCTTATAACAATAGTTATCAAGCCAGCTTGGGCAAGGCTCCCTTCGAAGTTCTATATGGACGAAGGTGTCGAACACCTCTTAACTGGTCAGAAACTGGGGAAAGACAATTCTTTGGTCCGGATATGATCCAGGAAGCAGAAGAGCAAGTTCGCATCGTCCGTGAGAAATTGAAAACAACACAATCTCGCCAGAAGAGCCAATATGATAGTCATCATAAGGTTGTGACCTTTGAAGTTGGCGATAAGGCTTACCTTCGGGTTACTCCTCTTAAGGGAACCCATCGTTTCGGTATCAAAGGCAAATTGGCTCCTCGTTACATCGATCCTTTTCGCATTCTTGCCAAACGGGGAGAAGTTGCCTACCAATTGGAACTACCTCCAAACGGGGAGAAGTTGTCTTCCACGTATCTCAACTCAGGCGTTGCTTCTCGGATCCTATCCGCGGAGTGGACCACGAAACGCTCGATCTCCAGGAAAACCTCACATATCGGGAATACCCCATCTGTATTCTTGATCAAACCGAGCGTACCACTCCACGTCGTAATATCAAGTTTCTCAAGGTTCAATGGTCACATCGTTCCGAGAGTGAAGCTACTTGGGAAAGGGAGGATCTTCTTCGACTTGAGTACCCCACCCTCTTTACGGAGGAACCCGAATCTCGGGACACGATTCTTTTGAGTGGGGGTGAGTTGTCACATCCCTAGTCAGTGCTTGCATTAGGACTAGCTAGAGTGTGCATCATGTTTACTTTCCAGAGAAACTTGAAATGGGAATGAAAGATTCCCCAGTACCCCTCTTCTAACAACTAGGGTTTAACAAAAACTTATCCAATGTACCCAAAATGCCCTTCAAAAATGTTCATCATCTTTGCCTTGGTCTTAAACCTCTGCCAAAAATGGTGCACAATTTTCTTGGACATCCAAAGGTCTCCGGATTAATTCATATTGTAATTGTATTTGGGCATTTATATGCTATAAAATATTTTATGTGCCCAAATAATCATAAACTAAAATGTTCCATGCTGTTCATATTATATACAGTGGACATTACTAGTTTTGTGATTTATAAAAATGCTCTAGCATTTTTACTAATTCAACAAAGTTGAAAAAGAAACAAAACAGAATTAAAATAGAAAAGAGAGGAGAGAGAAGAACTTACCTGGCGCCACTAACATGCCCACCTGCCGGCCCAGCCCAGCCACCGTTCCAGCGAGCTGCTTGGCTTGGCCAGGCAGGCAGGCAAGTGCTCGACGGCCGCAGAAGCGTGCGCCACGCAGCTGCCCGCCGCCCTGCTTCCTCCCCTCGCCGTTCTGGTGGTCGGGATAGACCACCCACTCCTCCCCCGAGCTCGCAGACACGTTCACCCCTCCCCAGCTCCTCTCCCTCGCCTTCCCCGCACCATGGCCGACGCCGCTGCGCCCGCGCCGTCGTCATAGCCGCGTCCACCTCCGTCCCCGTGCTCCGTCATCGTGTCCGTTCGCTCCGTCGTCATCGACTACGTCGAGCAGGCCGAGCCCCGAGCGCTCGCCCGCTCTGGAGTCGCTCCCGACCCCGTCTTCCCCAACTCCGGCCGCAGATATCGCCATCGCCGCCCCGCTCAGCTCCGACCTTCCCCGAGCCCGCTTCGACGATTGCTGCAACCGCCATGAGCTCAGCTCCGTCCTCCCCCTCTCCGTTAGCTCTCTCCTGCACCGTATGCACCGCACGAGGCTCACCTGCACGCGCCACCGTGGAGCTCGTCGCCGACGAGGCTCCGGCCACCTACCGGCCCGGCCATCGTGCCCACCAGCTTCACCGTCCTGCGTAGGTGTTGTAGGATCAATCCACGCGCCTCCACGAGCACCGCACCGACAAGTTTGTCCTCGCCCGAACTCCGCCAGCCGCTGGACTCGTCGCCGGTGTCGTTTCCGGCTACCCCGAGGCTAGCCACCACCACAACTCGACGCGGCTCACTTCCAGCTGCCCGTAGGTTTGCTCCGCCGTCGTTTTGGTCGCCGGAGCACAAATCCTGCACCCCACCGCCGTGTTTGGCCTCACCGGCGGCTAAACGCCGGTGAGTTAGCCCCGTTTGACCAAGGGTTTGACCCCCTTGGGTCGCTGACATGTGGGACCTGCCTGTTAGTCAAACCTAGGTTAGTGTCTAAACTAGTCTTAATTAGTTAGTTAACTAACTGTGACACTGACCAGTGGGTCCCACTGGTCAGGTTTGACCTGGGCCGCCCTGTTGACTGGCTGACGTCAGCTTGATGTCATACTGACGCAGTAAATGATTTTCTTGGATTATTTGTTTTAAAACAATTCAGGAAATTCCAGAAAATGCTCTAAACTTCAAAAAATCATATAAATTCAACAGTAGATCAGATGGAAAAGATTTATATATGAAAATTGATCAGAAAAAATCCAATATTTCCAATGGCACTGGTTTCATGCATGTTTGAGCAAGTTAACCTTGCTGTTCTCATTAAAACTTGATAATGCACTTAAATAAATAATAGTTTGGGTTTCAATTTGAATCTTTGATTCAAATTGGCTCAAACCCTTCTGTTTATAGATGCATTAGCCCAAAACACATGCATCTTGCCATATCATGAGCATGCATCATATTGTTGCATTTGTTTGCTTATTGATTGTATCGCCAGTGTTCTCCGTGTTAGGTCCTGCTCCCGAGGATACTTTTGCGTATCCAACTGAAGAGCAGTACCCGACAACCACTCTGTCAGGCAAGCAACCATTGATCATTCCGATACAAACCCATCTTCTCGCTCCTGCTCTCTTTTACTACATTAAGGCAACAACGTGTGAACTGCTACTTGCTGCGGTAGTTGAACCCTATTCCCTTGCATGACCTGTCTTTGCCACTGTAAATAGTTGAAACCCACTAGCATGTGTAGGAGTTGATTGAGCCATGTGATGTGTGATCCACCATGCTATTTGTTTATGTTGCCTGCTATGCTTAGAGTTGTGTCATGTCTGGTTCATCTGGGTGATGGATCAGAGTAAAATGATCATACCGGTAAAGAGAGGGAAGTGTGGAACATGTTTGGTAAAGGTATCGATGAAAGGCCATGTAGGAGTGCGTGGTGGGTTGTTTCATTGGAACCGTCCATAGGACCTGAGATCTGTATGTGTGGTTCATGTTACAGCTACTACCACAAATTGGGCCCTGAAATATGACCCCGCTCGACTTACTGGCTGCCCATGTTCTCTGTCCAAGAGTTGCAACTAGTTTCTGGTGTTTGTAGTTTGCTGGTGGTCATGCACAACGCTGACCCTCGGGGTGGGCTGTGATGCGGCAGGTATGTGGCATGGTGTACCGGTAGCCCGTTTGGTGACTCGGGAACCCTGTACACATCGTTTGGGGCCGTGAGCGACACCCTGGCCGGATCTCCCCATGGATGGAACCCAAATAGGCGATAAACCTGAACGAGAGACTTGAGTGGTTGGTTAGGTCGTGGTCAACACCCACGTTGGCTTTCGCTTGAAGTCTGCCGAGCACATGTCGTGTGCAGACGCTAAGTGGTGGAAACATGTGTGAACAAGTACACCCCTGCAGGGTTACTAATCTATTCGAATAGCCGTTGTTCGCGGTACGGACTACTTGGTTACTCTTACAGTTCATAGACAAGTTGATATTTACTACTAAAAGCCTCAAGACAAGTGTGAGTGCCGTGGATGGCCCCTCCGTAGGATGATGGAAGAGGATCCACGGTGGTGTATTGTTGTGGTGAGTAGAGGACTCGTGTGCGTAGTATTATCTTGCAATCTGTTGAGAGTCGTAGTATAGGTTAGCCAAGTGTCAAAGCTGGCTTGCTGCTATGAACTCCACTACCCTTGTTGATAACGATGCATGTATGATAGGTTCTGTTGTAAGACTTGCTGAGTACCTTTGTACTCATGTTTGCTTAATAAATGTTGCAGAGAACCCTGCCCCTTCTGATGGGTTTTACATAGACGTTGACGTCGACGAGTGGCTTGCTACCCAGACGGAGATCCTGAGCTTGTGAAGGGCCTTGTAGATAGTCAGGCTACACCAAGCCTGTTTTATTTTCCAAGTTGTCTGTACTCAGACATGTTAGCTTCCGCTTGTGCTTGTATGATTGTATGACTTGAGTGTTGGGTCATGTGACCCCTACCTATATGGATATGTTATGTATGGCTCTTCGAAGCCTCTTAAATAAAGTACTTGAGTCATAGAGTTCTGTTGTGATGAAATGTTGTATTTGCACATATCGAGCATATTGGGTGTATGATTGAAATGCTTGGTATGTGTGGGATCCGACACCTAGTTGTTTCCCTTTGGTAGCCTATCTTATAGGGAAATGCCTCCTAGTGCTTCCAATGAGCCTTGGTAGCTTGCTACTGCTCGGAACACGTAGACTGGACGGCATGTGTCCTTCTTCGTTCCTGTGTCTGTCCCTTAGGGGAAATTTCACGCGTTGTTCCTTTAAGTCCATGTAGCTTGCTACGACTTGGGTTCATACATTGATGACCGACACGTTCGTTGCTGGGTCATGGATGTCTGTCTCTGTAATTTAGTGCCACTTTTGGTTTATAACTAGCCATGTCGGCCAGGGTTCTCTGTCATATGGATGCTAGCGACACTGTCATATACGTGTGCCAAAATGCGCAAACGGTCCCGAGCCAGGTAAGGTGGCACCTGTGGGGATACCGTGCGTGAGGCCACAAGGTGATATGACGTGTTACAAGCTATATTGGTGTGACTTAGGATCGGGGTCCTGACACCTTTTGCACAAGCTCGATGACATGCCCGTGTTGCCGCCGCTGCCGCCCATGCAGGCTACACCCAGTGTTAGATCTTCATCTTCTTGTCCTTCCATTCACTTGAAGCCCGGTGACTGGCATCCAACACGGGTGCGTGGAAGTGCTGTTTCAGTCTATCTAGTGGCGGCTAGGTTAGGAGCAAACTAGACTGGAGGCTGGAGCGAACGAAATGGGAATTTTTCCTGTTGTCGATCAATATGGGAGGCGATCGTTTGGGCCGCGAGCCTGCTATTCGTCCTGCCTTGCACTTATGTTATTGGCCCATCCAAATTGAAATGTATTTCTTCATTTTTTACATTGCTTGCTCGTGCGCTGGGACGAACAAAACTAGCGTGGGCCAACCTGGACAACTCAAAGTAGGTACACACTTTCCAGGCACCAGAGGCGGCCGCCCATACCAGCCCCTGCGGTGGCATGGCCCCATTTTGCGTGTATGATTGGGGTAGTGAAAAATATTCCAGTGGCGCTCCCACATAATGGTTGAATTGCTTGCTTCTCTGAACTGAGTTCGCCAATAATGTGAAGGATGACAATCTTTTCATCCTATTGAAGATTGCTTAGATCTCGATATGCCAAATGTAATCGCATGTAATATACAATACAAGCCAGTGTGATCTGTGTTGCTACAACTAGTCTCACAGCCCGTCCTCATATAACATATCAAGGACGCACCATCTTATCAGATTAACCATTTTACTTACCAATGCAGTGTGGGAAGAAAGACGTATTGGGACTGCGTATCCAAGCAATTGATGCCATGGACTCCTTCGTAGAAACTTCTAAGCGAAAAAGAAGTTGTAGTGTGCCTTTAAAAAGAGCTAGCGTAAGTTCAGTTACCCGCTTATCGGCATTTTAGTTAGCCACTGATTGCAAAATTGTTCAATTATGTTGCTTGGCTTAATTTAGTTTGGTACTCAATACATAATCCATAGCCTGTTAATCATATTATAGACTGCGCATATCTATGTGTTTGATACTTACTGTTAAGAATTACCTGTTTTCCTGAACTTATAGAGCTACTTAAGCACGTAGATAGATGGTCTTATGTACTTCTAGGGTGCAGCAAAATTCATGTGTAATTTACGTTTTGATACCCTGTTTGTTTAAATGCTTTGTTGTTATCACTTGTAGCACTAGTAATGTTTGCATGTTCATAGACACACAACTGTCGGGTTTATATAAGGGACAACGTCTTTTTAACATATATATGTGTCAGAATCATTCCGCTTACATCAAAGAAATTTACAGATGTCTATGTTGCTGGTAAACAGTACTGACTTGTTACTGTAATACGTTGCCAAGAACTTGTTAGTTTTACTAGTTCATGTGTAATTAAATACATTGCCAAAACTGGTTAGATTTACTAGTTTGATGGTAGTTTCTTATGGCTCTTGTAACACATTATTTATGATTTCTAACATTCAAGTTTGCAGGATCGAACTGAAACTCCATTGGCACAACAGGTAGGTTTTAGAAATTTACTTGTTTACCTGGTTTGCTATTGTAACTTGTTGCTGTAATCATCTTACCAAATTCAAATTTTCAGGATCCAGTTGGAATTCCAATTGCACAACAGGTACATTTTCAAAAACACATTGGTGTAACAGGTTTGCTGATGTAACTTGTTGCTCTAATCAAGTTACTGACTACTCAACTTTTTAGGATCCAAGAGAAAGTGCAATGCCATAATAGGTTCCTATTGCAAAACTTGTTTGTTTAACTGCTTTGCTACTGCAACCGGTTGCTCTAATCACGTTACTGGCTACTCAACTTTTCAGGATCCAAGAGAAACTACAATTCCACAATAGGTACCTTTTGCAAAACTTGTTTGTTTAACTGCTTAGCTGCTGCAACCGGTTAAAATGATGTTAATAACTACTTTTCAACATCCAATCAAAACTCTTTTATTCCTTGTTTGTTTAACTGGTTCGCCGCTCTAACTCCAAGTTGAGATGTTTTGCGAACTTCAACTTTTTGGAATCCAATTGGAACTTTAATGATAAAAGAGGTTAGACCAAGATCAAAGAGCAAGGTCCCCACGGACGTTGTATCGTCTCATAGTAGTGGCACCGACCCAATCATGCATTATGAATTTCCAACTCCTAATTCTCTAGAGGATAAACTACTGGTAGAAAGAGATTCTGCTTCTATACTTAGAGATGAAGTTGACATGTTGAGGAAGCAAACAGCACAATCACAAGTAGTACTCAAGACAGCCATTCAATATTTGGTGGATTTCAAAATGAAGCAAGCTGAGACTGACCGCATTGTTAAGGTCCTGGAGGAAAAAAGAAATTAAATTCCCACTAAGTAAATCATATATGAAATGTTTTTTCCATCGTCGAATAAACTTTGTGTTGTTTGTTCATGTAATCGATCAAATGATTTGTTTTACAGATCATGTATTAATTGTTTTTTGTGTTTTGGTTTGTAATTTTTTCGCACGAGTCTGTATTAATTAACAAGACTCTGAGACATTTCATTTTGATTGCTATGCCAGACCTACAAATATGCCAATCGGGCTGAATGTGCATTCAACAATACTAGTACTAGATTTGCTAAAAAAAGTGTGGCTCTTCTAGCAAAAAAAGTATAGTGGCATGTCTTATGTATGTTAGTTGATATTATTGACCCATATACTCTATAAGTGTCTATCTGTCTATTAGTTTTGTACATTATTGGTTGATTAACTTTGTATTTTGAATCTTGAGACATCGCTTGTGTACATATCTAAATGGGAGTACACTATATGCTGCATGTGTCATACAAGTTACACTTGAGTTGGACACAGAGTGGATTCAAATAGTCGAATTCACCTTAAACTGGTTTCCACCTTCTGAATTTGAGTATCGGCATTTGTAAATCATATTCATATATGATAGTGAAATACCTCTTTGTTTTGCTTTTGAAGATATACAAAAAACATAGAATGCTTTATAAAGATTCGTATAAGAATGCAAAATGGATTCGAATTTAGTTGCCAGGGTAAACGTGATTGCTTATTGTCCCAAAATTTGATAGAAGCGGCAAAATATCAACTCCTACATCGACCACCCGAAGCCAGTGTTTGTGAGATGGAAATTACTGTCTACCCCTTACACAGACAATCCATCAACCCGATTTCCACTGTTCTCAATAGGGGTAGGTTAGTAACTTCAATTAGACGTGACACGGCCGCCTCTGAGCCCATTCGGACACAGTGGGTGCCAAACATGGGCTGAAAAACACATTTGATTCAAGCTCGTCTGAAAGACCTTTGGCTCTCCCTCCATTTCCCCATTCATACACGGTGGGCGGCAAAACAAACTCGATTCAGCCGAAATCTATGTACGCAAATATTTTTAATAGGAGCAGGTTTGTAATTTCACTCAGACATGATGCAACCACCCTACCTGTCAGCCCTATTCATACACCGTGGGTGCCAACCTTGGGCGCCAAAACACCCTATCCTCGCCCAAAATCGACGTAGGCAAATATTGGGTAGATGCGAGATTACCGTCCTATCCCCAATCGACGAGACATCCAAATTTTAAACGGGGGCTAAGTTTGTAACTTTGCCATATTTCAGATAGGCGCGTCCCAAAAACATGGTTCCTCGTACCTCTCCCTCCATTTTCCCATTCACACACCGTTCGCGCTAGAACACCATCCCCACACCAGCCTCCTCTGTCCGCCACCCCATCTGTCGTTGTTGTCCTCCACTATGTTGGAGCGCAGACCGCGTCCTCCACTCCTAGAGATGGGCGTTTCTCATCCAGTCAACGGACCAGGATCCTTGCATCGCGTCCTCTCGCATCATCGGTGCTGTCATCCTCCCTGCCGGGGCAGCTCCGACGACCTTCTCATCGACCTCCACGGGACTTATCCCTCGGTAGACCCGTCTACCGTCGTAGATCTTCTTCAACACCACCGACAGGCATTGCACCCCCGATGCCTACACGACGCAGCAAAAGATGTGGTACTACTTCATATCTGCTCAACTTTTTTGATCTCAACCAGAAAAAAGATCGCAACTTGGTTACTTTATTATCTTTTCAGCTCTTAGAATTTACTAGTTCTTAGGTCGAAGCAAACAGTGGTTGCTAAATGGAATTTCTACAGTTTGCAGCTTCAAATCTGCCAAGGCACAATCATAATAGGGTTTAATTGATCATGCTTAGGGTTCCCCCCCTTTTATGATCACTATACGATCAACCTACGTGCTTCGTGACATAATAGCACTGCACCACCCATCAAGCTAAACGAGCTTAGTTGTTCAAATACGAATCTGATATTATTAAAACAGAGTCGTTTAATTGGTCAGCTAAATGTTCCTAATTTAGTTTCGAAAATGCTTGTACGCCGCTGGGGTGTGGATCTACAGGGGGCCACGGCAGACCCTGGGATTTTGGCTTGGCCCAGACACCGATTCCCCTCTACTCGCTTCCGATCTCTACTTGTCGTCCCCAGATGGCATGACTCTAGGAGGAGATGTCGGACAAACAGGAGGTCAGGAGTTGCTCGCTCAACAGTGTCACCGCTACCCGGGCACGCCACCATGCCTACCTTCTCAACTCGTTCAGGGCTCAGACGAGCAGGACCCACTAAGCCAACACAATTTATCCTGAGATACGTCCTCAACCCTCAGCAGCTACTCCCCATCACCCATTTTCTAATTGATTCATTACTCATTAGGCAGGACTGTCATTAGGGTTTGGTGTGTACTTAGTGCTACCTACACTTAATGGTTCAGTTATTACAGTAATATTTAGTACTTGTAAAGTTCACAGAGTTTCAAAATCTCGTCCCTAGGAATAGACACTATTCATGCTGGATTGTTTGTCATAGTGACATTGACCCAGATTACTACTGCAGGCCAGGTTTGCTGACAATTTTACTTGTCTTTCTTACTCATTCGATATGATTTCCAATTATTCACGTCGATTAGTTACAAACGATAAATGCTAGAGCAACTTCTTGATTCAGATTTTGCTTATGATCCTATATGCAATTATTATGAGAGAGGAAAATATGGTTGTAGAAATCTTCATGATATTAAATTACCTCTCTTCATGTTGAGATTGATCTTGTTTCTTTCTTCTTCCTTGCTTATGCTAGATCTTGCTTGCCTTGCTAATTTGTTTGCCTATAAGATGCCTATGCATAGGAAGTATGTTAGACTTAGATGTGTTTGTCACATGTTTTATGATGCTCTCTTTGTGCTTCAATTCTTGTCTTTCATGTGAGCATCATTAAAATCATGCCTAGCTAGGGGCGTAAAACGATAGCGCTTGTTGGGAGGCAACCCAATTTTATATATTTTGTTTCTGTTTCTGTTTAAGAATAAATATTGCATCTAGCTTCTGTTTAGATGTGGTTTTGTGTTTTGTTTAGTGTTTGTGCCAAGTAGAACCTTTTGGAAGACTTGTGTGAAGTTTATGTGATCTTGCTGTGAAAAACAGAATCGTTAGCACTTGCTAGAATGGTCATTAGATTTTACTGGAGCATGCTATTTAGCTGATTCTTTTTGCAGATGATTAATAGACAAATTCCCCACGTGTACCAATTTATTTTGAATTTTTTGGAGTTACAGAAGTATGCGAAACCTGCATATTACTATAGACTGTTCTTTTTTTGACAGATTCTGTTTTTCGTGTGTTGTTTGCTTATTTCAATGCATCTATGAGTAATATTGGGAGGTATGAACCATACAGAAGTTGGAATACAGTAGGTTTAACACCAATATAAACAAAGAATGAATTCATTGCAGTATCTTTGAGTAGTGGTTTGCTTTCTTATACTAACGGAACTCACGAGATTGTTGTCTAAGTTTTGTGTTGTGAAGTTTTCAAGTTTTCAGTATTGCTTTGATGGACTATGGAACAAAGAGTGGCAAGAGCCTAAGCTTGGGGATGCCCATGGCACCCCAAGGTAAAATTCAAGGACAACCAAAATCCTAAGCTTGGGGATGCCCCGGGAAGGCATCCCCTCTTTCGTCTTCATCCATCGGAAACTATACTCGGAGCTATATTTTTATTCACCACATGATATGTGTTTTACTTGGAGTGTCGTGTATTATTTGAGTCTTTGCTTGTTAGTTTGCCACAATTACCTTGCTGGACACACCTATTTGAGAGAGTTAAATATGGCCTAGGAATTGTTAGAACACTCTATGTGCTTCACTTATATCTTTTGAGTTGGAGTTAATTGCACGATGGTACAACATTTGGGGCAGTGGTGGCGGATTGGTACCACTTTACGAAAAATTTGCGGATCAGTACCAAGTTTCGGACTGACTGTTGCAAAACGGACTAAACTCTGTATTTCTATGTATGACGCCAAAACTGACATCCCGGGCCCGCATGTAAGATGCCATGCTGGAAAACGGCACGCCCCCGCCCGTTATCTGGCGGCCCGGTCCGGCTCGACCAGTTCGGTCTCCTCTCTCCTCCTTCTCTCCTCTCGTCCTCCTCACTCACTCTTCGAACCCTAGATCCCCTTCGTCTCTGCGGCGATGGCAGCGGCGACCCCAGGCGATGTGGCTGGTGGCAGTAGCAGCGGAGGCGGAGGCTATGGCGGGGGGAACAATGGACGCTCGGGTGGCTCTGCTTCAAGGTGTTTTGACGGCGGCGACAACGACTCCCACTCGAGCTCCGCCTACTCCACCGACGACGATGACGAATTCATGGAGCCCGCACTCTCCATGGAGCAACGGGTACGCCTGGCCTAGCTATGGGTGGCGAACCCGTGCAGTAGCCATGAGATAACACATGGAGTTGGCGGCGTGGTGCAAGATTTTCTTCTCTTTTCCTTCTCTGTTGTTCAAGATTTGTTCAAATATCCATTCAATGTTAGCATGTATGATGATTAGTGTTAGGGTTAGTTGCTTGTATCCTCTGCAAACTCAAAATGATATAATTTCATGTCAAATTAAATGTGAAACTAATTTCGTATTCATTTAGTGCATTATGCTAAACAAGTAGAACTTAATTATTTGTTAACCGAAATATGAAACCAATTTGGCCCAGGTAGTGTTTACTGAATAGTTAACTGTCTACTTCGGTAGGTTGTACTGATTAGTTTAATTGGGTATGATTTGTAGTTTGTATGAAGACATTTGGAATGTTAGAATGCATCTTGCACTACAACAGGACCCCCCTTATAGCAACAATTTTTTCCGTATCTAAAGGTCCATATATGCGTTGTTAGTGTCTTTACCAACGGTTTAGGATGCGTAGCCTTATCCAGCGTTGCTAGCGCATAATGCAACGCTTATGATACCGTTGGTAAAAGGGATCGTTGCAAGACTACAACACATAAAACAGACTTGTACAACACTTTTATATGTTGGTGCTTAATGTATAGGAATCAAAATCCCATTGCTTGGCATCAGAGAAATTGCAACCCTTCAAGAGTTGGTACTTATATAATGTGCATAATATTATTTTATATATATTGCTAGACAATAAATTGATGCTCCACAAAATGGTGATAATTATGTATTTCCAGTGAAGAAAAAACAAGAGAATATACTCACGAGGAAGAAATCATATATATTATATAAAACTGTTATATTACAATAGTGGATGTTACAGGAGGAATATCATCCAAATGTGAGGCATAATCTAAATATTTTCTTGACATCGAAATTTAAACTAGAAACATCAATCTACATCCCTACAACTTAACTAAGGAATATCATCCAACCAGAAATCATGCCTACAACATGACTAAGACTGAAAGCATCCATCATTATCATCATCACAAAAATGGAACATCATCATCATTCCAGTATACTTGCCACGCATCCATATAATCATCCATTCATCTTTGGAATCTGCAAAGAAAAGAAAAACAAAATGAACTGTTAAAACACACAATGCATTGACATCATGGAAGTAGTAACAGAGGCAGGATATTAGTCACGTACAAAGGTTGAAGGCCATGCAATCTTTGTTTTTTCTGCATTACCGAGAGTATTGCAGTTTTTGTGATTCCGTTAAAATCTTCAGTTTTCTCGAAGTGCCATATCGACATGCACAACGCAAAACTCATTCGTAATTTCAGCACCAACGAAATGAAATTTAGGTTTGCAACTCACAATTGTAGCAAGAGCTACATCCATGTCATGACTTTTCTGCGTCTTCAAGAACACTTAAATTCTTGCCTATTAGAGAAAATCAAAGTAACAAGACAAAACAAAGGGATCATATGAAATGAATTCGAGCACTCTTACAGGTGGACTCGGCGTTCCACTTCTAGAAGGTTCCAGATATATTTCAGCTTCCTCTACTTACGCTCTTCTGTTTCTGAAGTTTCAGCTGAATATATAGAACCATGAATTATGTTACGATGATGAATTATCATATATTGCAATCAGAAAGGAATGAGCAACAAACTTACCTTCTTCATTTTCATCTGCATGGGTATCATCGCAATCTGTGTAGCCTTCATAAGTAGTAGCTATTTCTTGGACGTCAGATGATACGCCATCTTTTTCACCAGAATTACGATGTTCGAACTGTTCTTCCGTCATATATTCTTCATTGGATTCAACAACGTTAATTATTGTCGGTGACATATCTGCAGCAACATGACATCGACCAAAATTTTAAATAAACAATATAGGTTGATTCGGAAACTACAATATATAACACACAGAGGTTTGGAAAAATTAGAATTCAATCTGAGAGAGACATCAAACATAAGAATCTGGGTAGGATCCATTGGAAGGGGTAATATGTTGGTTTTAAACCTGCTAGATCAAAGCCACCAGAAGCTATCTTGCATGCAAGCTAACTTACGAAGCTAGCAGACAGGCACCTGGATTGATCTACAATAGCACTAGCACACGTATACACGTACACGTGAACTTGACCATTGATTAGATGAATCAACTCTCTCGGCAAGAACATAACAGACAGATCGGTAGAGCATATAACATAACAAAATTATTAAGAGTGCAGAGCGGTAGAGTATGGAGCAGGAGAGGATGAACTGTAGGAGAGTAGGTCAGCAACTAACCTTGCTTAGCTCGTGGTGATAAGTCACCGGTCGCCGGGCGTGCGACGGGTCCAACCGGAGACGAGGAAGGGAACTGTGGCTTTTATACGGGAAGAGAGATTTTTCACAGCACTTACATGTGGGTGGGCTGACAACCCGTCTGGGACAAAAGCAGCCAAATTCGTTATGTTTCCAACACAATCGGCGGCGGCGGCGCCATGACCTTCGGGCTTCGGCAGCGGCGTTCCCAGGACGACAGTCTCGCTGGCGGCAATCGGTCCTCCTGCAACGTGCATCGGCCCCCGGGTACGGATCCTGGAGTTGAGGTAGGTCTTGGACTTGCGGCCGAACCAGCTAACTGCCTCGCATCGGCCCCCAGCGGCACCTTGGCGTACAGACAAAGGACGGGGTGTGCCCTCGAACTAGGCAGCGCAAGAGCTCTGTGAGCAGGGGATCATGGGGGCACCAGCCATGGGAGATACGCGGCGGCGGGCAAGGATCTGGGCGGTGGCGGTGGCGGTGGCGGTGGCGAGTGGATTCGGTGGAGATTGCAGATAAGATATGGAAGGGAACCGTCTTGATTGATATGGGGGGAAGGTTTCCTATATTGTTGGCGCAATTAGCTCGTCGCGATCCGTCGGGGCTTCGTATGACAGGTGGGGTCATGATAATGAAGCGTGCGCATTTAAATTATTTTTGACCAGATTAGTCGCTATTGGAGGGAGAGAATGGCAAGGGAACGCGAAAATTGGAACGAAGCCAAGATAATCACCACCCGGGATTTAGATAAATATGAACATGTGTAAGAATGTGTAATTATCAATAGCCACTTTATACACACTGAAACTCATGATATACTAGAAACAAAACAATCAACACCAACATATTTGGGATCAAGTATTGACACTTTAGGCTAGCCACACCTACAAATCTTCCTGTTTGAATTATAAAGTACATGGATATAAAAGAAAAAAATAGCAAATAACACTAATGAATTCATCACTTCAGCTAGGCTCCACATTTTCAGCTTGGCGACTTTTACATTATCCATGGAACCTGCATGCAGAAGCAATATAATAGTAAGTTTCATGTCCAAAATGACATCTGTTGCAGTAATGGTACTAAGAATGTAAATAACAGAAACATATTGGAAACTGAATTTTATTGAGGTACTATGTCATCACTTGGCAGTTTAGGAGCATCTACAGTTTCTCCCTCTATATTTCAAATTCACAATACTAGCTGAGTACTGTGCACTTTCTCTAGGAAATCGCAATAGTAATTTGGTGGATTCAAAATCCATTGCACACTACATAAAAATAACAAATAGAACAGCAGTTGTAACCATGAAAGAATGGCAAAAGCTTAGCTCGTAAATATCTGATTTGCGATTTAAGATCCTAATCATCGTATAATAGAAACTTAGAAAGTCACACTCATATCATTTTTCGACAATGCAAGGACCATCCTCCCAGCCTTTGCAATATACGCAGGCAAAATTTTCTATGAACATTGTAAAAAAGGCTATTAAGGTTACTCTATTGAAGTTCATATATCATTCTGAAGGAAATAACAGTGTTTGCGTTGAATTAGCCTGATCAAACTCTTGAAGAATTACAGAGGTGAGTACCAAGAAGTGTGTTTATGCCAGTACGTGAAGCCAAGCCACTGCAATGGCCAATGGCATCAAGATATTGGAACAAACATGCATGAATAATTATATGCAGGGTTTTTATTCGTCAACCAATTTAAGTTTCTAACCACAGCAGCATTCTAGTTCTTTGTACATACTCCAAGCTGGAAGTACATAACACTTTTAAAGATTCACTTTTTAATGGCCAGGCAATCTCAATGACCCCAAACTTGAATCACCATAAAATTGCAAGAACTGCAAATCTAGACAAATACAACAATGGAAAAACTCCACCTCAAGAACATCACCACCTAGAGTCGACTCCCAGTAGGGGACGCTAGCATATTTTTCTTACACAGACAAGTTGCAGCCTTCCTACCACGGCCTTGCTGCTTCTCCCTTCTGCGCTGCCCGCAAAGCCGCCGTTCCCCTGTCCGTCGCCGCCTTCCCTCTGTTGCCGAGGCAGAATTCCAAAGGGCGCCGGTCGCCGGGGTTGCTACCTGCTACTTGTCGAGACCTGAACGCGGTCGCCACTTCGCTGGGGTTGCAAGGGAAGCACCAAAAAGGAGATGCAAGGGGAGAATTGCCTGCTGCCGCAGGGGGCTGGCCGGGTGGGCAGGGAGGACGCCGAACGCCCAAACGGGACGGCCGGACGGGGCACGGCAGAGGCGGCCAGGGGTAGGTTTTACTTTCTTTCTTTATATTATCGTCAGCCTCAACTCCACTGCGTTCTTTTCTCGATCAGTCTTTTTTTTAGACAACTTTTCTCGATCAGTCGTGTAGAGATTGGTCTAAGATGTGAGGCCCAGCTAGAGGTTATGAGCGGGCTCTGCACCAAGTCCAAAGATTTTTGTTTATACAGCGGGCTGGGACGTTTTCTTACGCCCAGGCAATGGTTTGGGCTGCATGTGGCCCAGCTCCGCCGCTGTGTCATAGTTGAAGGTAGACCGCTAAAAAAATGGAGGGAGAGACCTAGATCAATCTACCACTAAAGATCACCTCAAAAAAATATAGCCCTAAAAAAAACCTAGATCGATCTGATATCAATCTGGATCCAAGAATAAAAGAGAGGGACTTCACGCGAATTTTTTTTAGGAAACTTCACGCGATTTGGTTGTGCTCGAAATGCTATCATAGATTTCCGCGCCAAATTCCTTATGTGCACATGCATGTCTAATTATTTTTTACTTTTTATTATGTATATTTAGAATCTTATAACAGATATATTTTGCAACATATACAGGCAACGTATATGATCTGTTGCAACTTATGTACTACTGTATGGTCATGAGCTGCATCTCGGCAACATATGCGGTGCAACGCTTATATGTGTATCTACACTAAATTTTGCAACATATAGTCAAAACGTTGTACATTTTGTGTTGCTTTATAGGGGGTATCCTTGTAGTGTTGATGCTCAGGAAACATTAGAGAGGAAGATATCTAGCTTTGATGTGACATATCTGAATCTAAGAGCACTTATGGAAACCTAGGGTTTTAATATGTATGATTCATTGTATTACATGGAGTCTCCAGGAGAGCAGGGCCTAGACTTGGTTGAAAATAATGCCAAATTACAGTTGATTAAGAGGGAGAATAAGCATAGTTTGGTGCTAAATGTGTTAGTTAGGGCTGGTTTATCTCCTGGCAGTGTAATACAGAGTCAGCAATTAGCCCCAATTGTGTATTCTGAACCTATTGTTTATGACTTGAGTGATGCTCCCGTTTATGCTATTGATGAGCAAGATGTGGTTTTTGAAAGCTAGAGTAGCTCCTCAAATGCTTTGGTTCCTCAAGTTTTAACACAAGAAAGTAGGAATATTGCAAATCCAAAAATGAAAGCTGTTATGGAAGAGGAACATGAAGGTTGTGATGGCAATAATGTGCACTCATTTCTTTATGAAGAGGAATTGAGGCAGGTTGAAGACATAGAGATGGAAGAGGGTAGAAGAGATAGAGAGGAAGAACTAGAAGATATAGAAGAGGAAGAAACAGAGGAAGATCAATCAGAAGGGGAAATTCTGCATTACGAGGGGGACACAGAGGTTGAAGATTTATTTGATTTGGATGAGGGTGATATAGCAGTTTCAGAAGAAGAAGAAGAAGAAGAAGAAGAGGTTGTATCTTTGGCAGCAAAGAGGAAGCAGAAGCTGCCAGTTAGGAGCGGACCAACTACAAGGTCACATAGCAGTATTTTAGAAGAAGTCCAACCTGATTGGAAACCCTCATCAGATGAAGAAGAGAAAAGTTTACTGAAGGACATAGAAGATGATGGGTATGAACCACTAGCATTTGTGCTACCTCAAAAAAGGAAGAGTAGGGCAAAGAAGAGGCCACCTAGAGTATATTACAATGAGCAGTTGGAGCAACCACATCAGCAACTACAGCTGCATATGTGTTTTAGAGATCAACATCAATTTAGGGAAGCTTTGTTGAGCTTGCACATCACTCAGGCCAGAGACTTCAAGTATCATAGGAACTCATATCAGAGGATCATTGTGCATTGCAAAGATGAACATTGCAAATTCTGCATTGTTGCAGCTATTATAAAAGGTGAAAAAACATTTTCAATTAAGAAGATGAGACTTCAACATACTTGTCCCTCTACTACAGACACAACTAGGGTAAGTGCCAAGTGGCTTGCAAAGCATTATGAGCCACTGTTCAGATCAGATGTCAGTACAAGCATACATACGATGATAGATGCTTGCATGGAAACGTATGGAGTTGATGTGCCCAAGGCTATGGCATATAGGGCAAAAAATATAGCTGTTGAGGCAGTGTTGGGAGATCATAGGAAGCAATACCCAAGGCTTAGAGATTATGCACATACTCTCATGGATACTAACCCTGCGAGCAGAGTTATAGTTACTACAGTGACTCCAAGACCAACTGAGAAAATTCCACATCCAGGACCAAGATTCCATGCCATGTTTTATTGCATCAATGGTGCAAGGGAGGGGTTTCTTCATGGCTGCAGACCATTCATTGGTTAGTTCCTTGTCAGTCACCCTAGTTCTCTTTACTTGCTCTTCAATACATTGCACATATAAATGCATTTGATACTTGTCAATAACCCTAGTTATCTTTTATTTCTCTTTTAGGTCTTGATGGATGTTTTATTAAACTTACAACTGGTGCACAAATCCTTGCTGCCACTGGTAGAGATGGAAGTAACAACATGTACCCAATTGCATTTGGAATTGTTGGACAAGAGGACAAAGCTAATTGGTGTTGGTTTTTACACCAACTAAAAATCTGTCTAGGAGGAGAAGTTGGACAATTTGGTCCATATACTTTAATGTCTAATAGACAGAAGGTATGTGAATGCATCTTTATTTGTGTTTTGCATATATATGTTTTGTATTCTGTGAATGCACCTAGTTGTTATGAATTAGGTAGTAGCTTAGCTTGTTATTTATGTGCACCAGGGGCTCCTATTTGTAGTTGATCAAGTATTTCCTAACTGCCACCAAACATTCTGCCTAAGACACATATATGCAAACTTTCAAAATGCTGGTTTTAGGGGGGGAGATCTTAAGAAGTGTATGGATAATGCCAGTTATGCATATAGTGAACACAAATTTAATATTGCAATGGATGATCTCAAAGCTGAGTGTGAGCAAGCTTGGGAGTGGCTTAGTGCAATACCCAAGAAAACATGGGCCAGGCATGCATTTGACACAAATTGCAAAACTGATTCGGTAGTTAACAATTTGTCTGAGATTTTCAACAATTACATCCTAGATGTTAGGAAAAAACCTATCAGGACAATGTGTGATGGCATAAAGGATAAGCAGATGGTTAGGTGGCACAGGAATAGAGAGTGTGGGAAGGTAGCTAGATGGGTGATCACACCACATTATGCAGAAAAGTTAGATCAGGAAAAAGGAAAGGGCCAAGTTCTGCAAACCTGTTCAAGCTGGTGTTAACCTATGGCAGGTTACTAGTGGACAGCAAACACATGCTGTGAATTTGCAACTTCATGCTTGTGGTTTCATAAAGTGGGACCTCAGTGGCATCCCATGCAACCATGCCATCTCAGCAATTAACAAGGGAAAATGGTTTCTAGAGGAGTATGTCAGTAAGTTCTTCAAAAAACAAATGTACTTAGCTGCATATGAACCAATGATATATCCATTTCCTGTGAGCATGATTGGACAAAGACCAATAGTCCAGACATAGAACCACATGCATTCAAAGTGAAGAAAGGAAGAAGGAAAGTGAAGAGGATCAAAGGTATATTTCAAGTTCCAAAGCCGAAGGACACTTCAAGAATGGGGACTATTACTTGTAGTAATTGTGGATTACAAGGGCATAGGTACACTAGTTGCCTAAAACAGTTGAAACCTGAGTTGGCCTTGAGAAAGAACAAACATGTGGTAATTGCCTTTGAACTAGTTCTTAGTTTGATGTAATATTAACTAGTTCTTACCTCTGTACATTTCTTACTTGCAGTAATATTAATAGTTTTTTTCCTTTGAATTGTTTTCCAAGCCCATTGCAAGGAATTCACAAGCTCCTACAGCTCCTGCACCAACAACAAGAGGTCCTCCAAATGGAACTGGCAGAGGAGCTAGAAGATCATCTTCTGCAACAGGTGCTGCTGGTGGAGGACTAGCACCAACAGGTCCTCCAGCGGGAGCAAGAACAAGAACTGGTGCTAGTACAAGTGGACGTAGAAGGGCTGCTGCTGGTGGAAGAGGAACTGGAAAAGCATTCGCTGCCCCAAGGTAGTATGCTGCCCCAACTTCTGGTGCTCCTCCACCTAGTCATGGCACACAGACTGGCTGGATGGCGTTTTTCACAGCAAGTGGAAACCACTAAATGGCAAGATGTGCCATGTAAATTTCTGTTGGTGCTACATTGTGTTATATTTTGGTTTGATGCCACTGGAGCAACTTCTGTTGATGCTATACTATGTTATATTTTGGTTTGATGCCACTGGAGCAACTTCTGTTGATGCTATACTATGTTCTATTTTGGTTTGATGCCACTAGAGCAACTTATGTTGATGCTATACTATGTTATATTTTGGTATGATGCCACTTCAACAACAATTGGTGATGCTATAATTCTTCTCTTGGTGGATACCTTGATGCTTAAGGTTGATGAACCACCCTAAGTCTATATTGTGTTTTACTTTTGGTTAGAGACCAACCTAAGTCTATATTGTGTTTTAGTTTTGGTTTGAGACCACCCTAAGTCTATATTGTGTTTAAGCTTGATGAACCACCTAACACTATCATGTAGGGTTTTGGGTGGCTCAGGGTCGACAGAACCACCCTAACATAGTCTGTGGTGTTAAAGGTGGCCCGACGTCGACGGAACCACCTAAAACAAGCATCTAGGGTTTGGGGTGGCTCGAGGTCGACGGAACCACCCTAACATAGTCTGTGGTGTTAAAGGTAGCCCGTCGTCGACGGAACCACCTAAAACAAGCATCTAGGGCTTTGGGTGGCTCGAGGTCGACAGAACCACCCTAACATAGTCTATGGTGTTAAAGGTGGCACGACATCGA
>LR738709.1:174697211-174844949 GCA_902687465.1 Secale cereale | reverse complement strand
TTTTGGGTGGCTCGGGGTCTATGGAACCACCCTAACATAGTCTTTGGTGTTTAAGGTGGCCCAGCGTTGATGAAACCACCTAAAACAAGCATCTACGGTTTTGGGTAGCTCGGGGTCGATGGAACCACCCTAACATAGTCTTTGGTGTTTAAGCTGGCTCGGCGTTGACGAAACCACCTAAAACAAGCATCTAGGGTTTTGGGTGGCTCGGGGTCGACGGAACCACCCTAACATAGTCCTTGGTGTTTAAGGTGGCCCGGCGTCCACGAAACCACCTAAAACAAGATCCACCTAAATCATGTTGCAATTCTTTATATATGGAGGCAGCATAGCATAACAATATGAGAATTCAAGCATCAAAACATCACTATGACACAAGCATCTAATACATCATTATAACATAAGCATCTTCCAATGCTTGATATAACATAAGCAAAGCAAACAATACTTAGTGGAGTTCAACACATATAACCATACACAACCATTGTTCACATTACATAGTGGAGTTCAAATGCACATTTCATCCTTTTCTCACAAAGGATGAACAACATAAGTACTAGGTACATAAACAGCCATTGGTTCATAATTAGTACAACCATACATTACACATAAGTCTAAGTAACTAGGTCATTACACAACCATCATTCCCAAAAGGTCAGCAATGACCAATAATCACACACTCATCTTGTTTAGTTCTCTAAGATGTCTTGGATCCACTTGATCTTCTCCTGGATCCCCTTGATCTTCTCCTTCAGCTTCTCCTCTACCTTCATGAGCTCTACAATCTTAAGCTCTAGCATTTCCTTCTCTTCACTATGCTTTTCCTTTCCCTTAAGCAGATCAGCAACCCGAAACTTCAACTCCAGCTTCTCTTGGGTGAGCTTCTCCTCACACTTTCTGACCTTAGAATCCTTCAACTCCAAACTCATCCTAACTTCACTAAGAACTTGCTTCTCCTGCATATTTTTCAACTTCAAGTTCTGGATGACTGTTGCATGTGCTCTTGTCAAGTTAACCAGGAGTTCATACTTCTGATTAAGCTTCTGGAAGTCTGCATCTTTCTTTTCCATCTCAGTTGCCATCTCAGCCTTCATGTCAGATATCAGTTCTTTTCTGACCTGATGCTGATATGTAAGGTTAGACTGCAGATAACTGAAATCAATCACCCTATCATCCTGGAAATTCATAAGTTCATGCACATCTTGGACTAACTTGTCATAGTTGGTCTCAAGCTTGTTCTTCTCTTCTGTCAGATGATGAATAGTTGATGAACTTTCAAGATTATCAGTCACCCTAGCACTCTTGCTATCTTCAACCATTGCCCACAACTTCAACAGTGCATTTTGCATTGTTAGGGGCCACTGGTGATCAACCCATTCAACAAACCCACAGTTCTGCCCTTCCTGCAAATAGAGCAAAAAGAGCAAATAAGTTCATACACATCATATTTGCAGCAAAGGAAAATAACAGATTTGGTGGCATTGAACTACTAAAGCATATGCACTACAGGTGCATCCTAACAGATTTGGTGCATTGAACTAAATATTTAACATGACCACAATAGGAGTGCCACTGTACAATAACAGTACCACTACCATTATACTACATAAGCTACTTGAATTGCTAAAGTGACATTAAAGATGCCATTACTGTCAACCTAACAAGTAGGAGCACTCTTGTATAATATGCCACTGTCAAATCTAACAAATTTAGTGTGAATATGTCACTTAAGTAGTGATTTTCTACCCAACAACCAGTTTAGCTTCAGATCACCTTCTAGCATATGTACAGGCATAATGCTAATACCAACTACTTCTATTCAACTCCTTCTACTTTAACTGAAGATTAACAGCACTTGCAGAATACAACTGTTTCGCTAAACTCCTAACTGAAGATTGCCAGCAGATACAGAATACAACAGTTTCAGTAAACTCCTAACTCAACATCTATAAAATATCCCACTATCAACCTAAAATTCATACCGGCTCTGCACATGCTAAGATTCTTCTGCATGTGATTGTTCCTTCAAAGGCAACAAGCCTCTCAGATGCCTTCCCGTGCTTCTCACATGGGGCCATCTGATCCAGCTCTAGCTCCTTGTAATCTGGGTCTTCAACGTTGAATGGGACCTGCACAACCTCGCACAAACAAAATTCCCAAATCAAAACCCAGCAAAATCACCCGCATCTAAAATCCTCAATTCTGAAACCCTAACCCTAGCTCAAACAAAACTCACCTGGTTTAGCCCGTCGGTGGATGTGCTGGAGTAGACGTACGGGCTAGACGTGTCGTCACTGCTCTCGTCTTCAAAAACCATGGCGCGGTGGTGGTCAGATGCTGCACTTCTACCGGCGGCGGCGCGGGCGACGGGATGGAGGCAGGAGCGAGGCGGACGAGAGGGGAGGAGGACGAGTGGGGAGAAGGAGGAATGAGGAGAACGAACAGCTCGAGACGGACCGGGCCGCCAGATAACGGGCAGGGGCGTGCCATTTGCCAGCATGGCTTCTTACATGCGGGCCAGGGATGTCAGTTTCGGCGTCAATACATAGAAATACAGAGTTTAGTCTGTTTTGCAACGGTTAGTCCGAAACTTGGTACAGATACGCAAATTTTTCGTAAAGTGGTACCAATCCGCGACCACTGCCCCAAATGTGGTACCATTGTGCAATTAACTCTTTGAGTTGAATAGTTTTTGCTCTAGTGCTTCACTTATATCTTTTAGAGCACGGTGGTGATAATATTTTGAAGAAATTGTTAAACTCTCATGCTTCACTTATATCTATTTAAGAGTCTATTAAAATAGCATGGTAATGTGTTTAGGCTATAAAACTAGTCTTCACATGATAGACATCCAATATCAATGTAGTAAAAACTTTCACACTAAGTGCATTGAATATGATGAGAAGTTGGATGCTTGATAAATGTTTTGATATATGAGGATAGTGATATTAGAGTCATGCTAGTGGAGTTATTATGAAATTGAGAAATACTTGTGTTAAGGTTAGTGATTCTCGTAGCATGCATGTATGGTGAACCTCTATGTGACGAAGTTAGAGCATGAGGTATTTGTAAAGTGTTAACCTTTGTGTGGAGGTCGGGGGCGTGCGATGGTTAACTCCTACCAACCTCCCCCCTAGGAGCATGCGTTGATTGCTTTGTTTCGATGACTCGTAGATTTTTGCAATAAGTATATGAGTTCTTTATGACAAATGTTGAGTCCATGGATTATACGCACTCTCACCCTTCCACCATTGCTAGCCTCTCTTGTATCGCGCAACTTTCACCGGTAACATACACCCACTATATATCCTTCCTCAAAACACCCACCATATATATTCCTCAAAACAGCCACCATATCTACCTATCATGGCATTTCCATAGCAATTTCGAGATATACTGCCATGCAACTTTCCACCATTTCGTTCATATGACACGCATCATATTGTCATATTGCCATGCATGATCATTTAGTTGACATCGTATTTGTGGCAAAGCCACCATTCATAATTTTTCATACATGTCACTCTTGATTCTTTGCACATCCCGGTACACCGCCGGAGGCATTCACATAGAGTCATACTTTGTTCTAGTATCGAGATGTAATATCGAGTTGTAATTCAATGGAAGTGTGATGATCATCATTATTAGAGCATTGTCCCATGGGAGAAAAGGCTAAATCAATAAAGCCCCTCCACAAAAAAAGGAAGAAAGGCCAAAGAAAAAAAAAGGCCCCAAAAAAGGAAAAGAAAAGAAAAAAGGGACAATTTCTACTATCTTTTTCCACACTTGTGCTTCAAAGTAGCACCATGTTCTTCATGATAGAGAGTCTCATGTTTAGTCACTTTCATATACTAGTGGGAATTTTCATTATAGAACTTGGCTTGTATATTCCAACGATGGGCTTCCTCAAATGCCCTAGGTCTTCGTGCGCAAGCAAGTTGGATGCACACCCACTTAGTTTCTTTTGTTGAGCTTTCATACATATTTAGCTCTAGTGCATCCGTTGCATGGCAATCCCTACTCACTCACATTGATATCTATTGATGGGCATCTCCATAGCCCGTTGATACACCTAGTCGTTGTGAGACTATCTCCCTCCTTTTTGTCTTCTCCACAACCACCTCTCTATTCCATCCATAGTGCTATGTCCATGGCTCACTCATGTATTGCGTGAAAGTTGAAAGGTTTGAAAGAATAGATTATGAAAACAAGTGCTTGGCTGAAATCGGGGTTTGCGCATGATATGAATATTTTGTGTGATGAAGAGGGAGCATAGCTAGACTATATGATTTTGTAGGGATAACTTTCTTTAGCCATAGTATTTTGAGAAGACATGATTGCTTTGTTAGTATGCTTGAAGTATTATTATTTCTTATGTCAATATAGACTTTTGTCTTGAATCTTTCAGATCTAAACATTCATGCCACAATTAAGAGAAATACATTTAAAAAATATGTTGGTTAGCATTCCACATCAAAAATTCTGTTTATATCATTTACCTACTCGAGGACGAGCAGGAATTAAGCTTGGGGATGCCTGATACGTCTCCAACGTATCCATAATTTTTTATTGTTCCATGCTGTTATTTATGATGTTTTGGATGTTTAATGGGCTTTTTCATACACTTTTATATTATTTTTGGGACTAACCTACTAACCCAAAGGCCCAGTCCAGATTGCTGGTTTTGCCTGTTTCAGGGTTTTGCAGAAAGGGAATATCAAACGGGGTCCAAACAGAATGAAACCTTCGGGAGAGATATTTTTGGAGAAAATCACGCACGGGATACTTGAGATCCATGGAGTAGGGGCCACGAGGTGCCCACGAGGGCGGGCCCCCCCCCCCCAGGGCGTCCACCCCTGCCTCGTGCGTCCCATGTAAGGCACCCGGTGCCCTCCTTCCTCCTATATAAGCCTACGTACCCCGAAACCATCAGGACAACAGAGAAAACCCTAGTTCCACTGCCGTAACCTTCTGTTCCCATGAGATCCCATCTTGGGGCCTGTTCCGGAGCTCCGCCGAAGGGGGGGATCCATCACGGAGTGCTTCTACATCATCATCGTCGCCTCACCATGAGTTATGCGTAGTTTACCACAGACCTATGGGTCCATAGCTAGTATCTAGATGGCTTCTTCTCTCTCTCTGGATCTCAATACAAAGTTCTCCTTGCTCTTCGAGGAGATCTATTCGATGTAATCTCTTTTTGCGGTGTGTTTGTTGAGATCCGATGAATTGTGGGTTTATGATCTAGATTATCTATGAGAAATATTTGGTTCTTTTCTGAACTCTTTATGTGTGCTCATAATATCCTTGCAAGTCTCTATGGATTATTTGTTTGGTCTGGCCTACTAGATCTATAGTTCTTGCAATGGGAGAAGTGATTGGCTTTGGGCTCAATCTTGCGGTGTCCTTTCCAAATGACAGTAGGGGCAGCAAGGCACGTATTGTATTGTTGCCATCGAGGATAAAAATATGGGGTTTATATCATATTGCTTGAGTTTATCCCTCTACATCATGTCATCTTGCTTAAGGCGTTACTCTGTTCTTATGAACTCAATACACTAGATGCATGCTGGATAGCGGTCGATGTGTGGAGTAATAGTAGTAGATGCAGGCAGGAGTCGGTCTACATGTCTCGGACGTGATGCCTATATATAATGATCATGCCTAGATAGTCTCATAATTATTCGCTTTTCCATCAATTGCTCGACAATAATTTGTTTACCCGCCGTAGAATATCGCTATCATGAGAGAAGCCACTAGAGAAGTCTATGGCCCCGGGGTCTATTCTCAGCATATCAATCTACATCTACTTTACTTTTTCCGCTTTTACTTTCTGTTGTTATAATCAAAAATACCAAAAATATAACCTAGCATCTCTATCTGATCTCACTTTCGTAAGTGACCGTAAAGGGATTGACAACCGCTTATCGCGTTGGCAGCGAAGTTTTATTTGTTTGTGCAGGTGCGAGGGACTCGACCATGGTCTCCTACTGGATTGATACCTTGGTTCTCAAAAACTGAGGTAAATACTTACGCTATTGTGCTGCATCTCCCTTTCATCTTCGAGGGAATACAACGCAAGCTCGAGAAGTAGCACTAAACACCACAACAAATGAACCAAACATTAACTGAGCACCACATTGCACAATGTAAGATACTCCTAATAGAAGATCAGATAGTAAACCAAACCAAGCATGCTTGACAACTTGGAAATATAGCAATTGTATTTGTTTCTTATGTATTTAGTACAACCAAATTCGATTTATTTCTCGCATGGTATGCAATAACAGAATGCACCCACAACAATTGAACAACGCATTGCAGAATTGAACCTAATAATTAACTAAACACCACAACAAATGAACCATACGTTAACTGAGAACCACATTGCACAATGTAAACGTACTAGAAGATAAGACATTTAACCAAACCAACCATGCTTGACAACTTGGAAATACAGCAATTGTATTTGTTCCTCATGTATTTTGTAAAGAAAATTTTGATTTATTTCTCACATGGAAGACAATACCAAATTGCACCCTGAAGAATTGAACATCACATTTGCAGAATTGAACTAAACAGTTAATTGAACACGACAACTAATTAACCAAACAGTTGATAAGTGAGCACCACATTGCATGACATGTAGAACATATACGCTAGAGCAACAGATTGCATGGTAAAAGTATATAGCAAAATTCACTAGAATTTGTTAAGGAAAGGCAGTAGCTAGCAAACTGAAGATGGGTCCTTATAGTGAGCTAATAAGACAAGCTACTCCTCATTGTCAGAGATATCGATGACGGTTGGCTCCTTGGACATGGAAGAGGGCGAGGCCTCCGCATCGTGGGTGCCCTCGTCGTAGTCGTGAGTTTCCTGAGCTGCTCCGGGCACCAACCTGTTGGCCCTCGAGTTGATGTAAGAACGTGCATGCTAAGAAAACACCTCATAGTCTTCGTCGAAGGCACCGAGGGTGGCCTCGAGAAAACGCCACAAACTGTCATTTAAAGCAGTCAACCGCATCGCAGCGTCTGCGTGCGAGGCGTTGATGGTGGCCGCGATGGCGAGGTGCTCCTCTAAGATTTGGGGGTTGGCACGAATGGCAGCCATCGCGACCTCATCCACGCGTGCGGCCGCGATTTGCTTCTCCACTAACAAATTCTCCTTGAGCTCCAGGTAATACTGTGTGCACCATGGCTTAGGGCGGTGCTTATTTGGTGGAAGGGTCGGTGATTTGGGTGGAAGGTGTCACGCCGGCGGTCGGGGCATGTGGGATGTGGAAGGAGGAGGAGGATGGGGGTCGGGTGTGGATTACCTGCCTAGATAGACGAGGCCGAGCAGCATGAAGGAGGGTCGCTGGCGAGGAGGCGGTGCTGCAAGCAAGGAGTGAAGGTTTCAACTTGGAAAGCAATGTGGAAACAGGGGAAATGTGCCTTTTGGTAAGGGGGAGGCGGCGGGAAGGTAGATATTTCCACGGAAGCCGAAAATTTTGAATCGGTTCAGCGAAAAAACTAGCACGCAAAGTGTCATCAGACACGGTCCCATATTCATCACTGTGTACGATATGTGAACATCACAAACGATTCATATAGCTTAAACCGCGTGCGATGAGTTTGAACTTGAAAAAATTTGGTTCGAATTTCACTGGTTACAGTGGTCATCCACATCATTGCATAATTTGCGTATACAAAGGAGACTACAGCACACCCACACATCTTAATCGAGCAATTTTAGCAATTAAATAGAGCTAGCTGACCTAAACATTACTCTAACAAATTATAGACCGGTGCTCTTAACTAAACAAAACAAAGAGTACTACTACGGCTGGTGCTCGTCGATCTCTGCTGCCTCCTCCATGTCCAGCTCGCACCCGACTATCTCCTGGGGAAGGGGCTCCATGGCATCCATCACACCATACTCGACAAACATCTCGCCATCCGCATCTTCCATATCTTTGGAATAGGCTACCACGAGCTTGGCATGGGCGGCCACGATCTTGGCTTGGGTGGGCTTCGTTGTGGCAAGGTATGCCACGCTGGAACGGACGGCTGCTCGAACGCTCTTGGCGATTGCCAAGTCCTTGGCCTTGGGTTGCCGACCATTGTCGGAGAAGCTTCATTCAATTTGTGTGCTGACCACCATGAGCTGGGCGTGGGTGGCCTCGACATGGTCGTGGGCGGCCTCCAACTGGGCTAAGACCGCCGCTGCAGAACGAACAGCTGTTGTGCCGCTCTCGCCAGTTGCTATCCCCAAGGCAGATGTTGCTGCCGCCACTTGAGAAGCAACAGCGGCCGTTTGGGTTGCCTTTGCCGCCCGGATGCAGATTGCGACCGCGCTCATGAAGCTTGGTAGCACGTGCATGGCGGTTGTGGCCGCGCTCTCGCTAGAGAGGGCCGCCGAAGTTGCCCTCGTGAAGGGGGTCCACATCCCCATCTTTCACCGGCGACGATTGAACAGAGAAATGATATTTGGGGAGCGAGCTAGTGTGCTTGACATGCTGGCTGTCGACTGTAGCCGATGCACCTTCTCGCGTAAGCCGTATGCATAATATACTCCGATGATGCTCCAATATATTTTGTGTTGCCTCTCACACGTTGTTGATAATAAATTGTGTGCGATCTACTGGATTTTTCACCGTGAATTGAATTACATAATGGGGTCACAGCTGCAAAGGATGGTGTTTGAATTGCTACAACTTTTATCTGAAGTGAACATGCAACTATAGGTGTGTCGTCAAAAAAATTGGAATTATTCAGGGTTCGTTTGGAAATTTTTATGCATTAACTTGGTTTTCTAGGCATTTCAGGCGCATAACTAAAAATTAAACTACATGCACATGCTCCGTTGCACCAAAATGGGTTGTAAAACGATATATGTGTCCATGGGTTGATGCTTATGTCCCATTCAAGAAATGGGGATGGATTTGAAACACCATGGCACCGTGGCTCTCCGACAAACATTGAGGTGCTTGCTTTTGTAATTCTAGTAAATACACAACTCGTCTAAAATTCATGAACCTTGGCATGCTATCATGGAACGGCATCAACATGTTGTGGTAAGAAATATTGTCCCATTTGGGGTAGATTATGGTATAAGCTTGTCACAAACCAGAGCTTCTCATAAGAAGCCTCATGGTTCCGTTAGGGAAACGTGTCACCTTTGTGGAAAAAACGATATTCATCGGCTCTTCTACCTTTCAATTTTTTTCCTGGTGTCAACATAGAACAATAGGAGTGTCGCGTTAAATTTTGGATTTTTTTTCAGGATCGCTTTGACATTTTTATACATTAACTGAGTTTTCTATGTATTCATGTGCATAATTCAAATTTGAACTACATGTGCATGCTCCGGTGCATATAAATGGGTGGAAAAATCAAATGTGTCTCCTTTGTTGCAACCTTAGGTCCCATGGAAGAAATGGGAATGAATGTCATACACCTTTGCAACCATCGCTCGCCCGCTAACATTGTGATACATGGTTTTAAAATTCTAGTAAATCGAAACCTCGTCTAAAATTCATGAAACTTGACATTCTATCAAGGAACGGCATCAACATGCAGTGGTAAAAATATTGTCCCATTTGGGCCAAGTTGGGGTATAAGCTTCTCGTAAACGAGGGCTTCTCGCAACAAGCCTCGCGGTTAAGTTAGGGCCCTTTCTGGACAAAACGATAACCATTGCCTCTTCTTGATTTCAATTTTTCTCTGGTGTCAATATAGAACAACAGGAGTGTTGTGTTCAATTTTGGAATTTTTCGGGGTTCGCTTGGACATTTTTAAACATTAATTGAGTTTTCAATCCAATTATGTGCATAATTCAATTTTGAACTACACGCACATGCTCTAATGCATATAATTTGGTTGAAAATTTAAATATGAGTCCTTGGTTGCATGCTTAGGTCCCATGCAAGAAATGGGAATGAATGTCAAACACCCTGCCACCGTCACTCTGCCGCAAACATTGAGATACATGGTTTTCAAATTCTATTATTCGAAAACTCGTCTGAAATTCATGAAACTTGGCATGCTATCATGGAGTGGCATCAACATGCCGTGGTAAAAAAATTTGTCCCATTTGGGGCAATTTTGGTTATAAGCTTCTCACAAACAAGAGCTTCTCACAACAAGCCTGATGGTTTCCGTAGGGAACGTGCCACCTTTGGGGATGAAATGATATCCGTTGCCTCTAGTTGCTTTCAAAAAAATTCTAGTGTCAACATAGAACAACAGGAGTGTTGAGTTCAATTTTCGATTGTTTTGAGGTTACATTAAATGGGTTTTCCAGGCATTTTATATGCATAATTCAAATTTTAACTACATGCACATACTCTAGTGCATATAAATTCGTTGAAAAATCAAATCTGGGTCCTTGGGTGCATGCTTAGGTCCCATGCAAGAAACGGGAATGAATTTCAAATTCCAAGGCACTGTTGATTGCCGACAAAACATTGAGATACTTTGTTTTTAAATGCTAGTAAATCCAAAACTCGTCTGAAATTCATGAAACTTGGCATGCTATCATGGAATGGCACCCGACATGCTGTGGTATTTTTCGTGTCCATTTTGAGAGAAGCTCACTCAAATAATAGCCAACAAAGGCATTATGAAAGAAATAGCTGCAACTATAACACCGCAGACGTTTTAGATAAAACACTCGTATGTAAACCGATAGCTTACCTAGTAATCCAAGGAAAAATGTGCCAAGCAGGATTTGTGCAACTCTTCATCGCAAACGTTTTAGATAGAACACATGTACGCAAAGTGAGAGCAATGGTCTTCCGCAGTAAGCCAAGGGAAAATTCACCACACAGGATTTGTGCATATCTTCAACGCAAATGGTTTAGATTGAATAAGGTATGCAAAGCGAGACTTCGGCGCTAAGACAAGAGAAAATTTGGCAAGCAGGATTTATACCTCCCTTCAATGCAAGCAGTTTTTTCGGATGACCCATGTGCAACTACGTACAGACAATTTGGTAAGATTTGCAACTGTCATATTGGGTATATATTGCCATTTGTCAAACTAGAAACATTGACAATTGTTGATCTAGTAACATTGCCGTTTATCAATTTTTGTAACCTTGCGATTTGTCAAAATATGCAGCTAAATATCACTAGCCCTATCTAATTTTTGCAACTAAAATTCAGTAATTAAGCATAGACTACATTCATAGATTAATCAGTCGTTCTTAATTTATTCAAACAGCTCAACTCGATAGCTGAACCGACCAAACTTTTCCCCAAGTGTTGCCAACCACGTACTGAAATAGCTAGTTCAACTATATATACTAGCTAATTTGAAGTACATTATACAGTTCCACCACATCTATAGTCATATGAACTATACAAAATAGACACTAAATACTACTACTACGGAGGGGCTTTGTACTACTTTCCGCAGCCTCTCCTCTGTCGAGCGCGCTCAATAAGAGGAAGAGGAGGACACTACAGGAATATGCATCTTTGCCGTCAGCCCCGGCGGATGGCAAAGGCACTACTGGCGGACGGCAAAGACTTTCGCCATTAGCCGGAAGACGGCAAACTGTCTGGCTAAACAAACTTCGGCAAAGGGTACTTTGCCGTCAGCAGGCGGACGACAAAGATGCAAAGGCCTTTGCCGTCAGCCAGCAGACGACAAAGAGCTTGGACAGGTTATCAAACCTCGCATATTTAGATAACCAGGAAAATATACATGTAGAATTAATTTATATTGTCGGATTATATCACCAGACATAGTGAGGACATCAATCCCAAAGATTTGTAAGTGCATAATTCCAACGGCCCAATCCAAACTACACTGGCGACTTAACATCCAAAGCCAAGGTGAGTTATCAAAACTATCGATCTGCTCAAATATGAGCTATAAGGATGAAGGCTACGAGGTCTGAATCGTTTCAAACCATATTTCAATATGGTACAAAGATATGAACCCAAAAAATTATCAAAGAAAACAACAAACCAGAAAAAATAAGGCTTTCATAGGCCGCCAAGCCTAAATCTCAAGTGCTTTCATGGGCCGCACAACCACTGAGTTAATCCTTCATTCAAACCTTGTAAGTCGGGCCTCACATGACAAACCGTCTTTTAACGTTGACAAGTTTAGGGTCTTTATAAGATTGACAGTCGAGAGTTCAGCGTGTCATTCTAGTATTACCTAGGCGGAGTGGCAGACATTACAACGCAGGATAACCCGGAAATTTTGGTGATTACACGTGGCATTCCAAGCCAATCAAGAGGGTAGTAAAGCTATGTTCATTGAACAGGAAGCTCCCAAATGATATATAATGAGCCCTGAAGGCAGGATACCTATGTTTGAAATGCACATTCCAACAAGTTCTCTTCGGTAACCTTGAACTTGGGTAATCATAGCTATGCTCAATGAGCAAGAAGCCCCCAAGTGACATATAATGAACCCTCAAGGCAGGATACCTATGTTTGAATTGCGCAGTGCAGCAAGTTCTCTTTGGTAATCCTTCACTTGGGTAGTCACATCTATGCTCAGTGAGCCGAAAGCCCCCAAGTAATTTGCAACAAGGAGTATAAGCCGGATCAAGAGGGTAGTAATAGCTATGCTCATTGAGAAGGAAGCCCCCAAGTGATCTTATGAATTGATACTAAAGAGTCAGATACTCAGAAATAAAACGATAGAGGCCCTGAATTATCAGGGATGCCAGCTTTATTATTCAGACCATAATATATACACAGATGAAGATACGAACAATACCAGAGCCAATGGCTCAAGTGTAATAAGGCCGAAGATGAGCAATGTTCCACTGCCGTCAAGTCTCCTCCTCCGATGTGCGTGAGTCCTTGTGGTCTTGAATATCAATGAGGTAATATGACCCATTCTTCAGGTTTTTGCTGACCACAAAAGGCCCTTCCCAAGGTGGGAATAATTTGTGCATATTTGTTTGATCCTGGATGAGCCTTCTTGAAAGGTCCGGGTTTTAACCCGGCGACTATGATATCAACGCATATCTTGCTGGTAAATCGCTGAATGAGCCGCCGCATGGTCACGCTCCTCATCCAAAATGTCAAGATCATTCTGTCATTCTATTTCATTATCAGCTTCAACATAATCCGCCACACGAGGCGAGTCATGATGAATGTCACTGGCCAAGACTGTCTCTGCTCTGTAAACCATGAAGAAGGGTGTATAACCCGTGGATCTGTTGGGGGTATTATTTATACTCCAAAGTTCTGAAGGTAACTCCTCAACCCAACAACCAGGTGTCCTCTGCAAAGGGACCATAAGCCGGGGTTTTATGCCTCTCAAGATCTCTTGATTGGCCCTTTCAGCTTGACAATTGGACTGGGGGCGAGCCACTGATGAGACGAAAGACGAATATGCTCCCATTGTCAAAATTCTTCCATAGCACCCTTAGACAGATTAGTACCATTATCAGTTATGATGCTATGAGGGTAGACAAAACGGAAAATCACCTTTTTGATAAATTGAACTGATGTTACCGCATCACACTTGCTGACCGGCTCTACCTCAATCCACTTTATAAAGTTGTCAACAGCCACCAAAAGGTGGGTCTTTTTGTCCTTGGATCTCTTAAAGGGTCCAACCATATCCAACCCCCAGACTGCAAACGGCCAAGTGATTGGAATCATCCTCAATTGTTGAGTCGGCACATGAGCTCGTCTGGAAAACTTCTGACAGTCGTCACACTTGTCAACCAAATCATGTGCATCAGCATGAGCCGTCAACCAATAAAACCCATGACGGAAAGCCTTGGCCACGAAAGACTTAGTGTCGGCATGACGACCACATTCTCCTTCATGAATTACCCTTAGAATCTCACGGCCTTCTTCAGGAGAAATACAGCGCTGGAACACCCCTATGACACTGCATCGGTGTAACTCGCCATTAACGGTGGTCATTGACTTTGACCTCCGGGTTATTTGCCTGGCCAAAACTTCATCTTCGGGTAATTCACCTCGGGTCAGATAAGCCAAATATGGAATTGTCCAGTCAGGAATAGCATGAAGAGATGCCAGCAACTACACCACCGGGTCAGGGATTGCAAGATCCTCCTGTGACGGTAGCTTGACCGAAGGGTTATCTAACACATCGAGGAAAACATTGGGCGGCACCGGTTTATGCTGAGACCCCAGCCGGCTTAAGGCATCAGCCGCCTCATTCTTTCTACGATCAACATGTTCCACTTGATAACCTTTGAAATGACCAGGAATAGTGTCAACCGCCTAGCGATAAGCCGCCATGAGTGGGTCTTTAGAATCCCAAGTTCCTGAGACCTGCTGAGCCACCAAAGCTGAGTTGCCAAAGCACCTTACACGGCTTAAGTTCATCTCTTTAGGCACCCGAAGGCCATGGAGAAGAGCCTCATACTCAGCTGCATTATTAGTACAAGGGAACATTAAACATAACACATAACAAAACTTATCACCTCACGGGGAAGTCAAGATAACTCCGGCCCCCGAGCCCTCCAGCTGCCTAGATTCATCAAAATGAATAGTCAAATATGTGTTATCAGGCTTCTCCTCAGGCATCTGCTACTCTGTCCAATCATTGCTGAAATCCACAAGTGCTTGAGACTTGATGGCAGTCTGAGACATATATTTGAGACCGTGGGGTCCAAGCTCAATGGCCCACTTGGCCAATCAACATGTAGCTTATCTGTTTTGAATAATATCCCCTAGAGGGGCAGAACTGACCACAATGATGGGATGACGAAGGAAATACTGCTTCAATTTAAGACTAGCCATGAACACCCCATAGATCAGCTTCTGCCAATGTGGGTACCTTTGCTTAGATTCAATTAACACCTCACTAGCATAGTAAACCGGCCTTTGAACCGGGTATTCCTTGTCTTATTCCTTCCTTTCCACAATCGCTACACTAATGGCTCTGTTGTTTGCAGCCACAGATAAAAGCAAGGGCTCCTTATCAATAGGAGCTGCAAGAATCGGCGGCTCAGCCAATTGTTTGTTAAGCACCTCAAACGCCTGATTGGCAGGATCACTCCAGAAAAAATGATCGGCTTTCTTCATCATCCGATATAAAGGAATATATTTCTCTCCCAGGTGGCTTATAAATTGGCTTAAGGCCGCAATACGACCCGCCAAACGCAGGACATCATTGATACACACCGGTGTACCCAAATAAGTGATAGCCTTGATTTTCTTTGGGTTAGCTTCAATACCTCTCTCAGAGACCAAAAAAAACCAAGAGCTTGCCTGCCGGCACATTGAAGATACATTTGGTCAGGTTAAGCATTATCTTGTAGACCCAGAGATTGCCAAAGGTCTCCTTCAAATCATCTAACAAGGTTTCCTTCTTCCTGGATTTTACAACGATATCATCCACATAAGCATGAACATTGCATCCGATCTAGCTGTGGAGGCAATTCTGAACACAACGCTGATAAGTCACCTGGGCGCTTTTAAGCTCAAAAGGCATGGATACATAGAGAAGGCTCCAAAGGGAGTGATGAAAGATGTCTTCTCCTGGTCCTTAACTGCCATCTTGATCTGATGATAACCAGAATAAGCATCAAGAAAACTCAAATGCTCACAACCCGCCGTAGCATCACTGATTTGATCAATATGATGGAGAGCAAAAGGATCGGCTGGACAAGCCTTATTGAGGTCTGTGTAATCCACACACATACGCCAAGTGCCTTTTTCTTAAGCACCAACATCAGATTAGCCAGCCACTCTGGTTGAAGCACCTCAATAATGAACCCAACCGCCAAGAGCCGAGCCACTTCTTCTCCAATGGCTTTGCGCCTCTCTTCGTTAAAACGACAAAGGAATTGTCTGACTGATTTAAACTTTGGATCGATATTAAGAGTGTGCGCAGCGAGTTCCCTCAGTACACGTGGCATGTCTGAAGGCTTCCATGCAAATATATCCCAGTTCTCACGGATGAACTCGATGAGCGCGCTTTCCTATTTCAGATCCATGTTACCCCTGATAGTGAACTGTTGGGATGAATCACCGGGGACGAAATCGACATGTTTGGTATCATCTATCGACTTAAACTTCAACAAAGGATCATGCCCTATGGTAGGTTTCTTCAAGGGGGTCATATCCACCGAGTCAACATTATCTTCATAGAACTTCAATTCCTCTGTTGCACAAACAACCTCAGCATAAGCAGCATCGCCCTCTTCACATTCCAGAGCTATCCTTCTATCGCCATGCACCGTGATGGTACCCTTGTGACCCGGTATTTTAAGCTGGAGATAAATATAACAAGGCCGTGCCATAAACTTGGCAGAAGCCAGCCGTCCAAACAAGGCGTGATAAGGGCTCTTGATCTTGACCACCTCAACAGTCAATTTTTTTAGTCCTATAATCATGCTCACTACCAAAAGCCACTTCAAATTCTATCTTACCCACTTGATATGCTGACTTACCAGGAACCACTGCATGAAAGACCATAGAGGACGGCTTAAGGTTTTTGTCAGTCAAATTCATAAGGCGGAAAGTATCATAATAAAGGATATTGATACTGCTGCCTCCATCCATAAGCACCTTCGTGAACTTGTAACCTCCAACCCGAGGAGCAACTACCAAAGCTAGCTGACCCGGATTGTCAACCCGGGGCGAGTGATCCTCACAGCTCCATACGATGGGTTGCTTTGACCATCGTAAGTATCGAGGGGTCAACGACTCAGTCGTGCTCACCGCTCGTTTATGATCCTTCTGATCTTGCTTGCACAAGCTCGTGGTGAAAACATGATACTGCCCACTATTCAGCTACTTTGGATTACTCTGATATCTAGATTGCTGTTGCTGATTACCTTGATTGTGTTGTTGATTAAAACCGCCTGGATTGCCCTGGCCTTGAAATCCAGAACTTGAGCCACAACCTCCAAAATCGGGCCCATGACGGCTGGGTCCTGACCCGCCATGCGGGCCATGATGGTCCTGATTAAAGCAAGAACTTTTATACTCCTTCATGATGAAGCAGTCTTTCCACAGATGAGTAGTCGGTTTTTCTTGAGTACTATGCTTCGGGCAAGGCTGATTCATTACCGCCTTAAGGTTGAATCTTGGCCCGCCAACTCGGGGCATGTGGAATCTCCCCTTGCGACGCTAATTGTTATTATGTGTACTGGTATTAGCCACAAAAGCTGAACCGCCATCAGCTTGCTTACGCTTACCATTATTGCATTGAATCTGACCCACCATGTTGTGTGGTTGACCTTTTCCATTACTGTTTTTCTTCCTCTTGCTGGCCTTCTCTTCATCAGATTCAGGGTCTTTAGTACTATCAGAGTCAACATACTTGACGAGAGCTGCCATGAGCTCCCCCATGTCATTGCAAGGAAGCTTAAGCCGGCCTAATTTCTGCTTGAGGGGGATAAACCGGCAATTCTCTTCCAAAATCGGGACAGCAGAACCAGCGTTGATGCTATCCGATGAGTGAATAATGGTCGAGACCGGGCGGATTAGTGGCTGGTTGACTCGTCCTCGCGCTGGATTCAATTGTCCAGGTCAATAATTGACAAAGGTTGTTTACACATGTCTCTGAAATTTTGAATAAAACGCGTCCTCAATTCAGCCCATGATCTGACTGAATTAGGTGGCAATCCCTTCAGCCAAGTATCAGCCGTCCCATCCAACATCATGGTGAAATATTTGGCACATACAGCATCGTTGACATCTATCATCTCCATGGACAGCTCATAGCTCTCAATCCAAGCCTCTGGAGGTTGATCAGCTATATAATTGGGCACCTTGCGATGGCCCTACAAATCCTAAGGTAGAGGCTCATTACGCAAAGCCGGCACTAGGCATGGTACGCCAGAAGTCATCCCAGCTCCCACAGACACTGATTAACTATGTTGAGGTTGCTGATGAGCCGCCAACTGAGATCCTAGCTCCACCTCCCGATGTGCCCTGGCTTGATCTGCCAAAGCCTAAGCATGGTTATCAGCACGTGGCGGGTGATGCCCATCGGGCTGGTTACGGTGCCGCTCACAGCTCGAAACCACCGGCAACTCAATACGTCGGTTGTAACTCCGACTGGGGCATGGAGTCGAATGAATCCGTTCCCGGTGGTATGAATAAACTGCCTACTGAGCTATCGTCATCTGAAGAAGTTCTACTACCTTCCGAGCTTCAATCGGTGCTGGTGATTCACCTTGTACTGGAAGAGCCGCCAGTCATGATGCCGCAGCAATCATGTTATCCAGAGGATTAGCAAAATGACCCGGTGGTGTCGATATTCGCTAAGGCGGTGTTACGTTCTGATGAGGCGGAATCGTAACTTGTGGTTGAACCGTCGCCCTAGCCGCGGGTGCTTCAACAACCTGGGTTACCTTGGGTGAGTTACTCATTCCTGCCCCAGGGGTATTAAAGAGATTCCTTGCATCCAACTCCAGTGGTAGACGACTCTGGTGCCTCCTGCGAAGAACGACATTTGATGCGGTCTGATCCAAGCTTAATCGGAAAGCTTTGGCTTGAATCTGTTGTGATTCCGTGTCTAGGGCAGCTCGTTCAATCACCATCCTAACGTTCTCAGTGTTAAGCTCCTCCTTGGCCTGAGCGATCTCATCTCGTAATTTCACGACGTCCAACACTACAAAAAAACACTTCCGTGATAATACGTGTTTGTCATAGTAGGCCACGTTTTCTGTCATACATGTACATCCATGACGATTTTCTAATAGAATCAAGATAGTCATACATGTGTTGTCGTAGAAGTGTTCCATGACAATACCAAAATTATCATCACGAAAGTGTCCACTTCCATGATGATAAATGTCGCATCATGGAAGTGCTTTCGTCAAGGCTAACCGACATGTGGCATCCACCATAACGGGTCGCCGTTAAGCTATCGGGTCCGGTTTTGGATGCTAACAACCACAACCAATGGCGATTTTCCATGTGTAAAATTCTCATTGGCTGGAAGATCCACGTGTATGCTCATCGTTGGGACAGATGTCATCCCTACAATGGATGGAAAACGCCTATGACATGTCGACACATGGCATAGCCCCGCAGTGGCCCATTGAAGGTAAAAAGGCCAGCCCAGCTAAAGGCCCACCATATATTTTCAGGCACTAGTGGGCTAGCCCGTTAACAGCCTGCCATGGTTTGGACCAAATTGAGGCCCATATCAGATAAGGCCCAATCATAGCCTATCGTGTTTTGGGCCAAATTACGGTCCATATCAGATCAGGCCCGTTAATAGTTCATTGTTCTTTTGGGTCCAATCTAAGCTGGGTTTGTATTTCAGCCTGTTAAATGCCCGTTTACCGGCTCGATCCAGTAATAGTTTCGTCCTGTTAGTGGCCCGTGGTGCACCTGGGCCGTTATCGGCCCGGTTTCACTTCAGGCCATTTAACGTCCCATGGAGAAACTGGGCTATTTCTTGTTCGAAGTAACTTTAGGCCTCTTAACGGCCCATAGTTTGCGTGGATAAATTTCAGCCCAACAGGCATATTGGCCTGTTAATGGCCCGTCTAATAGTTAGGCCTAATTACGGCCCGCTTTGAATCCAGCAAGCTTAAAGCTCATCCGTTAATGGCTCGTGACACTGTTAGGCCTATGGCCTGCGTTGAAACTGGCCTGCTTAAAGCCCATAAATTTATTGGGCCAAATAGGGACGGAGATATATTTTGTCCTGCTAATGGCTCGTTCTATTTGGGCGAAACATGGGCTAAGGCAGTTTCGGCCTGCATTGGCCCATGAATTTTTTCTCTCGACGCTAGCCCAATCTAGTTTTTAGCCTGTTAAAAGCCCATGGTATTCTCTGGCCCAACTGTCCTAGAACTTTACTCGGCCTGTAAAAGACACAAAACTAATATACCTTTAGCCTGCTAATGGCCCAGGATAATTATAGGCCCACGTTTTGGCCCATATATAGCGAGTTACGGGCCCGCCTAAAGAGCGACAACATTTAGATCCATTGAAGCTTCCGGCCTAAATTACAGCATACTGACCAAGAATAAACCTAGACTTATTGTATACAATAAAGAAATTACGGCATATTACATCCACTGGGCATTAAAGTTCGCCACGGGTGATAATAAATTGCAACGTGGCCGCGGATTACATACACTGGGCATCAAAGGTCGCCACGAGTGCATTAAACACGACGACAAAAGAATATACGGAACTGAGAATACTTCAGAAGGCATTAGGCCTGCCCGAGCGCTGCACCCAAAGCAATTGAACAAGTTGTTCAGACCTCAGTTGTGTCACCGATACATGCTTTAACTGTAGCTGCGTAGCAAGAAAGCACGCATGAGTGTCCTTTGCGACCTTCTTCACATCATTGACATCAAGTTGGAGCTGAGTGGAAGTAAGCCTTGCCACTTTAAGTTGAGACTGAAGAAGTCGAACTGATTGAGGCAGCAACTGCATAGAGGTTTGGCTGTCTTCAAGATGGTTTCGCTCACTATCTTCCCTAAAGTTCTGCCTGGCATGGGAGATACGACTCTAAAAGAGAAACAAGGAGACATGTAACATGTTTAACAATTATATAAGCAAATAAATGGATCTGTTCTGCATAAGGAACATGATTTTACAACAACAATTTAAAACTGGTAGTTGTTGCAAACATCCAATCAGATTTAAACACCAAAGTAAACAAAAGTGGAGGAAATTATGCCTATCCAAATCTATACTAGAACAAAGTTTGAAGGCTTGACAAGGAAGAACTTACATTACATGTTAACACGGGCCGGATAAAGCCCTTCTCCATGTCGATAGAAGGATAATTCAATAAATTCCCCAAAGAAACTTCTTTATATGCGTTGCCTTTATTCTACATTTTGTAAAGAGTAATATAGATCAACTAATATTGGAAGAAATAGAGGATAATGAAGCTCAGGTGTAGAGTGATGATACATAATCAAATAGAAATTAATTAAGTACAGTGTTACAAGGCAAAAGGTACTGACAAGAGAAATGCAGACATTAACGTGTGAAGTGGCATTGGCTTTATTCAATATGTTGGTAAGAGTAAATGTAGATCTGATAATTTGGAGAAAGTGGAGGGCAGGGCAGATAAGATGCAGAGTAATGCTAGAGAATCACCTATCTTGCAATGCAAGTACAGTAATACTATCACCGTTCGTTATTACTTGTCGCTCAAATGGATGTATCTAGCACTATTAATTTCTAAATACATCCAATTGAGCAACAATTAATTCGATACAGAGGGGGTACATGACAACAGGTAGTTACATCAGCAATCCAAAACTTCAGAACCATTGTGTTAATTCTACATTTATCTAAGAGTAAATATAGATCTTATTATTTCAAGCAAAGGGAGGATAAAGAAGCGAACATTTACAGTGATGCCACGTAATCGAACATTAATGAGTGTAAGTATGCTGACAAAGGCCAAGAGGTACTGACAAGAGCGATGCAATGCCCAGTATTTTATTGAGATTGTATGATCCTTTGACAATGGAGATTCATCTCAAATTAGTTTTCATACAAGAAAGAAGGTAAGGCACGTGCAGAAATTTAGGAGTTCAAATTTTGAATTGATATCATATACAGTACCTGATTCTCGGCTCTCAGCGGTTCTAATAGGGGTTTGGCTGCTGATCTATCTGATTTAATTGGTATCACTACCTTTTCCAAATACCTACTTTGTACTCCTCCAGGATCTGCACTCACCCTCTTCCTTTTGGACATCTATTACAAACGAACAACATTTGACTAGAAAAACATAGTATGATGGCACATGGAATAGGTATAGAAAATGGATAGGTATGGGATACACTCATATATGATCCATAAACAAAGTAGATGGTGGTGTGTAACAAAGTAGAAGTAATCCAAGAGGTCATATGCAAAATATGTGCGACCAATACAACCTTGCCAATTTAGAGCAAGCACCCTGATGAGTGAATAAGATAGGCCATCCTCGACCATGCCAAGTTTGTTAGCCAGTGGATTGTTCCGCAATATTCCTATCGTGTGCCCATTCTCATATTCATTTTGAACATGTTCAATACCTCACATGCATGAAAACATAAAAAAACTGAGATTATATATGTAATGAGAAGTGTTTCTAGTCCAATACTGTGTCCCTGTAAACCCCTTTGTGCTATCTCTGCAATTCTTCTGAGAGATGCCATGCATGCTGTAATTTGGTGTGTGCATTAATATAATGTGGTCTACTACTCAAAATATGAGAGCTCCAGAAGTGATGATACTTTGCAGATGATAGCTTCAACATATAGTAAAGAAGAACAAGTCGACTTGACCTGACGGATTTAAAATACACTAAGGGATAACAACTCGACCTGACCAGTCGAGCGCAAATGTCTCTACTGCTCTTCCCAACAAGGAACATACTTATTAAAGAATAGAAGAGGATCATGTTAAAGAAGAGCAGAAAAGCAAGAAGATTGAAGATATTACAAGTCTTTCTATACAATATCTGTTGTCCACCCACGATGAACCAGAGCGCATAGAGAAATACTATTCCTTTCGGTCTCTCCATATGTTTCTCACATGCATTTCGAAACTAAAGTAGGAACATTTAGCTGGCCAATTAAACATGTCTCAGTTTTACTAATATCAACATAATATTAGATTCGAATTTGTACAACTAAGCTTGTTTACCTCGATGGGTGGAGCAGTGCTACTACGACAGAAACCACGTAGGCTGATCGTGGTCATCACAAAATGGGGAAACCGTAAGCATGATGAGTATAGTGTTGACCGTGGCAGTGGGATGGCAGATCTGAAGCTGCAAACCACGCAAAGGGTGGTTAGCAACCAATGTTTGCTTTGAAATAACAACTAAGATTTGGTATGGACAAGAAAGTACAGTCAACAAGTGACAAAGAAATGCAATTATGTTGTCTCTCTGTATGTCGCGACATGCATTTGGAAACTCAAGTGGGACCTTTAGCTAACCAATTAAATATGGATGTTAACTAATATCAGTATCATATCACAATCATATTTGAAAAACTAAGATTTGGAATTATGAGTGATGTGTTGTTTAGCTTGAAGGGTGGAGTACTGCTAGTACGACAGAAAGCACCTATGCATATCATAGTATGGTAGATAAAGGGGGAAACCGTAAGCTTTATGAGTATAGTGACTGTGTCATGGCGGATCTAAAGGTGCAAACAAGACAAAGGCTACTTCGAAACCAATGTTTTCTTTCTACTAGCCACTTGGATTCGGTACGGACAAGAAAAGTACAGTAAACAAGTTACGATCTATTTTTCGGGTGAGATCCATAACTTAAGAAAATATGAAAGAGTACCACCTCTCTTGCGACGCTGTGTAGGCCCCTGCTGCTATGTTCAGGGTGATGCGGGTGCGATGGTTGTCGGTGGCGTGGAAAAAGACTTTAGACGGCAGACGGCCGAGTCAGGGGATAAGTCCCGTTGTCGTGAACGAGGCAGTCATAGGAGCGGGAAAGGCAAGGTGGACGACGCCTCCGATGAAGGGAGAGGACGCGATGAAAGGATCCTCGCCCGCAGCCATAGATGAGAGACGTCCATATCTTGAAGTGGACGAGGGGGTAGGGGTAGCGGCTCCCGCATGGTGGAGGATGGGGCGGCGAACAGAGGAGGCTAGCCGGAGTGGGGAGGTTGTTGTGACACCAACGGTGTATGAATGGGGGAATGGGGGGGAGTGGGAGATCTCAGTTCTTTGGGACGCGCTTGTCTGAAATGTGGGAAAGTTACGAACTTAGCCTTCGCTTAAATCTTTGGACATCTCGTCGGTTGGAGATAGGACTGTTATCTCCCATCTCCCCAATAATTGTCGATAGCGACTTCGGGCGAGGAGAAGGTATTTTGCCGCCCACGGTAGGCACCCATGGTGTATGAACGGGGCTGATGGGTAGGGTGGTTGTGGCACGTCTGAGGGAAATTACACATCTGCCCCTATTTAAAATATTTGCCGACATTGATTTCAAATGAGGAGAGTTTGTTTTTCCGCCCACCGTGTATGAATGGGGAAATCGAGGGAGAGATACCGGTCTTTCGGACGAGCTTGAATCAAATGTGTTTTGCCACCCATGTTTGGCGCCCACCGTGTCTGAATGGGCTCAGAGGCGGTCGTGTCATGTCTGATTGAAGTTACAAGTCTACCCCTAGCGACCGCAATGGAAATCAGGTAAATTAGGGTGTGAAGTGTCAGGGGTAGACAATAATTTACATCTCGAAAACACTTCCTTCTGGCTGTCGACAAATGATAGTGGTTGTTTTGTTGCCTCATTCAAAATTTGGAAGAATTAGCATTCAAGTTTACCCAGGGCCCTCGCAACTAAATTCAAATCCAATTTGTATTCGGTTATGAATATCCATACATCAATCTATGTTTTGTTATTTATTTCTTCAAAACCACGACAAAGATTTATTATACCTTTACATATGAATATGATTTAGAAATGTCGTGATCTTCGAATTCAATACGTTGGATACACGTTGGATATACGTTGAGTCAAATAGTTATTTCATCCAATACAATATCCTCACACGAAAAACAGTTCACCTTATGTCAATCATACAACTACTGAGGATTATCTCACCTAAAAAATTCATATCATTACGACACATGTGGGGGTCTTACAACATAATCCATTTTGAGAGATGACACAACATGCAAGTATACTAATCTAATGACAATTTCAACTGGTATATGAAGAAGAACTAGGATTACTCTGGGCTTCAAATAGCAGAAGCAGTAGGACCTCCTTCGTCTTAAAATGCAACATTCTTACTTCCTCCAATTCTTGGGTTGCTTGCATAATGCGTGCAACTAATTGCAAAATTTCCAGCCTCAAGATCAAGATTACCTCATTCATGGCTGCCACACCATCTCTTTCTGCCTCTAATAGAGCCTCGAGAACTATAATATTTGTGCTCGGACTGCTCTCCAGCGGTGTTGCCTGTGAACTGCTACCATCTGGTAGCATGGATTGCACACTGCTTCCACAAATAGATTCTGGGGTTGTACATTATGTCCTAGTGTGAACGACATCCTAAAAGGTTTCCGCTGGACATAAGTAAGAGAGAGTTATCACGTGATCCAGGCAGTAAGCTTACATGGTAAACGACTTACGAATTATTGCCGAGTATGGCAAGCTATATTTAAATGGTTCGAAGCAACATCAGCCGAAAACAAATTAATATGGTAAGCAGAATAGGGATGTAAGTGGCAAATAAATGGCATCCGCCAGTCCCATGTCTACTTCTCGAGCTTGCGTTGTATTCCCTCGAAGAGGAAAGGGTGATGCAGCACAGTAGCATAAGTATTTCCCTCAGTTTTTGAGAACCAAGGTATCAATCCAGTAGGAGACCATGCGCAAGTCCCTTGCACCTACACAAACAAATAAGAACTTCGCAGCCAACGCGATAAGGGGTTGTCAATCCCTTTACGGTCACTTACGAAAGTGAGATCTAATAGATAGGATAGTATGATATTTTTGGTATTTTTTGTATAAGAACAGAAATTAAATAAAGCAAAGTAAAGTAAATGGAAGATTAATATGTTGAGAATAGACCCGGGGGCCATAGGTTTCACTAGTGGCTTCTCTCGTGATAGCAGAATTCTACGGTGGGTGAAAAAATTACTCTCGAGCATTTGATAGAAAAGCGCATAGTTATGAGAATATCCAGACATGATCATTATATATAGGCATCACATCTGTGACAAGTAGACCGAAACGATTATGCATCTACTACTATTACTCCACACATCGACCTCTATTCAACATGCATCTAGAGTATTTAGTTCATAAGAACAGAGTAATGATTTAAGCAAGATGACATGATGTAGAGGGATAAACTCAAGCAATATGATATAAACCCCATCTTTTTATCCTCGATGGCAACACTACAATAAATGCCTTGCTGCCCCTGCTGTCACTGGGAAAGGACACTGCAAGATTGAACCCAAAGCCAAGCACTTCTCCCATTGCAAGAACTATAGATCTAGTAGGCCAAACCAAACCAATAATTTGAAGAAACATGCAAGGATATTGTAATCATACATCAAAGATTTCAGAAAAAATTCAAATATTGTTAATAGATAATCTTGATCATAAACCCATAATTCATCGGATCTCGAGAAACACTCCGCAAAAAGATTACATCACATAGATCTCCTCGAAGATCAAGGAGAACTTTGTATTGAGATCCAAAAAGAGAGAATAAGCCATCTAGCTAATAACTATGGACCCGAAGGTCTGTGGTAAACTACTCACAACTCATTGGTGAGGCTATGGCGTTAATGTAGAACCACTCTGTGTTAGATCCTCCCCTCCGGTGGAGCTCCGGAACAGGCCCCAAGATGGGATCTCACGGGAACAGAAGGTAGCGGTGGTGGAATTAGGGTTTTCTATGTTGCCTCGATGTTTTCAGGGTACATGGATATAACAGGAGGAAGGAGGGCATCGGGGGAGCCAAAGGGGGCCCACGAGGGTGGGGGCACTCCCAGGAGGAGGGAGCGCGCCCTGGACCCTTGTGGAAACCTCCTTCGTTCCCTCGCGTGTACTCCATGTCTTCTGGGTAGATACGGTTCGAAAAATAACTCTCCCGAAGGTTTCATGCCGTTTGGACTCCGTTTGATATCCATTTTCTGCGAAACTCTAAAATAGGCAAAAAAGAGCAATTTGCACTCGGCCTTGGGTTAGTAGGTTAGTCCCAAAATAATATAAAATTGTATAATAAAGCCCATTAAACATCCAAAACATAATATATAATAGCATGGAACAATCAAAAATTATAGAAACGTTGGAGACGTATCAAGCATCCCCAAGCTTAATTCCTGCTCGTCCTCGAGTAGGTAAATGATAAAAACAGAATTTTTGATGTGGAATGCTAACCAACATAATTCTCAATGTAATTTCTTTATTGTGGCATGAATGTTCAGATCCAAAAGATTCAGGACAAAAGTCTATGTTGACATAAGAAATAATAATACTTCAAGCATCCTAACAAAGCAATCATGTCTTCTCAAAATAACATGGTCAAAGAAAGTTATCCCTACAAAATCATATACTCTTGCTATACTCCCTCTTCATCACACAAAATATGCATATCATGCACAACCCCGGTTTCAGCCAAGCAATTGTTTTCATACTCAATTTTTTTCAAACGTTTCAACTTTCACGTAATACATGAGCGTGAGCCATGGATATAACACAATAGGTGGAATAGAGTGGTGATTGTGGAGAAGACAAAAAGGAGGAAGATGGTCTCAGGTGAACTAGGCATATCTATGGGCTATGGAGATGCCTACCAATAGATTTCAATGTGCGTGAGTAGGGATTGCCATGCAACGGATGCACTAGAGCTATAAGTGTATGAAAGCTCATCAAAAGAAACTAAGTGGGTGTGCATCCAACTTGCTTGCTCATGAAGACCTAGGGCATTTGAGGAAGCCCATCGTTGTAATATACAAGCCTAATGAAAATTCCCACTAGTATATGAAAGTGAAAAAACAAGAGACTCTCTATCATGAAGATCATGGTGCTACTTTGAAGCACAAGTGTCGAAAAGGATAGTAGCATTGTCCCTTCTCTCTTTTATCTTAATTTTTTCGAGGGGCTTTCTCTCTCTTTTTTTATTTAGCCCCTCTCTATATTTTTTTGGAGCCATCTCCTTTTTTATTTGGCCTTTACTCACATGGGACAATGCTCTAATAATGAATACCATCATGCTTTTATTGACTTACAACTCAAAGATTACAACTCGAAGCTAGAACAAAATAGGACTCTATGTGAATTATGATGAAGCATGTCATATGAACTGAACGGTGGAAAGTTGCATGGCAATATATCTCGAAATGGCTATGGAAATGCCCTGATAGGTAGGTATGGTGGCTGTTTTGAGGAAGGTATATGGTACCGGCGTAGGTTGCGCGGTACAAGAGAGCCTAGCAATGGTGGAAGGGTGAGAGTGCGTATAATCCATGGACTCAACATTAGTCATAAAGAACACATATACTTATTGCTTAAATTTACAAGTCATCAAAACAAAGTAATCAACGCATGCTCCTAGGGGAAGGGTTGGTAGGAGTTAACCATCGCGCGATCCCGACCTCCACACAAAGGACGACACTCAATAAATACCTCATGCTCTAACTTCGTCACACAGCGGTTCACCATACGTGCATGCTACGGGAATCACAAACTTTAACACAAGTATTTCTCAAATTCATAATTACTCCACTAGCATGAATCTAATATCACCATCCTCATATCTCAAAACAATCATCAAGTATCAAACTTCTCATCATATTCAATGCACTTTGTATGAAAGTTTTTGCCATACTCATCTTGGATGCCTATCATATTAGGACTAGTTTTATAACCAAAGCGCATTACCATGCTGTTCTAAAAAACTCTCGAAAGGATATAAGAGAAGCATGAGAGATCCACAATTTCTACAAAATAAAACCACCACCATGCTCTAAAAGATATAAGTGAAGCACTAGAGCAAAGCTATCTAGCTCAAAAGATATAAGTGAAGCACATAGAGTATTCTAATAAATTCTACACCATAATTATCTCTCTCAAAAGATGTGTCCAGCAAGGATGATTGTGGAAAACTAAAAAGCAAAAACTCAAATCATACATGACGCTCCAAGCAAAACACATATCATGTGGTGAATAAAAATATAGTCCCGGGTATAGTTACTGACAGATGAAGACGAAAGCGGGGATGCCTTCCCGGGGCATACCCAAGCTTAGGATTTTGGTTGTCCTTGAATTTTACCTTGGGGTGCCTTGGGCATCCCCAATCTTAGGCTCTTTCCACTCTTTGTTCCATAGTCCATCAAATCCATACTCAAAACTTGAAAACTTCACAACACAAAACTTAGGCAAAATTCTCGTTAGCTCCATTAGTATAAGAAAACAAACCACCACGCAAAGGTTCTGTGATGAACTCATTCTTTGTTTATATTGGTGTTAAACCTATTGTATTCCAACTTCTGTATGATTCATACTTCCCAATACTACTCATAGATTCATCAAAATAAGCAAACAACACATGAAAAACAGAATATGTCAAAAATATATCAGTCTGTAGTAATCTGTAACTTCCGAATACTTCTGTAACTACAAAAAATTGAAATAAATTCATAAACGTGAGGAATTTGTCTATTAATCATCTTCACAAAGAATCAACTAAATAGCTCTCTCCAGTAAAATATGGTAGCTAATCTCGTGAGCGCTAAAGTTTCTGTTTTTTACAGCATGATCATATAAACTTCACACAAGTCTTCCCAAAGGTTCTACTTGGCACAAACACTAATTAAAACACAAAACCACATCTAAACAGAAGCTAGATGCAATATTTATTCCTAAACAGAAGCAAAAAAAAGAAAACAAAATTGGGTTGCCTCCCAACAAGCGCTATCGTTTAACGCCCCTAGTTAGGCACGATACAAGAATAGATATAGGTATTTCCATCTTTGGTAGGCAATCCATAAGTGGCTCTCATAATAGATTCATAAGGTAATTTGATTTTCTTTCTAGGAAAGTGTTCCATGCCTTTCCTTAACGGAAATTGGAATATAATATTTCCTTCCTTCATATCGATAATTGCACCAATCATTCTAAGGAAAGGTCTGCCAAGAATAATAGGACATGAAGGATTGCAATCTATATCAAGAACGATGAAATCTACGGGCACCTAATTCCTATTGGCAACAACAAGAACATCATTAATCCTTCCCATAGGTTTCTTAATGGTAGAATCCGCAAGATGCAAATTTAAAGAACAATCATCAAGCTCATGGAAAGCTAACAAATCACACAAAGTTTTTGGGATTGTAGAAACACTTACACCCAAATCACACAGAGCAAAGAATTCATGATCATTAATTTTAATAGTAGGTTCCCACTCATCATAAATCTTTCTAGGGATAGAAACTTCTAATTCAAGTTTTTCTTCATAAGATTGCACCAAAGCATCAACTATGTGTTTGGTAAAAGCTTTATTTTAACTATAAGCATGCGGAGAATTTAGTATGTATTGCAACAAGGAAATATAATATATTAAAGAGCAATTATCATAATTGAATCCCTTTAAATACAAAATAGTGGGTTCATCACTATGCAAAGTTTTAATCTCTTCAATCCCACTTTTAACAATTTTACCATCTAGATCTAAAAACTACGAATCATTGGGACGCCTTTTAACTAAAGTAGACTCATCTGCAGTCCCATCTTTATCAAGATTCATACTAGAAAACAAGGATCTATTAGGAGACACATCAACAACTTACAGATCTTCATCTTTATTTTCATGATAACTAGAAGAACAAGCTTTCATAAAGAAATCTTTTTTTGCACGCAACCTAGCGGTTCTTTCTTTGCATTCATCAATGGAAATTCTCATGGCTTTGACAGACTCATTGATATCATGCTTAGGTGGAATAGATCTATGTTTCAAAGAATCACTATCAAAATTAATTCTATCCACGTTTCTAGCCAACTCATCAATCTTAAGCAATTTTTCTTCAAGCAAAGCATTGAAATTCTTTTGTGAATTCATGAACTCTTTAACACTAGTTTCAAATTCAGAGGGCATCTTACCAAAATTTTCATAAGAGTTGTTGTAGGAATCACTATAATTATTAGAGGAATTACTAGGAAAAGGCCTAGGATTAAAGTTTCCTATATAAGCATAGTTACCAAAATTATTCCTACCAACAAAATTCACATCCAAAGATTCATTATTATTTTCAATCAATGTGGATAAAGGCATATCATTAGGATCAGAAGAAGCACTCTTAGTAGCAAATAATTTCATAAGTTCATCCATCTTTCCACTCAAAACACTAATCTCTTCAATAGCATGCACTTTCTTACTAGTAGATCTTTTGGTGTGCCATTGGGAGTAGTTAACCATAATATTATCTAGGAGTTTGGTAGATTCTCCGAAGGTAGTTTCCATGAAAGTGCTCCCCGCGGCCGAATCTAAAAGATTTCTAGAAGCAAAATTCAAGCCAACATAAAAAAATTGTATAATCATCCATATGTTCAAACCATGTGTAGGGCAATTAGGAATCATTAATTTCATTCTCTAACAAGCTTGTGCAACATGCTCATGATCTAGTTGCTTAAATTCATAATATCATTTCTAAGACAGATGATCTTAGTGGGAGGAAAATACTTGGAGATAAAGGCATCTCTGCACTTATTCCATGAATCAATACTATTTCTAGGCAAAGAGGAAAACCAAGTTTTAGCACAATCTCTAAGTGAAAACGGAAAAAGCTTCAATTTAACAATATCATTATCCGTATCCCTCTTCTTTTCCATATCACACAAATCAACAAAGTTGTTTAGATGGGTAGCGGCATCTTCACTAGGAAGGCCGGAAAATTGATCTATCATGACAAGATTCAACAAAGCAACATTGATCTCACAAGATTCAGTATCGGTAAGAGGAGCAATAGGTGTGCTAATAAAATCATTATTATTGGTATTGGAGAAGTCATCCAATTTGGTATTGTTTTGAGCCATAGTGACTAGCAAGCAATCCAACACACAAGCAAACAAGAAGCAAGCGAACGGAAAAACACGCGGAAAAAGAAGGGCAAATAAAACGGCAAGGGTGAAGTGGGGGAGAGGAAAACGAGAGGCAAATAATGTAATCCGAAGGATAAGGGTTGGTGATAGGTACTTGGTATTTAACTTTTTCGTAAGCCTCCACGGCAACGGCGCCAGAAATACTTCTTGCTACTTCTCGAGCTTGCGTTGTATTCCCTCAAAGAGGAAAGGGTGATGCAGCACAGTAGCGTAAGTATTTCCCTCAGTTTTTGAGAACCAAGGTATCAATCCAGTAGGAGACCACGCGTGAGTCCCTTGCACCTGCACAAACAAATAAGAACTTCGCAGCCAATGCGGTAAGGGGTTGTCAATCCCTTTACGGTCACTTACGAAAATGAGATCTCATAGATAGGATAGTATGATATTTTTGGTATTTTTGGTATAAGAACAGAAAGTAAATAAAGCAAAGTAAAGTAAATGGAAGATTAATATGTTGAGAATAGAATCAGGGGCCATAGGTTTCACTGGTGGCTTCTCTCATGATAGCAGAATTCTACGGTGGGTGAACAAATTACTATCGAGCAATTGATAGAGAAGCGCATAGTTATAAGAATATCTAGGCATGATCATTATATATAGGCATCACGTCCGTGACAAGTAGACCAAAACGATTCTGCAACTACTACTATTACTCCACACATCGACCGTTATCCAGCGTGCATCTAGAGTATTAAGTTCATATGAACATAGTAATGCTTTAAGCAAGATGACATGATGTAGAGGGATAAACTCAAGCAATAATATATGAACCCCATCCTTTTATCCTCGATGGCAACAATACAATATGTGCCTTTCTGCCCCTGGTGTCACTGGGAAAGGACACCGCAAGATTGAACCCAAAGCCAAGCACTTATCCCATTGCAAGAACTATAGATCTAGTAGGCCGAACCAAACCAATATTTCGAAGAGACTTGCAAGGATAATATAATCATACATAAAAGATTTCAGAAAAGTATCAAATATTGTTCATAGATAATATTGATCATAAACCCACAATTCATCGGATCTCGACAAACACACCGCAAAAAGATTACATCGAATAGATCTCCTCGAAGATCGAGGAGAACTTTGTAGTAAGATCTAAAAAGAGAGAAGAAGCCATCTAGCTAATAACTATGGACCCGAAGGTCTGTGGTAAACTACTCACAACTCATTGGTGAGGCTATGGCGTTGATGTAGAAGCACTCCGTGGTAGATCCCCCCTCCGGTGAAGCTCCGGAACAGGCCCCAAGATGGGATCTCACGGGAACAGAAGGTTGCAGCGGTGGAATTATGTTTTCTCTATTGCCTCGATGTTTTCAGGGTACATGGATATATATATATAGGAGGAAGGAGGGCATCAGGGGAGCCAGAGGGGGCCCATGAGGGTGGGGGCGCGCCCAGGGGGAGGAGGCGCGCCCTGGACCCTCGTGGCCACCTCCTTCGTTCCCTCGCGTGTACTCCAAGTCTTCTGAGTAGATACGGTTCCAAAAATAACTTTCCCGAAGGTTTCATTCCGTTTGTATTTCGTTTGATATCCCCTTTCTGCGAAACTCTGAAATAGGCAAAAAACAACAATTTGCACTGGCCTTGAGTTAGTAGGTTAGTCCCAAAAATAATATAAAAGTGTATAATAAAGCCTATTAAACATCCAAAACAGAATATATAATAGCATGGAACAATAAAAAATTATAGATACGTTGGATACGTATCACCCATCTAGTTAGTTTTTGCTAGCTCGCTAGTTCATTTTCCTGAAAAAACAAAAACTCTTGTGAACTATCATACCATAAGTGGACTTTAATCGGGATTGAACGGGACCCAGTTTAACATCCCTAGATGAATGGCAGTGTACCGCCACTATAGTTAAGTTGCCCTGACATCTAAGAAATTGAAATAATCTAAGAAAACACTTAACAGTGTGGCCCGATATAAACTACGAAGACAGTCTTGTGATGAAGTTCATATGAAAAGTTAAGGACTCGAATGAACTAGGCATGCATTTCTTTACGATAGTACAGCAGGCGCTGCTGACATATTGGCCAACTCAGGTATAGCCTAACAAGTAACAACAAGCATTCAAATCAAGCAATACAGCAGAGCAAACAACTGAACTATTTGTAATTCTGTAGGATTACAGGTTGAGGGCATGCTACTTCTCGAGCTTGCATTGTATTCCCTCAAAGAGGAAAGGGTGATGCAGCACAGTAGCGTAAGTATTTCCCTCAGTTTTTGAGAACCAAGGTATCAATCCAGTAGGAGACCACGCGCGAGTCCCTCGCACCTGCACAACCAAATAAGAACTTCGCAGCCAACGCGATAAGGGGTTGTCAATCCCTTTACGGTCACTTACGAAAGTGAGATCTGATAGATAGCATAGTGTGATATTTTTGGTATTTTTGGATCTAAGAACAGAAAGTAAATAAAGCAAAGTAAAGTAGATTGGAGATTAATATGTGGAGAATAGACCCGGGGGCCATAGGTTTCACTAGTGGCTTCTCTCATGATAGCAGAATTCTACGGTGGGTGAACAAATTATTGTCGAGCAATTGATAGAAAAGCGCATAGTTATGAGAATATCTAGGCATGATCATTATATATAGGCATCACGTCCGTGACAAGTAGACCAAAACGATTCTGCATCTACTACTATTACTCCACACGTCGACCGCTATCCAGTAGAGTATTAAGTTCATAAGAACAGAGTAATGCTTTAAGCAAGATGACATGATGTAGAGGGATAAACTCAAGCAATATGATATAAACCCCATCTTTTTATCCTCGATGGCAACAATACAATACCTGCCTTGCTGCCCCTGCTGTCACTGGGAAATGACACCGCAAGATTGAAAACAAAGCCAAGCACTTCTCCCATTGCAAGAACTATAGATCTAGTAGGCCAAACCAAACCAATAATTCGAAGAGACTTGCAAGGATATTATAATCATACATAAACGATTACAGAAAAGAACCAAATATTTCTCGTAGATAATCTTGATCAAAATCCCACAATTCATCGGATCTCGACAAACACACCGCAAAAAGATTACATCGATTAGATCTCCTCGAAGACAGAGGAGAACCTGGTATTGAGATCCAAAAAGAGAGAAGAAACCATCGAGCTAATAACTATGGACCCGATGGTCTGTGGTAAACTACTCACAACTCAGGGTAAGGCAATGGTGTTGATGTAGAAGCACTCCATGGAAGATCCCCCATCCGGCGGAGCTCCGGAATAGGCCCCAAGATGGGATCTCACGGGAACAGAAGGTTGCGGCGGTGGAATTAGGGTTTTCTCTGTTGCCTCGATGTTTTTAGGGTATATGGGTATATATAGGAGGAAGGAGGGCATCGGGGGAGCCAGAGGGGGCCCACGAGGGTGGGGGCACGCCCTGGACCCTCGTGGTTGCCTCCTTAGTTCCCCTGCGTGTACTCCAAGTCTTCTGTTTTGATATTGTTCCATAAATAACTCTCGCGAAGGTTTCATTCCATTTGGACTCTGTTTGATATTCCTTTTCTGCGAAACCCTGAAATAGGCAAAAACAGCAATCTGCACTGGGCCTTTGGGTTAATACGTTTGTCCCAAAAATAATATAAAAGTGTATGATAAAGCCCATTAAACATCCAAAACATAATATATAATAGCATGGAACAATCAAAAATTATAGATACGTTAGAGACGTATCAAGCATCCCCAAGCTTAATTCATGCTCGTCCTTGAGTAGGTAAATGATAAAAACAGAATTTTTGATGTGGAATGCTAACCAACATAATTTTCAATGTAATTTCTTTATTGTGGCATGAATGTTCAGATCCGAAAGATTCAAGACAAAAGTCTATATTGACACAAGAATAATAATACTTCAAGCATACTAACAAAGCAATTATGTCTTCTCAAAATAACATGGCCAAAGTAAGTTATCCCTACGAAATCATATAGTCTGGATATGCTCCCTCTTCATCACAAAAAATATTCATATCATGCACATCCCCGGTTTCATCCAAGCAATTGTTTTCATACTCATATTTTTTCAAACCTTTCAACTTTCGCGCAATACATGAGCGTGAGCCATGGATATAGCACTATAGGTGGAATATAGTGGTGGTTGTGGAGAAGACAAAAAGAAGGAAGATAGTCTCACATCAACTAGGCGTATCAATGGGCTATGGAGATGCCCATTAATAGATATAAATGTGAGTGAGTAGGGATTGCCATGCAACGGATGCACTAGAGCTAAAAGTGTATGAAAGCTCAACAAAAGAAACTAAGTGGGTGTGCATCCAACTTGCTTGCTCATGAAGACCTGGGGCATTTGAGGAAGCCCATCGTTGGAATATACAAGCCAAGTTCTATAATGAAAATTCCCACTAGTATATGAAAGTGACTAAACAAGAGACTCTCTATCATGAAGATCATGGTGCTACTTTGAAGCACAAGTGTGGAAATAGATAGTAGCATTGTCCCTTTTCTTTTCCGTTTTTTTTTCTTTTTTTCTTTTTTTTGGGGCCTTTCTTTTTTCTTTGGCCTTTCCTTTTTTTTCTGGGACAATGCTCTAATAATGATGATCATCACACTTATATTGATTTACAACTCGATATTACAAATCGATACTAGAACAAAGTATGACTCTATATGAATGCCTCCGACGGTGTACTGGGATGTGCAATGAATCAAGAGTGACATGTATGAAAAATTATGCATGGTGGCCTAGCCACAAATACGGTGTCAACTATATGATCATGCATGGAAATATGACAATATGAAGTGTGTCATATGAACGGAACAGTGGAAAGTTGCATGGCAATATATCTCGGAATGGCTATGGAAATGCCATGATAGGTAGGTATATCATGGGTGTATGGTACCAGTGAGAGTTGCGCGGCACAAGAGAGGCTAGCAATGGTGGAAGGGTGAAAGTGCGTATAATACATGGACTCAACATTAGTCATAAAGAACTCATATACTTATTGCAAAAATATACGAGTCATCAAAACAAAGTAATCAATGCATACTCCTAGGGGGGAGGTTGGTAGGAGTTAACCATCGCGCGCCCCCGACCTCCACACAAAGGATTCTGCATCTACTACTATTAGACAAGTATACTGAAACGATTCTGCATCCACTACTATTACTCCACACATCGACCACTATCCAGCATGCATCTACAGTATAAAGTTCATAAGAACAGAGTAATGCTTTAAGCAAGATGACATGATGTAGAGGGATAAACTCAAGAAATATGATATAAACCCCATCTTTTTATCCTCGATGGCAACAATACAATATGTGCCTTGCTGCCCCTGCTGTCACTGGGAAAGGATACCACAAGATTGAACCCAAAGCCAAGCACTTCTCCTATTGCAAGAACTATAGATCTAGTAGGCCAAACCAAACCAATAATTCGAAGAGACTTGCAAGGATATTATAATCATACATAAAAGATTTCAGATAAGAACCAAATATTTCTCGTAGATAATCTTGATCAGAAACCCACAATTCATTGGATCTCGACAAACACACCGCAAAAAGATTACATCGAATAGATCTCCTCGAAGACCGAGGAGAACTTGGTATTGAGATCCAAAAAGAGAGAAGAAGCCATCTAGCTAATAACTATGGACCCGAAGGTCTGTGGTAAACTACTCACACCTCATGGTGAGGCAATGGTGTTGATGTAGACGCACTCCGTTGAAGATCCCCCCTCCGGTGTAGCTCCAGAACAGGCCCCAAGATGGGATCTCACGGGAACATAAGGTTGCGGCAGTAGAATTAGGGTTTTCTCTGTTGCCTCGATGTTTTCAGGGTATATGGGTATATATAGGAGGAAGGAGGGCATCGGGGGAGCTAGAGGGGGCCCACAAGGGTGGGGGCATGCTCTGTAGGAGGGGGTGCACCTTGGACCCTCGTGGCCGCCTCCTTCGTTCCCTCGCATGTACTCCCGATCTTCTGTGTTGATATCGTTCCCAAAATAACTCCCGCGAAGGTTTCATTCCGTTTGGACTCCATTTGATATTCCTTTTCTGCGAAACCCTGAAATAGGCAAAAAACAGCAATCTGTACAGGGCCTTTGGGTTAATAGGTTTGTCCCAAAAATAATATAAAAGTGTATAATAAAGCCCATTAAACATCCAAAACATAATATATAATAGCATGGAACAATCAAAAATTATAGATACGTTGGAGACGTATCAGGGCACAAGCCAAGAAAGCAGCCCACACGCATTACATTTCACATGTACTAAAACACACTGGCTTACCATATGTTGTTGTGAAGCCTCTCTATTGTTGCAATGTTCTTTGAAGATATCATCAACATCCCGTGGTTGCAAATCTAGTTGTTGTAGTTTATTCTGCACCCTCTATTTAGGTAAAATTAATTTTAGTCGCATGCACTGGTTTGAATTGATCATCAACGGTTAATATAAACTAATAAAAGAAGGGTGTGTGCTTACAAGACAATATATGTGATTCACTCTATTTTTATGCTTGTTCAAAGTGCCAGCCCCAAAAGAACTAATATTTTGCTTGATGGGGTTGTCAGCTCCATTATTAATAGAAGCATCGAATTAGTCATGCAACTTGGGAAGATCAAGAACGCACAAAAATGTAATGAACAGAGGCTCAGAGCAGTGATGTAATAGCAGGCATCAGAAAATGTAGGGTAAAACAAACAAAAGGAACGGAACCACAAGCTAGTTTGTTGATGTGTAATTAAGCATAGCGATCATGGAGCAGTCTAATGTAACTAACAGGTGGCATCGGGACAACACCATTATCATCTATATCTATATCTATACCCCTATATGGTGTGTGAATAACTTTGAAAGATGGTCGTTGGATGAAACCAATCTGACGGTGCGGAGATGGAAAATCCGAGCACTACTAGATGTTGGATATCATCTACTTTCCACCAGATTTTATCACATGTACAATCTAGAAAACTCCATGGTTGAACTTAAGCAGATGATATCCGCACCCTCCAAATTTACAGATAAGTCCTTCCCTCATTCATCTTTGTCTTCCACAAGATAAACAACTCGTATGAATGCATCTTGATGTTCTGTGTAACGCATGGGCCGCTTGCTAGTATAATATAGATCTTGCTAGTAATACTTAGGACAAAACAAAAGCATCGTAACTATATGTGCACTGGTTTGTAATTTAGCACATGTAACATGTTCACTACTAGAACTACGACCCTACAGGTGCAAGCAGAATAATCCGTTTCATGAAAAATTGAATGATGCCCTGAAGAAATTCGAAGGTGCGGTGCTAATGCTAAGAAAATGAACGTAGGCGCCGGTCGTAAGATAATAGTATCTGATTCTCAGCGGCGTATGGGTATTGTTCTCATACTTGATAGCTAAGGATCATCGATGGTGCTCGTGTTGCGGTTGAGTTTGGGACGGCTGTCTCCATTGCTGAAGCGGCTCCGGTGCTTTGGTTGTGGCGCCTGTCGACATACAAGAAAGCTCATCTATGGTAAGTGAACAGTTCCATGATAAAGAAGAAGAAAACTGAAGGACTACAAATCGAAATAGCCTGATGAGGCTGCAGCGTCAGTAAAGCAGGACTTGTGGAGTTGAATATGGCATCCGTGGAGCGGGTCCGGCGTAGTGGACGAAGGCGTCGGCGAAGCACATCAGGTGCGGTGTAGAGTGCTTTTGGTGAGGCGGATCTGTTGCGGCGGACTTGGGCTTGTATGAAGGGCCAGCAATGGGGCGGACGAGGGAGTCAGTGAGGGCCTACACTGTGGTGGCCGAGGGCGCCGGTGAAGCAGATCCGGTGCGGTGGACCATGATGGCGGTCAAGGAGATCTAGAGCAGCGGTGGACAAGCCAATCGCTGAAGCAGCTCTGGTGAAGTGGTGAGTTGGCAGTTGGGGGTTCTAAGGTGTGGAAGGTAGATCGGGTGGGGTGTGAGATCCACCGCTGTGGTAGAGGACTAGATTCGGCTGCTTGGTGTAGTCGGGAGGGAGGAGGAGCAGAGGGGAAGGGGAGGGGCTCTGGGGAAGAATGTTCGGGGCAAAGAGGGGAAAACAATGGAGTTACCAAAGCAGCCCTTGTCTGTTGATGTGGCAGGGGTAAAACAGGAATATCACACGGCTAAACTTTCGGGCGCGAGATATTTTGATGTGAGCGGGAAATTTGAAAACTTTTAGTGGCTGAAATTAAGTGTTCTGCTCTTGTACGTCCGACTAAGATATCATGGCCAAGAATTTATTTGTTTTGCACGCAAAAAAAAGTGCAAGTTTCGAAAATCATTGTCTCCAACTCTAAACTTAGATTGTCCATTCAATTCAAATATGGATCATTGAGCTAGCGGAAGAAAATACCATTGTATGGATCATTGTCCATTTAAATGAAATTCCAAATGTGTTTATCCTAAATATGATGACAAAGACAAAAATGTGTATGTGTATGAATAAAGTGGATGATTATAAGGTTTGAACATGGTCGTATGTGTATATCTCTAGGTTTGATATATGAATTTGAAATCACGAAATCTGGGCTTTAAAATGTACCACGGTTTAAATGAATTACAAAAGCAAATGATTGAGTCGAATTCCAAAATTCCATCTTAGGTTTGTAAATCTTGTACTTCAAAGTATATCACGCATGTTCAAAAGTATTGTTATCTCATAGTCCAGACTGTAAAACAAATTGTTCAACCATGAGTGCACACACTATTGACCATGTATATATCTCAATTACGCTAAAGTCTCTCCAATATAGACAACTCACTCTTTATCTGAAGCCCCCACCCCCCCCCACACACACACAATTTGTTCTCTCCCCCAGACACGAACACATGAGCACATTAATCCCCGTCTCTCTTCTAAGTACGGACCCCAATATAGGTCTCTATCACTTTGTCTCTCGGGCATGACCACATATCTTCCCCCACTCTCTAGGTGTCCTGGCATCTCTCTTTCCCAAGCACACGCACTATATAGAGTGTATCTTGCCCATACACACAAAATGTCTATCTCCCTAATTATGTGGTTCTCACACACTCACCTCACTCACCACCGCCCACTGCAAAAAGGCACCCTCTATCTCCTTGTGCATCACTCTCCTCTTTCTAACTCTCCCACATGCCGACCCGACCCAGCTCCTTCACTATATACATATATGTCGTGACTCATTCCATAGCTCCCTAACGTATCATCGTTCTCAATCTCGCACGTTGTTCTCTACATCATCTATTCTAGATCTCTCATGAAGTCTCTATCACACACACACGTGACTCGCGTCCCTTGCCTCTCCGTACATAGGCCACTTTCGAACAACATCACCCTTGTCTCCCTATCTATATGCCACTTCCGCACACAAATGACCCCTTTCTCTCCCCCTCTCTTCCTCTCTCTCTCTCTTTATCCCTCGGTAGCTCTATCTCTCTCGCTCTCACACCCATCTCCCACACAGACACGATGTCTCTTCCAAATAGTCTGCTCCACACTGCACCCATGCTATCCCACTACTACACATGCCTTTCTCTCTCTTTGGCACACATGTCACACCATTCCCCCTTCCCTACTAGGTTTACATCATTAGTGGTCTCTCTTCTCCACATATACACACTCCCTCTCACATAGATACGTGTGCACAAACACGCACAAACACCCATCTATCTAGATCCTTCTTTTAAGACACACACCCTTGGATATTCTCTCCAGCTCTAGGTATATATGTATATGTCCCCCTCTCGCTCTCTAGCTCACATGCACACCAAAAATCTCCATCTCTCTAACTCACGCATCTCCCATGTCCGCATGTGTATCTCACACGGTCACTCTCTCATTATGTCTATGTGTCTCCACGTTACACAACACAAAGCCCCATGCACATGTCTCTCTATATCCTCCAAACACAGAGGCACAACGATCAGTCTCTACACATATCCCACACGCACGCATTGTCTCTCTCTCGCACACACGCTCAACCAAAAGGTTTTCTCATGAATAATTTACCGTCTATTCATCAATAGTCATGGTAGTACGAGGGACACGAGACGTGAAAAGGAAAAAAATGTACACGTCTATGGACCACCTAGTATGACTACTAGGACTAGAGCGAGCCGAAAGCGCGCCGCCGTCACTCCCTCCTTATCGGCGACAAAAAAACCTTTGTTTTACACAGTCGAATCCACATGCTCAGCCATTGAATAGAATGTAGATCCAAGTTTATGGAAACAAGTATCGATAATACATTTTCATATCCAATCTTCTTCTTATATCTTATAAGAAAAACCGAGTTGGTGATGATGGCATGCCTACCATCTTGCAATATAGACCCTCCGATCTATATCTGATGGATAGAAATTAAACTAAAAGATACCCGCACCTCTCTCCACATTTGAAGACAAGGCCTTCCCTCGTTCATCCTTATCTCCCACAACCTCATTATTGAGCAATTAAAAAAGGAAGCCTCTAGAAAAACATGGCATGGTGGTCGGATACACGGCTTCGTTCCAACGCTTAACTTTCACTCCTACTAACAGTATGAAGAGTGTTTAACAAAAAACTATCACTTTCAACCAGCCCTAGGAAGAAACTGTTGTACAAAAAATAGCAAAAACAAACCCAAAATTTCTTAATCCGCGCCAAAAAAGTACTACCTAGTGCCGATTAGGCTCGTTTAAACCCGTTTAGGACATTTTTGGCCCGCACGTCCGTGCTGCCGAGGCAGCTTAAACCAACACATTTTGCTTGACCGTTGACACAAGGGACCCACATCTGACCTTCTATCATGTTCTTCCCCCCTCCAATCATTATTTTTTCCTGAACATTACTTCAAATAGATCTTATGCATGTTCGTCGGTGGCGCCGGCGATGAGCGAGCTGGCCACCACTCCGTCGAACGGGCCGGACATCACGCTGGCCTCCGCACGGGTTGGCTAGTTGGCAGCCCAAGCGTGGCTCATGTGCGAGCAAGCCGCCGCGCTGGACTTCGCTCGAGCTAGATGGACGGCCTTAGCGCGGCACACGCGAGCAAGCCGCCGCACCACCGTGCCAACCTAGCTAGCAAACCTTGTAGACAAGCAGTTGGATGCATCCAGCAGGGTGTGTGCTAGCTTGGCTAGCTAGCGGCCATGAGCGTCGGACGGAGCTGTCATCCGGGCTGCCGCAAGATGGGCTCCGCGACGCTAGCTCTTTTGACCTCGCCTTCTGCCGGCGGCGGTAGCTGCATCCCATGGCCGAGGACTAGGTGGACGGGCCGAAGGTAGGAGGTCACTCGGGGATTTTTGTCCAGGCTAACATGTAGGTCCCACAAGTAATAATGCGTAACTTTCCGATCAAATAGAAGGCATTGACTTAAGGGGTGACATGAGTTGAAACATGCCTATAACAGCACTTGGTAGTTTATTACGATGGACTAAGAAAATTTTAGTATGTTTTTGCTAATTTTTTAGAGTAGTGGTTTCTTGGCAGGGCTGGCTTGGTAGGGGGGACAATGTACAAGCGAAAAAAGGCAATTCTAGGTTGCATTGTACTCCAACTAGTACTACTAGTGGTCGCAGGAGTGTATATCTCGTTTTATGGGTTCGATCCCGGCCAAACGCACGGTGGCCTTTTTTGAAGTCGAACGGATGTGTCGTACCACAATCTAGGTGCACTGGATAGCCCTGCTATCGGTGTCAAAACCGGCGGATCTCGGGTAGGGGGTCCCGAATTATACGTCTGAGGATCGATGGTAACAGGAGGCTGGGGACACGATGTTTACCCAGGTTCAGGCCCTCTCGATCGAGGTAATACCCTACTTCCTGCTATATTAATATGTATGAATATGAATACAAGAGTTGATCTACCTCGAGATCGTAATGGCTAAACCCTAAGTCTAGCATGTGGAGATATTATGATTCTGTTCCAGCCTCCATGGACGTAAACCCTCCAGTGTATATACACACCGGAGGGACCTAGGGTTTGTACATGTTATCTTGCAGAGGAAGGAAAATCTACACCCGAACCTAAAACTTGCCATTACATGAATATAGGAGTCCATTCCGGATACGAGAGATGATCTTCTGTAATAATCTTCACGACCCACCAGTCCGGCCCACCAGGGGTTTGTCCGGCAACATGAGGACCCCCCGATCTAGGACTCCCTCAGTAGCCCCTGAACCTGTCTTCGATGACGATGAGTTCGGCTTCCGTATTGTTTTCGGCATTGCAAGGCGGTTCCTTCTCCCGAATATATCTTCTGCAAAAAGGTGTATTGTGTTCGGCTCTACAAGATTAATACAACCCTTAGCCTCGAAGGCAAGGTTTTTAAAGGAACATGAATAGTGTGTCTTTACTGACAATTTTTGGGTGAAGCGTCACGTCCAACCCACCAACACACCAAACCGTTTTATTTGATCCTGGTTTCGCGTTTCGAGGTATATCCTCATTGACACGTCCCATCAGAATAGAGATCGTGCCTGCTTATTGTGGGATCCTTATCAACATGACGTGAGCACCCACGCCGCACATTACGCACGACCGCTTTGGGAACTAGCGAGGTTTATGGCTAAAGTAGGGGCGTTCTGTATTTGCGGTGTTATAAAAGCACACTAATCCCTATCATCAGCCCCATGCCTTCCTCAAGCTCGAGCTCTCCAATCTCCCTTGCCCCTGTATCCTCGTCTCCTGCGCCCACCGCTCCTCGTTCCTCAACCACTACTCCTTTCCCCAGCAATGGCTGGATCTGGTGCCAGGGGCAAGTGGGAGGCTTCCACAGTCACCGAAAAGACCGTGGAGGATCTACGGAGCGCGGGGTACCTCGCCGGCGACATCGCACACCGAATCCCCCCTAAGGGCCAGGTGATTCCCGTCCCAAAGGCGGGTGAGAGGGTAGTTTTTACCTCTCACTTTGTTAGGGGGCTAGGGTATCCACTCCACCCATTTGTTCGGGGTCTTTCGTTCTTCTCCGGGCTAGATTTCCATGATCTGGCTCCGAACTCAATCTTCCACATATCCGCTTTTATAGTGGTATGTGAAGCCTTTCTCCGCATCCCCCCACACTTCGGCATATGGCTTAAGACCTTCAACATGAAGTGAAAGGTGGTGGACGGGGAACACGCGGAGTGCGGGGACGCCATGATTAGCAAGCCCCCGAATGCAACTTGGCCCAAGGGCTCATTCGTGGAAAAAAATGAAGTCTGGCTGCAGGAGTGGTTTTACATCACCGAACCCCGCGACTCCAAATGGGCGGCGGAGCCTGCTTTCAGATCTGGACCCCCAGAGAGGCTGACCTCCTGGACCAAAAAGGGTCTGGACTGGGGGTCGCATACTGATGTGACGACTCTCGTGAGCCGTGTGTCCGGTGTGATCTCCAAGGGGCACCTGCTCTCCTCCGTGGTCCAGGTGATGCTGACCCGGCTTGTTCTCCCTTGCCAAAGATGGGACTCCTCCCTATGGGAGTTTGATCCGGCAGGAGACAAGCCGCTGAAGCATCTCTTCGGCTTTACGCACAAGGAGATCTGGAAGCATCTATTCAAGAACCAAAAGGAATGGCCCAAAGAGACCGAGGATGCGGGCTACAGTATTGTGGTCTCCGCCCCAGAGATAATAGAAATCCTTGTTGAACACTTACTCTTTCCCTTATTTAATGATAATAGGAATTGGAATTTTTACGCGATATACAGGGCAGGACGAAGATGACGACTCGGATCAAGTGTCCGGCGCCCCTGCCTGAGGACCCAGCATTGCCTCTACAGACGGCGATGCTGGTCTCAGTGCCGTACAAGGGGCCGACCAAGAAGCCCAAGAAGACGAAGGGCAAGGCGGCCGGGGATAGCCCCCGTCCCTCGGGCAAGAAGCCCGAGGACTTCCATATCCTCTCCTCTGACGAGGTGGAGGAAGATGATGAGGAGGAAGAAGAGGAAGATGAAGTGCACCATGCACAAGGCAGGGGGTGGAAGAGGGGGCCGTTGCTGACGCGGGTACAGCCGCGCCCCGGAGGAAACTAAACCTCGAAGCTAGTTCGGATCCGTCTGAACATAGCTTTGTGGTGAAGCCCATGGAAAAAACCCTGCCCTAATCGTAAGTCAGTCTAGATTCAAGTGCTGCACCTTTGTTTATTCAGTATTTTTGATACTTTACTTACTATTTTTCTCCTGCTGACCTACAGCCCTCCCGGAGGACTCCCCCGATGCTTCCTTATCGGAGGGGAACTCTCTGGCACCTGGAGAGACGGAGAGTGACCCGCCAGTCCGGGCACCATCGCCTGTAATAGGCGGGGACACCGATGTGTCGTCCCAGCGGGTATCCTCCGCGCTAGGAGATGAGGACGGGGAAGGAGACAAGGCGGCCGGGGGTAATACCTCGGCGGCCACTGACCATGGGGAGACGGCCCCCATGGAGACCGAAGACGTGGGGCCCAATCAATCCGGGGTCCCACCGAATACTATCCCGGAGCCCAGTGCGGCTCCAGGGTCTGAAGACCCAACTCCTCAAGCAGAGGAGGATACAGCGGCGCCCGGAGTCGATCCGGAGGCGCCGGACTCTATGATGGGGGCGCTGCAAAGCGCTTCCATCGTGGAGGAGCACCGCACCATGATGGGTGCGGTGATGAGGAAGATTCAGTCCGTCAAGGGCGGACTGAATGAGGCCTTTAACAGCCTGCTAACAGGCTTTGAGGTAAGCAATGTAATGCTTCTTATAGAATTTATTATTTTTAATGCACATACATAACCAGTAGCCCCTGATGCTCTGTGTGATTCTGAAAAGAATTGGACGAAGTATCCATAGTGTAGCATACTTACAGAGCTTAACTGTTTGTGCAGGCTTCACTAGTTGTGGCAACTACGCAAGACGCAGAGGTTGTCAAACTAAACCGGAAGCTCGAGGTGGCGAATGCAGACCTTGACCGCGTCAACCAGCGTTTAGATGAAACGCAAGGTATGCGGATTTTTAAAATGTCAATAAGACCTAATGGATTGAGTATTTTTATGAACTCTTATATTGTATTCTGTATTACACAGTTAGCGCCACTGAGCTCGAGGCCCTCAAGGGTGAGGTTGCCAAGGCCAAGAAGGAGGCCGAAGCGAACAAGGTGGCCGCTGACAAAGCGGCTGTCGACTTATAGGCCGAAAAGGCTGAGTGCGAGAAGCACCGGGCTTAGGTGTCTGAAGTCGAAGTCGATCTCAATAATGCCATTCTCAAATGTGAGGCATTGGAGATGAAGACTTCGGAGCAAGCAACCAAGCTATTTGCGGGAGTGAAATCTACCTAGGATGCGTGAGGTGAGTCGCGCAAGCGCTTGTCAAGAAATCGAGTAGGCATGACAGATAGCATATGGTAAGATATTTCTCTTACAGAGCATCTTCGGAGGGCAGAAGTATATTGGGCTGACACGATTATGGAGTTCTCCAGGCATGTTTGCTGATCTTCCGAGGAGCAGCACAGATGCCGTGCAATATTCCCAAGCCCAGGAGGGAAACAATACAGAGAAGTTGTTCTGGTCGCAGTTCTGTGCACCACAACATCCCATGCCCCTCAGCGACCAGATGAAGCAGCTGGTCAAACTGCACAAGATGGCGGGTTCGGCCATGAAGGACTTAATAGTCCGGCTATGGCCCGCTGAGCCAATCCCAAGTAGCTACTTCAGATTGGTGAAGTGGCTCGTCGAGGCGAGTCTGCGGGTCGACGCACTAATGCGTTCGACCTGCATAGAAGGTGCTTGGATGGCCTTCGCTCGTGTCAAAGTGCATTGGCCGAAGATGAACACAATGCATATAGCTACTGCTGGCCCGCCCACGGGCAAGGAGCACCGCAAGCCGGAGAAGTTCTTCGAGATGTCATCGAAGGCGCCCTCCTTGAAAAAGGCCTGTGTTCAAAGGATGTTGTCTTTGAATGATTGTATCCGGATGTAAAGACTAGGCTTATGAATCCGATGTATATAACTTTTGTGCTATGTATAATATTAGCGTCTTTTACCTCCTGTGTGACTGTTTATCTAAATCTGAAAGTTTCCAATCGTCTGCTTCAGCCCCCAAGTACACAATACTGGGGTGTTCGGTCATATGCATATACATTCTTTATCCAACGTCTTGGTCCGTATAGGAGGTGTATGCGGAGCGAACTAGGCAATCAAACTTATGCGGCGTTATTGCTTTCACTTAGTCCTAGGAGTTTGACATGTGAGGCTAGGTACTAGCCCCTGGTGCGGATATGATATTCCTTTTTGTAAGGTATCCCATTGCACTTGGCTGGGCGAAAAACCAACCCTTCGTATAGCACATGGTAGATCTCTATTGATCGCAGTACAAAATTAAGTCATCGGATTGTAGACCAGGTTCTCACTTATCATGACAGTCAGTTTTCGGCTTTCTCTACTGAGGTACTTGATCGGACTAGCCAGAAATACAATCGCAGTAGTTCTCCCTTTACACCCTAGCCGTACAATCGGGAATGTAGGGGTAAGCACAGTAGCCGGGCAACCCAACTATTGACCCAAGACATGACTTGGAACTGATGCATATAAGGAAAACATCCAGGACGCCGAACACTCCCTATAGGTGTTTGGTCTTCTCGACATATACCTGGGCTGAATACAGCCCCTAGAAATAAACCCTTATTGACAAGGCACATATGGCAATCTGATACGGGAAGAGAACATTTTATGGTGAGTGAATAAATCTCTAAACATAATGCGAATAAAGCTGCTCTATTAATATCCCTCCATTGTGCAGCGAGCCATAAACTTACAGACAATGCTGCGAACCTTTTTTGGACATTTTACATGCCAAGAAGGTATATAACAGGAAAGATAAAAAGGTTTACATAGGGTCTTACTCCAAAAAAGAAACCTTAGTGCGGGTCCCTGTTGAACGTCTGCGTCGTTTCCTCCTCTGTAATGTGTCCTTGAAGGTGTGAGTATGATGGCCAACTGTAGGAAAAAGAAAGGAAAATAATCCTGGAAAAAGAGAAATCAATCTAGTGTGCCCATAATAAGTTTGGTTCCTTTAGCGAACCTATAGAAGATAAGTTTAGAGTCCGAATAGGGCCTAGCCGTACTATGAACTATATGTAGGTGCCCCCGGTCGTCGCCCAAGAAATATTTAAGGCCTAATTATGTACTCAAGGCTCGTGTGCTATTACCTTATGGGGCCGTCGATAGAGGGGCATAGCTATCAATCTTGCTCAGGTTCATCTGAGCTGCTGCACTAAGGTGTTTGCCGAACACGTTTAGTTGTGTCCACTATTGATAGATTATCCAGCTTGAATATGCCGTTTTGGACTTCGGTTGCTAAGGCTGCTGTGTCCTCCTCCGTACGGAGAGAGCGCTCCATATTTCCATTGACCGTGGTAACGCCACGTGGTCCAGGCATCTTGAGCTTTAAATAGGCATAATGCGGGACTGCATTAAAGCGGGCGAAGGCCATTCTTCCGAGTAGTGTGTGATAGCCGCTTCGGAACGGAGCTATGTCAAAGAGTAGTTCCCCATCTTGCCGGGAGAACTGAATACAACTTCCAACGTTAAAGAGCATGTGCAGCGAGCTTCAACGCCCGGTATCACTCCTTTAAAGGTCGTGTTGCTTGACTTGATTCTTGATGGGTTGATCCCCATCTTGCCAACAGTATCCTGGTATATCAGATTGAGACTACTACCACCGTCCATAACGACTCGAGTTAGATGGTATCCATCGATTATTGGGTCGAGCACTAGGCCAGCCAAACCCCCATGCCGAATACTAGTCGGATGGTCCCTGCGATCAAAGGTGATCGGGCAGGCTGACCATGGGTTGAATTTGGGGGCGACAGGTTCTATGGCGTAGACATCTCGGAGTGCGCGCTTGTGCTCCCTCTTTGGGATATGAGTGGCATATTTCATGTTCACTGTTTTAACCTCCGGTGGAAAAAAAATTATGCCCCCCTATATTCGGCTGCTGAGGTTCGTCCTCGTCTTCGCTCTGAGGCTCCTTCCCTTTGTGTTTGGCGTTTAGCTTGCCGGCCTGCTTGAAAACCCAACAGTTGCGGTTGGTATGGTTGGCAGGTTTCTCTGGGGTGCCATGAATTTGGCAGGGCCTATCTAATATCATGTCCAAACTTGATGGACCATCTTTGTTGCCTTTAAATTGCTTCGTCCGTTGATCAGGTCTGGAGCCACTGAATCCGGCGTTTACCGTTGTATCAAATGGGCTTCCAGAATTGTTTCGATGCTTGTTTTTGTTATGTCGTGGCTTTCCATTTCCATCCCTGACTTTAGATGTTCCAGGGTCACTGGTACTTCTACGAGCTAACCACCTATCCTCACCTGCACAAAAGCGAGTCATGAGTGTAGTTAGGGCTGCCATTGTCCTCGGTTTTTCCTGTCCAAGGTGTCTGGTTAGCCATTCGTCCCGGATAATGTGCTTGAATGCTGCTAAGGCTTCAGCGTCCGGACTGTCGACGATCTGGTTCTTCTTAGTGAGAAACCGATTCCAAAGCTTGCGGGCTGACTCCCGGGGTTGTTGGATAATTTGACTTAAATCGTCAGCGTCCGGGGGCCGGACATAAGTCCCTTGAAAATTGGCCCGAAAAGCATCCTCAAGTTCTTCGCAACTCACAATGGGGTTCTCTAGGAGGCTGTTTAGCCAGTGCCGAGCTGGTCCTTTCAGCTTGATGGGTAAGTATTTAATGGCGTAGAGATCATCTCCTCAAGCCATGTGGATGTGAAGAATAAAGTCTTCTATCTAGACGACAGGATCCATCGTTCCATCGTACACTTCGATGTTCACGGGTTTAAACCCTTCTGGGAAGTCATGACCCGGCACCTCATCGGTGAAGCACAGAGGGTGTGCAGCTCCTCTGTATCTTGCTATATCGTGGCGTATGTCCGATGGTTGTGGTGTTCAATATTGACCCCAAACTGGCATGTCACCGGCGCGATTGGCTTGATAGCCGCCATCCCGTGCGGGAGCCCAGTCCCTAGGTCTGTATATAGACCTGGTCTTTCTAGCTTTTTTGTTCACGTCCTCACACAGATCGTGTTTTTGGACTTGAACCGCACCCTCCTTTCCTTTACGGAGTGGTGGTGCGGGCTTGTCTACGCCATTGCTAGCTACTCTGTCCTGTCCACGAGGTGGTCGGCCATCTTGTCGGCGGTGTTAATCTTCGGCGGGACGGGCGCAACGGCCTCGTCGTCAAATTTGGGCAGCAGCTTACGCTTAGAATAGCCTTTGGTTTGGCCGTTAAAGCAATGTTTCTGTTCGGCGTCTAGCACCTCATTCCATCTATCATTAAGTGTGTCCTGTGCGGCTCAAAGCAGTCTCTGCTACTTTTTCAAGCTCCTTGCGGTGGCAATAAGCCTCCGGTAGAAGCGTTTTTGTTCTGAGGGTTTTTCTGGGACGATGAATTCATCATCGCCCAGGCTATCCTCTTCTTCGAAGACTGGTTCATAAGTACCGTCTTTGGCATCTCTGTCATCGGACTGCGGCTTCTGACTCTGTTCACCATCCTCTTGTTGCTCTATCGCTGGGACTACGGGGTCTTCGGCTTGTTCCGGAATGTCACTGTCATTAGTTATGGTGTTGCTGTCCTTTCCTTTACGAGATTTAGTTCGGCGTTTTGGACATCGGCGCTTGGGAGGTTCTTCGGCGGGCTTGTCCTCTACGGGATTGTTTTCGCCGTTGCCCTCCACCTCATTGGGTGTATCCACCATGTACACGTCGTACAAAGACGTGGCCGTCCACCGCCCGGTTACGGGCCGGCCTTGATCTGGATCCACTTCAGTTTCGAGTTCCATCCCTTCGAAGTCTTCGGAAGCATAGTCAAGTAGATCGGTTAGATCTTCGACCATAGCTATCAAGTGGGTGGTGGGTGGGGAATGAAATTCTCCATCAGCCTCCAGTTCAAACCGGATATAATTCGACTAGGTGTCCTTATCTAGGGAGAGGTATCTTAATGACTTTACCATGTCGCCAAAGGGGGGGTGCTGGAAGATATCCGTAGCACTGAATTCGGTGATAGACGCCTGGTCGGGTTTAAAGGGCGCGGTTACGCGCAATTCAGAATCAGAGACCGGAGTTGAGTCCGAGGTTCCAGTAGCACAGACCCCGCCCATAGTTGGGTCCGCGTGCGGCTCCAACGACGTAGAGTTTGCGGCTCCCGTGGTGGGGTTGAGCTTCCCGTCTTCGGGTGATGCGATATGTTCTGGATCAAGGGCTAGAACTGTTGCAGGTGCTATTTCCTGATCCGATGACAGAGTTAGGTCATGATCATCGTGGTGACAGAGAGAGGCTGCCGCTGGCTCGAATCTGGTGAAGATCAAGTCTCCACCGATATCGGCGATGTAGTTTAAGCTTCTGAATCTAACGTGATGGCCAGGGGCGTAGCTCTCGATCTGCTCAAGGTGGCCTTCAGTGTTGGCACGGAGCGCGAAGCCGCCGAACACGAAGAGTTGGCTGGGAGGGAAAATTCCCTCGGCGTCGCCGTTGCGGTTGATGATGCAATCCATCAGTCCTTCCGTCGACGACATAGTTGAACTCTCAATGAAAGCACCAATGTCGGTGTCAAAACCGGCGGATCTCGGGTAGGGGGTCCCGAACTATACGGCTGAGGATCGATGGTAACAGGACGTTGGCGACACGATGTTTACCCAGGTTCAGGCCCTCTCGATCGAGGTAATACCCTACTTCCTGCTATATTAATATGGATGAATATGAATACAAGAGTTGATCTACCTCGAGATCGCAATGGCTAAACCCTAAATCTAGCCTGTGGAGATATCATGATTCTATTCTAGGCTCTACGGACTGAAACCCTCCGGTTTATATACACATCGGAGGGACCTAGGGTTTGTACATGTTATCTTGCAGAGGAAGGAAAATCTACACCCGAACCTAAAACTTGCCATTACATGAATACAGGAGTCCTATCCGGATACGAGAGATGATCTTCTGTAATAATCTTCACGGCCCACCAGGGGTTTGTCCGGCCACATGAGGACCCCCCCCCCGATCCAGGACTCCCTCGAACGGACGTGTCGCACCACAATCTAGGTGCACTGGATAGCCCAGCCACGTGAATGGGTTTTCCATCCCATCATCTCGTGGCTCGCCTACTAGAGTGGCACTCCTATATATCATTTCACAGCATGCAAAGTTTTTCGCTTGCGTGCTCGCCCTAGCCGCACCTCGCTTGCAGCTTCCTCATAAGCTAACATATTTAAAGTAGCGCCTACCAATTAAGCCCAATGAGCTAGAAAATCCTGGTGCGGCATTGGGAACTGTGTAATATGGCTCTGTACGTAAAGTGCTACTCTGTAGCTTGTGGCGTTGCACGCATGGACTTCGCTCCATTATCGGCTCTAAACTCTATAAAAAATCCTATTGACGTGATACCTTTTTTTAAATGAAGGCAAAGGCTTTGGCTCATCTCATTCGTGAAGATGGAACTAACAAAGTTTGACGTGATCCATTACACCTCCACAAATGGAAGCGAAAAGCCTAGTCTCGCGTATCAAAGAACTCAAATGTTTTGCCCCCGCAGTAACCATCGCTGATAAACAGGCTGCTAGTGTGTGCGTGAGAAGAGCGGCTAAGTAGGCCAGCTACGCGCTTGAATAGAGTACGCACTATGCAGGTGTATTTTCCCTGCATTGATAGTACAACGATGGTTCTAGAGAGCATTTGTACCCTCCACTTGCAATTGTAGCTCGTTGGCCTTGAGATTCAAGAGTTCGAAACTGATGCCCTATAGAAGTACAGTACATCGCACTACTAGTTGAGAAAGTAGTAGTACTACTGCTATAGTGCAATGCAGTAAATAATAACCTCACCATCGTGGGGCACTAGGCACTACCACTATGTGTGCCCACATAACTTCCTTAACGAAGGGACGAGGCCCTGCGGTTACGCTCTTATCTCCTTCTCTCTAGTTCCCCTTCCCCCAAAGATACCAAGGCAGTTCGTCACTCTCCCATCGATTCGCCAGGCAGTTCTCCTCCTCGTCAAGGTTGGGAGACATTGGATGACGATCCTCTGGGAGAAATCGCACGCCGCTTCGACGTCCTCACCGCCGCAAGACTCGGTGCTTCCGGCACCAACTATTTTAAGACGGTGCTTAAACATGCTTGGGAAAAGGCCATGCTTGTTGGTCTTCCATGCATCCTCGAGGAGAAGGTTATTTTATGGGACAATCCATCAAACAGTCCACCGCTCCATGGACATGGTTGCACGTTGACTCCGCTAGAGTTGCCGACGTTGAGAGGTAGTCGGATTTTGTCCGATGAGCAGGTCAGTCATGGAGTTTGATCATGTAGTGTATTTTCTAAGTATAGTATTGTACTTAGTTATTCCATCCCGTAATTTCTCCACTACCCACCATCTTATATATAGGTCTGGGTTGGTGGTAATAAAGATTGGCTTGCATACCTCCTGTCGGATACCACTATCATTTTGCACAACATCCACAGCAGCGTGGCCGTTCCCGTAGACCCCTTCTCCACCATTGGGATTGGCCTTCCGGACTAGCTGGGCTTGAATACGTATGATGATGCCTACATGAGATTGAAGAAAATAGCAATTGCAGACCCGCCAACATAGCAACGCGGCTATGACGATTACTATCTCATCGCGGTGTTCGACATTAGGATTGCCATCAATACAAGAGGTAGTAACGGCAGAGGCTGGCACATGTTGGTCGCGGTAGATTTGTACCCTTACACATTCGAAGACGTTGTGTGCCATGTAGGCCACATCTTCGCGGTGACAAGCCAGGGGGCTTGTTTCATATGGTCGCCATCCTATGGTACAGGAGATTACAAACGGAATGCACAAACCATCATTTGCATCCCTAACGGTAATCCATTATTTTGCAGGGACCAGTCATCCCGCGATCAAAATAAGATCGCTGATCCTGGATGTGCATTTGCATCCGCGATTCGGTCGAACGTGGAACCTTGTAGCTGACTTTGGCATATTGGGGTCAACTATCTTAGCAGTCGTTACCCATGGTTCCACTAATGTGAAACATGGTCACACGATCGGACCGTCACCATCTACCCAGGTATTCCATTTTCTCATTGTTGTGTGTTAGAGTAGTAGTAACTTGTTAGTTATTTTCTTTTATTGACTGGGACATGATTCTATACCACTACATAGTGTGCCAATAGATTTAAATATTAGCCGCTGGATATGCTCCATCCAACGGTCGAGAGATGGCAAATCCGAGCATTATGATCCGTTGGATAAAGTTCCCAACTTATAGGATTCTGCCATGTGGCCTTCTAATTGAACCCCCAACTCTACCATCTCATGTTTTCTAGAAGTATATCTCCACATACTTATCTGATACTCTGTAGAAAGAGACTAGAACAATCTAGATTCTAGAGGCGTAAGAACCAAGTAGGATCTTGTCAAATACGATTGTAGGAAAGGAAATACACATTCAAATGTTTCCCATGCTTTTATATATTTAAATGATGTGCAGAGCACGTATAATTTACTAGTAATGTACTAGTAGTACTACATTTTAGTATTAGATTTTTGTTAACCCTCTCGCCTTCTCTTTCATCGTAGTACTACTTTTTACCTTGGAGGGCGCGTACAGCTAGCTAGGCCCTTGAAGACTTGAACCCACTAGCTCCCACCATTTTTTCCATGTCTTACTATCTCATACATGTAGCCAAGACTGGCTATATATAATAAGCCGGTTATTTTACTTCCTCTATACGGCTATACCAGAGTAGTACTATTTGTTTCACGATATTACTGACCGCCATATTTGAGCACGACATTATTATGCATGGACCTTGACCATGTACGTCACCATGTGTCCAGATCTGAGATGCTGTGTGTACCAGATGAACAACGCCAAGTTCGACCCCCGTGATGCTATGTGGGTGCCGAGGAACACGCTTGGAGAGTACTCACTTTTCATTGGGGACAACTACCCCATTGTGAAGTGGATGCCACCTTCCATGCACGACACCGAAGGCCTGCCGTTCATGAAGCATGGTTGTGTCTTTAGTGCGCACGGCTGGATGAACGACATGCTAGAATATGGTATCCCTGATATATGCCGCTTCAGCTTGGATGAGTCTCCATCGTGTGGGACCGAACTAGAAAGCTGCGACAATGATTCCCGTTGGCCACCGCTATGGGTCGTGCCATCTATGAAGAATGCCTGGGACTGGAACCTGGAGGAGGACATGGAGCCCATCTATAACATGTAAGTGGAGTGTGGTAAATTTTGATTGGTAGCGCTGTAAATATATGTAGATTAGTTGTGCACAAATTTATCACATGAAGTGGAGATGAACTTGTGTGGCATACTGCCATTTGTCCTTTAGAATTTATTTACTAGTAAATGTGTTATGTGTACGTGCAACTTGTGTGGCTGTTGCAGGGGCTTCAACACGCTCTGTGAGAAAAAAAAGGTGGCATAGCTTTGGATATAGGTGACGTGGCAGTATCATACAGTAGCGATCGTTCGCTATAGTTGTAGTACTACGGCAACAACTCCTATAAACCTTGCGCTTGGATCTTTGCCTCTTCGGGAGGTTCAACAGTTCGTACTCCTGTGAACCTTACATCTGGCTCTTCACCTGTTCAGAAGGTCCAACAATGTTGATACTACAGTACAATATGCTTCTGGCAATCTGACACCGAACGAACTGCTGCATGTCCACCGCGAGGATGAGGGAGAGGGTACTGTAGTCAAAACCCTCTCCTCGTCCGGCGAGCCACCGCGCGTGTGGGTGATGGAGAGGGTGTAGGTGTACGTAGTAAGCAATATTCTCCTCCTGTGAGCCACCGCGCGTGGGTGGTGGGGGCGTAGCAAGCTTCTCCTCGTTCGACGAGTTGGCATGACACATCAAAGTAGTACTACTAGTCCATATTGCGTCCTTTCCGGTTAGACTACCCAGAGTGGGAGTAACATAGGTGGTAACATCACACTTATCTAGGCAAAAATAGATGATATGTCATGTAATTAATGAAGAAAAGAGTCATGTGGTAACATAGCTAGTTACTGTTACAGCACACATATAAAAATGAGTCTATAACCTAATAAATGAAGTGATGGATATGTTACTACCCACTGTGGAGGTAGTAACATAGACTAGTAACATATGCATGTTACTACTCTAAGTTACTTCCCGCTGTGACTAGTCTTAGAGCATGGTTAGTACAGTCGACTGCTGGCTATATAGAGCTGACACGTCATCTATAGCCAAGCTTATAGCCGGCAAGTAAGTATAATAGTTAGATGTAAATAAGTACTACTATTGATACAAGGCCCACTCTTAACTCTCAAAAAGTGTCTAGGAGTAGTTAGTAGCCCGCTTCTTCTCTCTCTCAACTTATCTTCCTTCCAACTCAGCACAAATATACTATTTTATGTCTTACAGCCCGCCTACATCATACTATTATACTTTCTCTTAATATGGCTTAATTTGATACGAGAAAAATACACTAGCGGTCAACGTATGTAAAAATACGGTCATTACGGCCACTATGTAGTTTTGCGGTGATTATACGGTCGCTAGCTCACCGTAGAGCTTGAGCACTGTACTTCACCCTACTGACCGGCCACATGGTCGACGTGGCACTTTGTTGACTGGTTAAATTAACACCTGGTTTCTGGGTCCCACCGGTCAGTTGACAGAGCAAAGAAATTAGTTAAACAAAACTTTACGCTCGCACGACAGGAGTCACGCGAACCCTGGATGTGTATGTGAGTGCATGCATGTGTACTCCCTTTGTCCGTGAAAAACTGTACATCTAGCATTAGAAAAGACGACATGCACTGGTTAGTTATTGCATGCAATGCTATTAATTAGCAAATAAACATTAAGTTCTCTCGTTTTCCACTCTGCCTTGGTTGCTAAATATAAATCTTCATAGAGATTTCCACAAGTGACTACATACGGAGCAAAATAAGTGGATCTACACTCTAAAATATGTCTACATACATCCGTATGTTGTAGTCCATTTGAAATGTCTAAAAAGTAGGAATGGAGGGAGTACATGTCTATCCTTAATTACAGCATGCAACAACCTTCATGTAGCGACTAGACCTCAAACAGTCTGATCTCTGTGCATCAGTGTCATCCCTGGATCAGAAATGCTGACACACACAGTACTTGAATGATTTATAACAAAGTAGCAATCACACACTTATACATCGATAGTTCCAACGATGAACTTATTACAATAAAAATGGCTTAAGGCCATCTAAGACGATAACAGTGGAAGGCTTGGAAGATACGTGTGTCCATCAACTCCAACGGCATCACTGAGTATAGAACCACGACCTATAAGGCACCTTACTCGTCGTCTGAAAAGTCTGCAACATGAACGTTGCAGCCCGAAAACGGGTCAGCACATGGAATATGCTGGCAAAGTAACACATAGAGAGTAACAAAAGTAAAGCTATACTATATGCAATATGGCTGTGGAAAGCTCTATGGTTACAGTTTTTGTGTAAAGCCAATTTTTCCCTACTGCAAAGGAATAGATTTTAATTAACTATCATGGTAGTTGAAACATTGTTTAGAAAATACACATCCTCTCAACCCCAATTAATAATCATCATTAAACCCAACATTATTAATTGAAGTAACATGATGAGATTCACATGATATCCAAGTACTAGATACAAAAGACGTCCGTAACCGGGGACACGGCTAATCATGATCAGTTTGTACACTCTGCAGAGGTTTGTGCACTTTTCCCCACAAGACTCGATCGCCTCCGTTTAATTTCTCGCACTGCATGATGTTTGAGAAACGGATGACCAAGACACAGTCTTTCAGAAGTAATAGCACCTTACAAACGGGTGGACCGTACCAACCTACATCCCCTACATCTGCTAGTCCACCATTGTAAGAGTTCGCACAACTTAGTCAACTATGCTAGAGCCCATAACAGCACTGTGGCTGCACACGGAAGTTCCTAGTATGAATAATCTCATGATTCCTTTGAGCCTGGGTGGCGGTCCAAAAGAAAAACAGGCAATCACTGGAATACCCAGGTGCCTCAATCCACCCAGATGTGTGTTAAAGTTGCCACCTTAAGTTGAACCATTAATTAACAAACTCACATCTATCATGGATACACTCACCCAATCCACGTCTACGAGCATAGCATGGCCTAACAGCAAACGTAGAAGTAACTCCCAAAGGTTTGAATGTAATGCAGGTAATAGGTACTATCTCAATCTATTTCTCAGTCCCACAAGTTAATTGATCCTACTCATGCAATGTGTGAGGGTTTGACTAATGCAATGAAAACTGGGTAATTGGAAAGTATGATCAAAGTGTTACTTGCCTTGCTGATGATCCGCAAAACCTAGAGATTCAAAGTAGCAAGCAGCGCACTCCGAGTACTCTATCGCAAACAAACAAGCACACAATAAGTAATTAACTAATGCACGGGTAAAACTCAAATAAAAGATCTAACCAGAAAGTTCAACTTAAGAACTCCGGTTTGCAAAACAAACGGCAAAAGAAAAGCAACGAAAGACAAACGGCGAAAGAGAAACAACTATCGAACCAATCTGGACCTAAGTCGAAATTTAACAGAGGCAAACGCTTGAGTGACTAGGTTAAACGGAAAGAGAATTTCGAGATGAAACTCCAAGCGCTTGAATCGCCTGATTCTAATAAACGAGCGAAAAGATAAACTAAAATGAAGATCAGATCAGAGATCGCGATAAAAAAATAAACTAGGAAAAGAAAACTAAAAATAGCTTAACGAACGAACGTTCTTCAGCTGAGACTAAACGACGAACTCATTCGTTAGAACGAACAAACGGGTGAACGTTCACTAAATAACTAAACCGAAAAAAACAGAAAACCGATCTAGTAAAAAAACGAACGGTTCTAAAAGAAAAACCGACGGTTTTCTGCCGAAAACCGGCCGGCGGGCGGCTACCTCGTCGAACGGCCGGCGGGCGACGGCGGGGCTGCGGCGGGTGGTGGTGGTGCGGCGGGGCTGCGGTGGTGGTGGGCAGCAGCAGCGGCGGCGGGGCTGGCTCGCGGTTGCGGCGGCGGCTAACAGCGGCGACGGCGGCGTTGCTGCGAGGCGGCGGTGTGCGGCTTGGGGGCATGGGGCTATATATATAGGGGGGCTTGGAGGCTTGGGGGAGTGGGCAAGCAAACCGGTGGCGGGGCGGTGTCCGACGCGGGCACGGCGGCTCGGCGGCGCGCATCGCGGGGAAGGAAGGCGACGCGGTGGCATGGGCCTGGCTCGGCTGCGGTTCGGCCCAGTCGGGTCGGGTCCTCTTTCTTTTTTTTTCTTTTTTTACGCCGGCGCTACGAAGAAGAAAAACTCTAAAAACATAAAAATCTAAAATTGCCAAAACAAATTTTCATCGTCTAAATAGAATATTTAGAACAAGATGAACATTTTCTTGGCACTAAAATGCATTTTTGAAAACATGCAATTTTTCCTAATTCAAATAAAACTCCAAATAAAACATATTTGATTTTTTTATTAAATCTTCCGTATTTCTTATATTTTTGGGAGAGTCATTTTACTCCATCTCTCATATTTTTATGATAGAAATACTTGAACATAAAATAAACAAAATCAAATGATCCTATTTTCAAAATTTGAGAAACCTCAAATATGAAAATATTGAAATCCCCAACTCTCTCCAAGGGTCCTTGAGTTGCTTAGGATTTTCTTGAATCCAAAAAAAGCAAGAAAATATGATATGCATGATGATCTAATGTATAACATTCCAAATTGAAAATTTGGGATGTTACAAACCTACCCACCTTAAGATGAATCTCGCCCTCGAGATTCGGGTTGGCTAGAAAATAGGTAAGGGTGGTCCTTCCGTAGGTCTTCCTCTCGTTCCCAGGTGGCTTCATCCTCGGTGTGGTGACTCCACTGAACCTTGCAAAACTTGATAACCTTGCTGCGGGTGACTCGGCTGGCATACTCCAGAATCTTGACTGGTTTCTCTTCATAGGTCAAGTCGCGGTCCAATTGAATTGCTTCCAATGGCACAGTATCCCTCGGCGGTATCTCGGCCATCTCCGCGTGGCACTTCTTCAACTGGGAAACGTGGAATACATCATGAACTCCTGACAATCCTTCGGGCCGTTCCAACTTGTAGGCTACTTCTCCCATACGTTCCATAATCTTATATGATCCTACAAAACGGGGCGCTAGTTTTCCCTTAACTCCAAAGCGCTTAACTCCTCGAAGTGGAGATACTCGAAGATAAACTCTGTCTCCTACTTCATAAACGATCTCCTTGCGTTTTGAATCCGCGTAGCTCTTCTGCCTGGACTGAGCTATCTTGAGCCTATCGCGAATCAACTTTACCTTCTGCTCCGATTCCTTGATCAAATCTGGCCCAAACAACTTGTGGTCTCCAACTTCGTCCCACGACAATGGAGTCCTACATCTCCTTCCGTATAACGCTTCGAAAGGGGCCATCTTCAAACTAGATTGATAACTATTGTTGTAAGAAAATTCGGCATACGGCAAATTGTCGTCCCAACTAGATCCATAATCTAGTGCACAGGCTCTCAGCATATCCTCCAAAATCTGGTTTACTCTTTCAGTCTGTCCATCTGTCTGCGGGTGAAAAGCTATGCTAAACTCTAGCCTGGTACCCAAAGTTTCGTGTAACTGATTCCAGAACTTTGAGGTAAACTGGGTTCCTCTGTCTGATACGATGCTCCTTGGAACTCCATGTAGACATACGATTCTGGTCATGTATATCCTTGCCAACTTTGCACTAGTATAAGTTGTCTTTACGGGGATGAAATGAGCTACCTTTGTCAAACGATCGACTACGACCCAAATCGAGTCATAGCCAGAACAAGTTCTGGGTAATCCCGTAATAAAATCCATACCTAGCTTATCCCACTTCCATTCGGGTATTGGCAATGGTTGTAACAATCCTGCCGGCTTCTGATGTTCTGCCTTCACTCTCTGACATACATCACAAACTACTACATACTCCGCAATATCTTTCTTCATACCGGTCCACCAGAAAATATCCTTCAAATCCAAATACATTTTAGTATTTCCTGGGTGAATCGAGTATGGTGAATCATGGGCCTCCTGTAGAATCAACTTCCTGATCCCTGGGTCGTTAGGCACAAAAATACGGTCCTCAAACCATAAGGTGTCGTGCTCATCCTCACGAAATCCTTTAGCCTTTCCTTTGCTCATCCTCTCAATTATAGAGGCAACCTCCTTGTCAGTTTTCTGAGCTTCTCTGATTTTATCCATCAGGGTAGACTGGATCTCCAGTGTTGCTACATAGCCTCTCGGAATTATCTCCAAACATAGTTCTCATAAGTCATGGCTAACTCCTTTGGTAAATCCTCCGTCATTAGGGTATTGACATAGCTCTTACGGCTTAGCGCATCGGCTACTACGTTAACCTTTCCAGGATGATAATGCAATCTCATGTCATAGTCCTTAATGAGTTCCAACCATCTCCTTTGCCTGAGATTGAGCTCCTTCTGAGTGAATATATACTTCAAACTCTTGTGATCTGTATATACTTCACAATGGTTTCCGATGAGAAAATTTCTCCAAGTCTTCAATGCATGCACTACGGCTGCTAACTTCAAATCATGAGTGGCATAGTTCAACTCATGAGGTTTCAGTGTTCGTGAAGCATATGAAACAACTATTCCCTCCTGCATAAGAACTGCTCCAAGTCCTCGACGTGAAGCGTCGCAGTACACCTCATAATCCTTATGTTGATCTGGCAGAATCAACACAGGTGACGAGACCAAACGTTTCTTTAATTCCTGGAAACTAGCCTCACATTCTTCGGTCCAATTGAACTTGGTGTCCTTCTTTAACAACTCGGTCATTGATTTTGCAATCCTCGAGAAATTCTCAATAAATCTCCGGTAGTATCCTGCCAGTCCAAGAAAACTCCGGATCTCTCCAACTGTTGTTGGTGCTTCCCAATTTGTCACAGTGTCCACCTTGGCGGGATCTACTGCTATTCCTTCTCCAGATATAACGTGTCTGAGGAATCCAACTTCCTTCAACCAAAACTCGCATTTGCTAAACTTGGCATACAACTGATGTTCTCTGAGCTTCTCCAATATCAAACGCAAATGCTCTGCATGTTCCTCTTCATCCTTTGAGAAGATCAATATATCATCTATGAACACCACGACGAACTTATCCAAATACTCCATAAATACTTTGTTCATCAGGTTCATAAAGTATGCTGGTGCGTTAGTCAGACCAAAAGACATAATGGTATACTCGTACAATCCATACCTAGTGTTAAAGGCCGTCTTAGGTATGTCCTGCTCTCGAATCTTCAATTGGTGGTACCATGATCGCAGATCTATCTTGGAAAATACCTTAGCTCTTTGCAATCTCTCGAACAGATCATTGATCATCGGCAGTGGGTACTGGTTCTTGATCGTCACTTCATTCAATCCTCGGTAATCAACAACCATTCTTAACGATCCGTCCTTCTTCTCCACTAAAAGTACTGGCGAACCCCAAGGCGAAGAACTTGGGCATATGTAACCTTTATCCAGTAACTCCTTAATCTGTTTCTTAATCTCCTCCAAATCCTTTGCGGGCATCAAAAACTCAATATCTCTGTCAGGTGGCATTCCTGGCAGTTCTTTTGGAAACACGTCAGGGAAATATTTCACCACTGGTACTTCCTCCTGAACAACTCTTGATAAGGAATTTAATCTGTTCCTTTTCGGCTCATGCTGGGATACATACTTGATCCTTCTTCCTTCTGGCGTGGTAAGCAAAATGGACTTACTGGCGCATTCAATATTCCCTTCATACTTAGATAACCAATCCATGCCTAATATCACATCCAATCCTTGAGATTCCAATACTATTAGGACCGAAGGGAAAATGTAGTTACCAATCCTTAATGGCAACTGATCACACCATAACTTAGCCATATACTCAGCTCCTGGTGAGGTTGCTAACATGGGCGACCTAAGGGCTTGGGTTGGCAGCTTATACGTATCCACAAATCCCCTTGAAATGTATGAATGTGTTGCACCAGTATCGAAAAGAACGAGTGCAATAAAGGACATAACTAAAAACTTACCGATTACTGCATCTGGCTGAGCTTCAACCTCCTCCACGCTAACGTGGTTCACTTGTCCTTTGTTGAAGGGGTTGGGCTTCTTCGCGGAGCTTCCATTGCCGTTCCCATTCTTAGCTTCTGGGCAGTCATTAGCATAATGTCCATTCTTCCCGCACTTGTAATAGGTGACATGGCTGAAATCCTTCTTGGTGGGTGTGGACGGGATAGGGCGGCTCTGGTTACTACTTGCTCCATTCCCATTTCCATTCTTAGGGCCATTATGATTGTGCGAGCTACCTCCTCCATGGGTATGTTGAAATTGTCCTACCGTTTTAGGGGTAAAACGAGGCTTCTGCTGTGCTCCCGAATTGTACTTTCCTTGTCCATACTTCCTCTTGCGACTTTCAATATGTTGATGCTTCCTTTCAATCATTAGGGCGCGGTCAACCAGCTCCTGGTAGTTATTGAAAATTGCCACCATCAACTGTACACTCATCTCATCATTCAGCCCTTCCATGAATCTCTCCTGCTTAGTGGCATCTGTGGCCACATCATCTGGGGCATAACGAGATAGGGTACTAAACTCATCCACATACTGAGCCACAGTATGATTGCCTTGGTGCAAATTGCGAAACTCCTGCTTCTCCATACTCATAGCTCCAGTTGAGACATGGGCAGTACAAAAAGCTTGCTGAAACTGATCCCAAGTCACATTGGCTATGGGAAAAGTGGTTGTGTAATTCTCCCACCATGATGCGGCTAGTCCAGACAACTGATGTGCGACAAAATGCACCTTCTCAGCATCTGAGCAGTTAGAAGTGGTCAAATCCCTTCCAATCTTGCGCAGCCAGTCGTCATCGACTATTGGTTCAATGCTACTAGCAAACACCGGTGGTTGTAACCTTAAGAAATGGGTCAGGTTATCCACGGGTGGTGGTGGAGGGTTGTTGTTGTTGTTCTGGTTGTTCTGAGTGTTCTGGACAAGAAGTTGCATCAGGGTGTTCTGCTGTTGGATCAACTGAGTGAGCTCAGGGGGAAACTTAAATCCGGGCTCACGTCTTGGAGGCATCTGATGGGTGTAGAGGGAAGAGATTAGAATAGAATAGAGGTCTAAGGGAAATCACTACCCATATGCACATGAGGCGAACACACATATTATCACACCAATATCAATTTCAAACAAGGGCTTACATGGATCTAATCGTTACAAGAGTGCTCTAAGTCTACTAAATGGGAAAAAACTACTAGTCATAGGAAGGTCTTCTAGAAATTTTGATCGACAGAGGATTCCATGATGTCCACGCCAGCTTCATCTTCATAGTCCTCATCATCACTATCATCGGGGTCTGAGTCCGTGTCGTCAATGATGATGTAGTCTTCAGGTGGAATCTCCTTGGGTTCTTCTTCCTCTTCTTCTTCTCCCATGAGTATCCCTAACTTCCGTGTCAAGTCATCATTCTTCTCCACAAGTATTAGCATCTCCTCCTCGTATCCGTCGCGTGTAGACTTGAGTTCCTCCTCTAACTCCAAGTTTCTGGTTAGTGCTTTCTTCAAGTCTATCATCCCTGCACACATCTGGTGCTCCTGGCGACGAATGTGCTGGTTTAACTCTTGAATGAACGAGGCCATAGACATGTCCTTCCAGGTTCTGATCATATCCCAATTCTCATCTCGTCGTCCACAAATCTGGTAGATGGTGTCCTTTAGCTCCTGCTTGTAGACTTACCCAATCCTTCCCATAGCGATGTGGGCTACCATGCTTCTGCCTAAGCTCCATGTATGCGCATTAAAAGAAAATGCTATGAGTGCGGTGACGGGCTTGAACGTTCTTCCTGGGACTTGAGCTTGAATCAACCAGCGCTCTTCTTCAGGTAAACTAGCTTTGTAGGTTCCGGTGAAACTTGGTAGTCCAATGTTTAGATATCTCGTGACTTCCTTCAGGTGTCGTCCAAAGGGTGTATCTTCATCAGGTTGTGTGAACTTGTTCCTTGCATCCACCATCCTAAAGAGTAGAAAAGATGAGGAGTCAGAAAAGAGAAGAGTGAAAAGTGCTCTAGGGTTTTAGCTTAGTGGTCGTGTCCTACAGTCAACGTGTGCTCTGATACCATCTTTTAGCGACCAGACCTCAAACAGTCTGATCTCTGTGCATCAGTGTCATCCCTGGATCAGTAATGCTGACATGCACAGTACTTGAAGGATTTATAACAAAGTAGCAATCACACACTTATACATCGATAGTTCGAACGATGAACTTATTACAATAAAAATGGCTTAAGGCCATCTAACACGATAACAGCGGAAGGCTTGGAAGATACGTGAGTCCATCAACTCCAACGGCATCACTGAGTATAGAACCACGACCTATAAGGCACCTTACTCGTCGTCTGAAAAGTCTGCAACATGAACGTTGCAGCCCGAAAACGGGTCAGCACAAGGAATATGCTGGCAAAGTAACACATAGAGAGTAACAAAAGTAAAGCTATACTATATGCAATATGGCTGGTGGAAAGCTCTATGGTAACAGTTTTTGTGTAAAGCCAATTTTTCCCTACTGCAAAGGAATAAATTTTAATTAACTATCATGGTAGTTGAAACATCGTTGAGAAAATAGACATCCTCTCAACCCCAATTAATAATCATCATTAAACCCAACATTTTTAATTAAAGTAACATGATGAGATTCACATGATATCCAAGTACTAGATACTCAAGACGTCCATAACCGGGGACACGGCTAATCATGATCAGTTTGTACACTCTACAGAGGTTTGTGCACTTTTCCCCACAAGACTCGATCGCCTCCGTTTAATTTCTCGCACTGCATGATGTTTGAGAAACGGATGACCGAGACACAGTCTTTCAGAAGTACTAGCACCTTACAAATGGGTGGACCATACCAACCTACATCCCCTACATCTGCTAGTCCACCACTGTAAGAGTTCGCACAACTTAGTCCACTATGCTAGAGCCCATAATAGCATTGTGGCTACACACGGAAGTTTCTAGTATGAATAATCTCATGATCCCTTTGAGCCTGGGTGGCGGTCCAAAAGAAAAACAGGCAATCACTAGAATACCCAGGTGCCTCAATCCACCCAGATGTGTGTTAAAGTTGCCACCTTAAGTTGAACCATTAATTAACAAACTCACATCTGTCATGGATACACTCACCCAATCCACGTCTACGAGCATAGCATGGCCTAACACCAAACGTAGAAGTAACTCCCAAAGGTTTGAATGTAATGCAGGTAATAGGTACTATCTCAATCTACTTCCCAGTCCCAGAAGTTAATTGATCCTACTCATGCAATGTGTGAGGGTTTGACTAATGCAATGAAAACTGGGTAATTGGAAAGTATGATCAAAGTGTTACTTGCCTTGCTGATGATCCGCAAAACCTAGAGATTCAAAGTAGCAAGCGGCGCACTCCGGGTACTCTATCGCAAACAAACAAGCACACAATAAGTACTTAACTAATGCACGGGTAAAACTCAAATAAGAGATCTAACCAGAAAGTTCAACTTAAGAACTCCGGTTTGCAAAAGAAACGATAAAAGAAAAGCAACGAAAGACAAACGGCGAAAGAGAAAGAACTACCGAACCAATCTGGACCTAAGTCCAAATTTAACAGAGGCAAACACTTCAGTGACTAGGTTAAACGGAAAGAGAATTTCGAGGTGAAACTCCAGGCGCTTGAATCGCCTGATTCCGATAAACCAGCGAAGAGATAAACTAAAACAAAGATCGGATCAGAGATCGCGATCAGAAAATAAACTAGGAAAAGAAAACTAAAAAGAGCTTAACGAACGAACGTTCGTCAGCTGAGACTAAACGACGAACTCGTTCGTTAGAACGAACGAACGGGTGAACGTTCACTAAATAACTAAACCGAAAAAAACAGAAAACCGATCTAGTAAAAAAACGAACTAGGGTTCTAAAAGAAAAACCGACGGTTTTCTACCGAAAACCGGCCGGCGGGTGGCTACCCCGTCGAACGGCCGGCGGGCGGCGGCGTTGGCAACAGCGGGGCTGCGGCGGGCGGTGGTGGTGCGGCGGGGCTGCGGTGGTGGTGGGCAGCGGCGGCGGCGGCGGCGTGCGGCAACGGCGGCGGCGGGGCTGGCTTGCGGCGGCGGCGGCGTTGCTGCGAGGCGGCGGTGTGCGGCTTGGGAGCAGGGGGGCTATATATATAGGGGGGCTTGGAGGCTTGGGTGAGGGGGCAAGTAAAGCGGCGGCGGGGCGGTGTCCGACGCGGGCACGGCGGCTCAGCGGCGTGCGGCGCGGGGAAGGAAGGTGGCGCGGCGGCATGGGCCTAGCTCGGCTGGGCTTCGGCCCAGTCGGGTCGGGTCCTCTTTCTTTTTTTTTCTTTTTTACGCCGGCGCTACGAAGAAGAAAAACTCTAAAAAATAAAAATCTAATATTGCCAAAACAAATTTTCATCGTCTAAGTAGAATATTTAGAACAAGATGAACATTTTCTTCGCACTAAAATGCATTTTTGAAAACATGCAGTTTTCCTAATTCAAATATAACTCCAAATAAAACTTATTTGATTTTTTTTATTAAATCTTCCGTATTTCCTAAATTTTTGGGAGAGTCATTTTACTCCCTCTCTCATATTTTTATGATAGAAATACTTCAAGATAAAATAAATAAAATCAAATGATCCTATTTTCAAAATTTGAGAAACCTCAAATATGAAAATATTGAAATCCCCAACTCTCTCCGAGGGTCCTTGAGTGGCTTAGGATTTTCTTGGATCCACAAAAAGCAAGAAAATATGATATGCATGATGATCTAATGTATAACATTCCAAATTGAAAATTTGGGATGTTACACTTCATTTAATCTTCTTCTGTCAATGGTCGCATGGACACATAAGTCTGCTACTTTTGGGCTTTAATATGCCATGAAGTTCTGGTTCCTCTTGGTAAATGTGTAAATCTCAATATGTACAATCTTTCACGGACAGAGGGAGTCGGTTGAGTAGTTGAGCGTGAGCGTGTGTTGTGCGTCGTGTGCTGTGTGCCGCATGGATGCGTGAGTGTTGCGTGCGTGCATGTGTACGTGTGAGTTATGTATGTTGACGGGTGCCTTGGTGCATATCATAAAAACTATACCATTAAAAACTGTGTTCAAATACAAATCCAGTGTTACAATTTTTGCTGACATGCATTAACATTTTATTAGTTAATAGATGGTCAAAGTTTGACACAATATACTACTAGTACTCCTACATTATTGGCGTCGGGTGCCTTGGCCAATGTTTCATCTTGTTGGACAAGATGAGATTAGAGGTATAGGAACAGTGTAGAAAGGGAGTCTTGGAGATCCATTATTCCCCATCTCGGTCAGAGAGAACTATTCACTAGTCCTCATAGTGAAGTGACAATACACGCTGCAGCAGATGGGACACTTAATAAGCTGAACCAGCGTGTTGGTGTTACTAAATCAGCCTTACCCAGTACTGCTATCATGTTTGCCAGTGGAGCACGCTTCCGCAAAAATGCCTACGCATATCTCTCTTCCATTAACTAACATATGGGCCCTCTGGAGGTAGAGACCCATATGTCATCGGCTTAACTATTTACACTCTGAAGGACGGTATATCCTGGTAGTAGTACTAGTAGAATTGAGATTACAAGGATGCACTTTCTTGCCCGTCTTTCCCTCTTCTTCCTCCTCTCTTCTTCTTCCTCCTGTCTTCCCAATCGTCGGCTGCACACCATTTCCCCCCGCTTACTGCTCGCCCGCGACATCTTCCTTGGTAGCTCGTGTGTACCATACCCCCCCCCCGCTCATTACTCGGCCACACATGCCATCTTCTTCGCTTGCCCGCCCGAATCCACTTCCCCACTCACTCGCAGGCACCGAAAACCCCAATCACTCAGCACCGTAAAAAAACCTATGGCAGAGCCAACTGACACATAGTGCCGCGATTGGAATTCCCTCCCCAATGTTCTCTTGGAGCAGATCTATAATCATATGGATCTGCTCATCACCGTGCGTCTGGACGCATGCTCGGTGTCTTTGTACCGTCTACTCGTCCACAACCGGTCGGCCCTTTTCAAGACACCCTGCTTGCTGATGCTCGATCCTCGCAAGTGGCACAGACACCGACTTGATGATCCTATGGAGGTTTCCGCGGTGCCCCTCGACATGCTACCACTACCCGTCCACTTGTCCTTCATGCGCGGCCACTACTGGGCGGGCATGAAGGCCAACTGGGTCGTCATCATCCACCAATCCGGTAGTCCGTGGTGTCTGATGGATATCTACGCCCAGCGAGAGATCACCCTTCCATCGGTGGATACTGCCGGCATAAAGGCTCGCGGTCCGCCGGACAGTCCTGCCTACTGCGCACGAGACACGTCGAGCTTTTGGTGCGACATCCATTTGCTGAAGGTTGTAATCTGCGAAGTGCCCACACCATCAGAAGACTACGTGGATTACAAGCGCATTGCCTTGTTCGACATGGGATTAGTCTATCTGGAATCCGGTCGCCATACATGGTTATGGCTCATCATCAATCCTGTTAACCCTCCATTCATGTCTGATGCTATAGTGCATAATGGCATCGTTTACGCGGTCGACGCACTTATTGGCTGCATATACTGGTGGAAGCTATCATCGTGTAATTGTTCTATCTCATCTCATCTTTACCTTATGAATACGACTGCCTGTTGATTGTTAGAAATTTAGAATAGCTAGTATGTCTATAACCACATCATTGCTATATGTTACTCTCATTTCCTAGATTTTTATGACCCCACATCTTATTGTTGGAGTTGATATGAGAACAATTGTCATCTAATGATTGTTAGAATAGATATTAACTTGGGGTATGATTATGACCACGGCATTGCGATTCTCTCTCCATGATATGTGTCACTGTTATAATAATCTTATTTCCACACATACTCTGAACATGATTGTATATTTTTGTCCTTTTGGTCTCCAATTTGATTTTTTGCAGCAAACGCAAATGCGCTGGCCTTCATAATTCCAGGACCTAGAAATATACAAGTCAATGGGTGGTGGTTTATGCCTCGTTCAACTGACGGCGGTCATTTGATGCTCATTCGCACGTACCAAATTGACCAAACCATTTCATCAAACCACATGTAGTACAACGCCTGGGCCATTCGTGACTGTGATGGCTATGGCTGCTTCATGTTCGAGAAAGATCCGAGCTCTGTTGGGCCGGGCATATTCAACTGGAGGCGGGTTTACAGCCTCGGCAACCACTCCATGTTCCTCGGGCTCAATTATCCGATCATCCAACCAATCATCAATCATATCACCGGCGATGACTACCGTGCTATGCAACTTCCATTCGCCAGGGGGAACTGTGTTTACACATTGTATCATGGTTTTCATGAATCACCATATTCCGAGATCCGTCGACACATCTTGTTGCCAGATAATCTTCAGTGTGTGAAAGGCATCAAGCTTCCAAGCGATGAATGGCTTTTGCAAACCCGACATGCGGCGATGTGGTTCATGCCAATAGCAAATATGCACAATTTGATTCATAGTGATATCTAGACAGAAACATGTATCCTACTACTGTAGCATGACCCTCTTTTGTTGGATATTATGTACTATAGTTAGTTTGAAGGATAGATACCTTTCTAGGACCAAGTGCATTCTAACTCACTTGTGTAGGATGTGCTGATAATGATGATGGAGATGCTGTGCAGAAGCCATATATATATATATATATATATATATATATATATATATATATATATATATATATATATATATATATATATATATATATATATATATATATATATATATATATATATATATATATATATATATATATATATATTTCAATTAGGCTTCAAGTGCGTACTTGTTGGTGAAAGTTTTGTCCAATGGGAATTATATTTTGTACTCATGTAGCCCACAAAGTCTGTCGCACAGCCTTGTAATTTTGTACTACTTCGTTTCTAAATTTGTACTAGTCCTCTATACTGTATACTGCGCTACTCGTACTACTACCTCCTTCCTCGTTTATTGGTCCCCTTGGTAATTTGTGTCAAATTTTGACCATAAATTTAACTAACTAAATGTTAATGCATGTCACAAAAAATTATATCGTTGGATTCGTATTTGAACATAACTTCCAATGGTATAATTTTCGGTGACATGCATTGACATCTTGTTAGCTAAACCTATGGGTGAAATGTGACACTAAACACGACTAGTAATTAGTACAGTAGTACTAGTATACGTCTGTCAAATTATTCATCATGTCCTCACATTGAATTGACGTGACAACATGCTGCGCGTGAGGTGACACAAGAGTCCCAGCAGCGTGTTCGGTTCACCAAAGTGAACCTCACCCTACAACAGCACTCTCGCATTCTCTACAAAATCACTCTCCCATTTTCTCCCGGTCTCCCCGTCTCCCAGTCGCCGCCTTGCACTGCAAAAAAAAGACACATCCGTGACATTTTGGGCCGAATGAAATTTTTTTCTGTCATACTTATGGAACTTCTATGACGATAATTGTGACAAAACCCGGTATCATCATAGATGTGGTGGGGTCCTACTTCTATGACAAAAAATCATGACAGAAAATGGGCTTTTCATCCTGGGCGGGCCGGAGACGCAGCTGCATGACATTCTTTGGACCGTCCATGATGGAAAAAAATCATGGTAGAAGCGAGGGCGAGGAAAATATCGGGGTATTCCCGGTTACGGTGGGTGGTCGGGGCCGAGCGATGTGCATCTCTCTCGTACACGCACGCGCATGGGTGTGAGGCGTTGGGCTCTAACTTAACCCGAGCGAGGCGTTGGGCTCTAACTTAACCCGAGCGATTGCACTGTGGGCTACGCATTACTGAACCCGAGCGATCAATCGATGGCTGTTAACTGAACCCGATCGAGCGATTCCTTCGCTACTGCTGCTAACTGAAGCCGATCGATGCTGCCTCTAGATGAACAGTGAGCGTTGCTGGGGGGGGGGGTTGGACGAATAGTTCCCGGTGGGGTGGATGAACAGGACCCCGTCGTGTTGCCTCTGGATGAACAGGACCCCGATCGATCGAGCCGGTTGGGGCTGGATGAACAGGACCACCCCATGGAGGGCTAGATGAACAGTAGACGGTGGAGGGCTGGATGAACAGTAGCTCGTGGAGGGGTGCTTGAACAGGAGCCCGTGGAGAGGGCTGGTTGAACAGTAGCCGGTGGAGTAGCGCGCAGTGGAGGCTGGATGAATAGGAGCCCGTGGATGAACAGGCGCAGGTGGAGGCTGGAGGAGGTCGACGGTGGATGAACAGTAGCCCGTGGAGGCTGGAGGGTGTCAATGGTGGAGATGAATAGTATCCCGTGGAGTCCCATTTTGCGGTACGCCACACCCCTCCTGATGAACAGGACCCCCGTTTCGACCGTAGCGCTCCAACACAAGTCGGTTTCCTCCATTTTGCGGTACACCACACCCCTCCCGATCAATAGGACCCTCATTTCGACTGTAGGAGGTTCGTTTCCTCCATTTTGCAGTACGCCAGACCCCTCCCGATGAACAGGATCACGTTTCGAATGTGGCCGGTCGAACACAAGGCCGTTTCCTCCGTTCTGCGGTACGCCAGGCCTCGTTTCAATCGGATGTTCCGTCCAAGCCCTCCCTATGAACATGATGACACATTCCGTTCCGACCCAGCCGGTTAGCTCCCCATGAACACGACGACGATGTTGTTTCTCCGTTCTGACCCAGCCATGTACACAAGCCATGGCCATACGTACGCGCGAGTAGGCGTTCGAGACCCTGCCCGTATGTACGTACGTGGCCGTATTTATTTTCTTTCTCCCTGGCCGCTGTACGAACGTGTACATGGTACGTGCGCGCCTCTACTATGACACGTGTGCGCCTCTACATCGACCAGTATGTACGTACACGTTCGTGACCAGAATGACAACGCTACGTACGCTTCGACTAGGTGGGTCCCGACTGTCAGGCACTTCATTGTGTGCGAAGATGTAGCTGGTGGGTCCCAGCCATCAGGGGGGCGAATCGGTTTTTTTGCCAGGACGCACTTCCTTGAAGGCGAAGATGTAGCTGGTGGGTCCCAGCAGTCAGCGGGAAACGTTTTTTTTTTGTGAAATACGGTGGCCCGTCCGGTGGGTCCCCGCTGTTAGGTGGAGGAATAATTATTTTGCACGTAATAAGGAGGCACTTCCTTGCTGCGGCTGTGGACCCAGCTGTCAGCCTCCCCACGTACAGTCCACGTCCGATGTAAGCCATTCCTTGACCATGTTGACCACACCGCGTCGAGAGCACCAGGGCGGTGGACGATGGCGAGGCCTAGGAAGGGGACGACACGGAGCCGAGGAAGACACGGTAGTGGAAGCCCGCGTGGAGAGGAGTACGAGGGTTCACTGGTTCGGCTGCGGTGTGAGGCTGCCGTCGTCGTAGGGCCTGGCCAGTGGTGGGAATTGTAGGGGCGGTGAGGCCTCCGCGATAGCACAGCCGGCCACGGGAGGTAGGAGCATGCGGCACGACCGGCGCTGCTTTGGGTGGATGGAGCAAGAAGACCAGAGGTTGAAGAAGCACTACGGTCGTTGGATGGACATCGTACGGTCACTGGAGCTAGAATCGTTCATATTGGCTAAGTTGACAAAGCACTCCGTCCCCGTCAACTTAGTAGGCCCACAAGTCAGCCTCCCACCAAGGTGGGTCCCAACTAGCAGGGGGAGTATTCATTTCTTGGTGCGTAATAAGGAGGCACTTCCTTGCGTGCGAAGATATAGATAGTGGGTCCGACCTGTCAGCGGTGGGAAATTTTTTTTCGCGAAATAGAGAGGCCCTTCCGGTTGGTCCCAGCTGTCGGGTGGAGGAATCATTATTTTGCGTGTAATAAGGAGGAATTTCCTTGCGTGCGGCCGTGGACCCAGCTGTCAGCCTCTCCACGCACAGTCTACTTCCGATGGTGTCGTTTGTCGACCATGTTGACCACTCCGCGTTGAGCGCATCCAAGGTGGTGGACGACGGCGAGGCCCCGGAGAGCAACGAGCGGGAGATGGGAAGACGTGGGAGTAGAGTCGCAGATGGAGAGGTGTACAAGGGTTAAATGGTTCTGGTGCGGTGTGGTTCGGCAGTCGGTGGAGAAGAACAGGAGGCGTGGAGGGGTGGAGGGATGGCCTGGCCAACAGTGGAGTAGCGCTTCACAACGAAGCGTGCTAAGCAGAGCTGCTAGCAGCAGGAGGCGGGAGCAGGTGGTCCCGGCGGCGCTGGAGGAAGAAGACGAGAGAATGAAAATGGATGCCGGTCGTTGGATATAAATCCAACGGCTAACGATGTCAAAATCATTTGTTGACTAAGTTGACAACAACTTGCATTGGCTTCGGTCTATTGGCCCACATTTCAGGCTCCAAAAATGTGGGCCGCATTCAACCCATTTTTTCAGAATTTACAATCTTTTTTTTGCGGGGTAAAATTTACATTCCATTTGATCTTATTTTTTGAATTATAGTCCATTAGCTGGGCTGGATGAACAAATAATGTAGCGTTCATGCGGCCCATTTATGTTTTTCGTAAAAAAATATAAGCCATTTGCACTTTCTCGAAATACACGATTTTGCTGGGCTGATTCTAACTATATTGTTGGGCTGGGCGCAACAATGTTATCAAAAATTAATAGGGGCTGAGCATTTTGTTATATAAAAATAATATGTGATTTATTATTACATTGGTCCTTAAATCTTACCAAGCTTTTGTACACAATCACCAGGATTTTCGTTGCCAAAAAATTCTAGGATTTTATTATTAAGAAATTATTTTTATAAGTTAACACGATGTGGGAACTTACATATGTAAGCATCTGTTAAATATATGATGACAATAACAATAATATATAATAACATATAAAATAATTTAAATATATATAATATATATAATATAGTTAGAAGGGAAACATAAGTTCGACCAGGCATTCCTATTCTTATATAGAAAAATAGAACAGACCTCTGCGTTTTCTTCAAAAAAAAATTTATAAATTGGGCTGCCGATGTTTCAGGAAAAATAAAACCACGGATGGGAGGTCCATAGGCCGGTCGATACATGACGGCCCTCAAGAAAATACAAATAGGCCTATGGACGTCCCATCCGAGGTCGTGGGTTGCGCAAGTTAAAAAAGAAAGCCTAGACGGGGCAGCCCAAAACCCAGCTGATACTTGCTGCCCTAGTGATAATAAATGATACCTGCTAGCTCCCCGGCTTCGTTGTGAATTTATCTCCTATAGTAACTACGTTGAAGCACCTAAAAAATGTAACTATGTTGACAAACCCGTGGGCCCCAACGTCAGTATAGCATTAGGAGGAAGTATTTTTTCGATGAGGCACTTGCTTGCGTACGGCCATAGACCTGGTGGGTCCCAACTGTCCGCCTCTCCACGTACAGTCCTCTCCAGATTCCTCTCGTTTGTTCAGCATGTTCACAACGGCAGACAACGGCGTCGCGGCGAGCGCACAAAGGCGCAGGAGGAGATCTGACCACCTGAGGAAGTGCCTTATTAGTAATGAAACAACTAAACTAGCCCAGTGGCCGAGTGACACTACCCGACAGCTGTTCCGCCCGGATTCGATTCCACCTGTGCAGAGAAAATATCTCCAAATTTTTTGCCTCTACCTTTATTGACATGTGGGTCCCAATTGTCATCTACGCACACCACGTCGTACACTTGCCAAAACTTCGTCCCACGTTTTCTCTGTTTTTCGCACACTCGACATTGTGTGGGCATTTTGAAAATAGCATATCTTTTTGACTTTGCATCATATGAAGATGTGCTATGCATGAATGTTGATCAACATGATGTTAACTGGCTGGTAGTTCCAGTTTCGACCATGAATAAAACTTCCAGCATGATGTTAACACTGTTTGAAAAGGCCGTGTTAATATAAATGCTCTGCCTCTGAAAGTTGCAGTTTCTTATCTGAAAAACTTGGAGTTTCTTATCTGAAACTGAAACTTGCAGTTTCTTCTCTCAGAATCACATTGTTACACTTTTATACTCCTATGAAACTACATTTTTTTAAGTGCTAAAAATAGATCTCTAGAATTCATAAAATACTTCATATGCTCAATACTGCAAATCTAAAATTCAAAAGACATTCATATCTGAAAGTACTCTCAAAATACAAAACACAAAACACAATTCACAACCTGCAAATACTAACAACCCTAAGCTCCTCCTGACAATTCACAACCTGCCCAACTATTGGTCTGGGGGGCAATCCCTCCTATTCCTCGGCGGCAGACAGCCGCCCCATGAGACGATGTGAACGGCGAGGGAGAGGATGGCGGGGAAGCATCGTCGGGTTAACTATTTTTCTCCCCTTGCAGTTGGGTTCGGTCGACAATGACTCCACCGGCTCGCTCTGGAACAACACCCTCACAAACGGCACCCTGTAGATGCTCGATCCTTCAATCTCTGGTGGGTGCTCCATCTGGGATCGATACTCCACAGTGAGCACCACACATCCCACTGATGGTGGTGGATGCCAATGCATAGATGGAGCAGGGTTCGTGTCAGTAATTTTTACTTGGCACCTCGCACTCTGCATATATGCCGGTTCCATCCGTACATTTGTGCAGTTCCACCAAAATGCAACAGAATAACCCTGTTTGCATAGATAATGAAAAGGCGTGATTAGATTATAGTGGCACTAGTTGATGAAACATACACTAATAGACAGAAGAAAAGTTTACATCATACTGGAAATCGACCCAAGTCTCCCCGATACACCTTCTGCCAGTGATGAACATCAGTGTACAGCGGTAGTACAAGGAGGGGCCTTGAGACATTCAAATCTCTATTTTTGTGCAGATCAACTAAAATTAAGCACCCCAGTTTGTAGAAACGCTTAAACATTAACAATGGGACTAGTTGATGAAACATACATTAACAAAGAGAAGCACTTTCTTTATCTACATTGGAAATGAAATGATAGAGAGGACACTCACTCTATTTTAACTTTATTATTACTTCATTTTATCAGTGACACTAGGGTCGAGCAGGTGGCAAATGAGGTGTACCGTGGGTCGCAAGGATGAAAGCCGGGGGTGCTTAGACTGGGATGCTGAAGCTGGCTCTTTCACTCCCTATCTTCCCCCCTGATGTTTCTGTGGTAGCATTTGGGTTGTAATCCAAACTTGGTCGAGCTGGTGCTGCATCCCCCTACCTGCCTAGCTTATGTGGCGAACTTGTCTCCTGCTGCTACTCAGTCCGTTCTAGTAGTAGTTGCATAACTGCCCGTTTACAATGAGATGTTGTCAGATAATGGTTCTCTATGGTTGGGTTTCTTTAATGAAATAGGAGGGAACCCCCTCTTTCGATATATATAAAACAGTGGCACCAACGGTGCCAAAACATTGCCTCAAATTAATAGTGCCACTAGATTAAGGTGCAAAATAATAACACCACTGCTTTATCATGGCATTGCCAAAACAGTAGCACAAGAGCAGGATCAACATGCAGGATCTTTGGCAAACGGTCAGACCAAAAAGGAACGTACCTCGTGATGGGAACCATATCTCCAGTCAACGCCATCGTAGAAGGGATGAAACTAGTCGCCAACATGGATTATTCAATTGATGGGACATTTTGGTGAAGTTCACCTAAAATGAAGCAATGTCCCATGAGCTAGAAGCTTCTTCTTCTTCTTTTAAGAAAAGGGCTCCAGCCCCAGTTCCATTTCCATCAGAAAACGAAACCCACAGAGCTTCTTCTTCATTAGTTGCAATAAAATTGAGCAACATCAAGGTTGGTCGTGAAGCTCCTGGAGAGTAGGTGGACCAGGACAGTTGCCTCTCTAACAAAAAGAAGCAACTTATCTTAATGGGAAATTTAGCAGGACATGAAAAAAAGTGCCATTGATTCATATTACTAGAGGCATTACATTGAAAACAACATTGGTTTAACGTGTCCTTACTTTTAACAGTGCAACTGCTACATTTTACTATTGGCATTACATAAGAGCGGCTTGGGGCAAGAAACATCAGAAGAGGATATCTGGGTTGGTCCCATTTTGTTCGGTACATAGCCACCTTATACAGTGTGAGGCTAGCAAATCTAGTGTTGGACTTACTCTGTTGACTTGTCCCACAGTCCCCACTTTCTTTCCTTTTTCAACCAATAGATTGGGTTTATATTGAGTTTGTATTGTGTTCCCTTTATTTCCCTATTAGACCTAAAGACTAGTTGGATAGCCAGTCTCTGCTACTTTTCGCCCCCATTATTCCCCTTTCGACCAAGTCCTAGATTCAAGTAACAAATCTTCCCCCACCCCCACCCCCTTTCTTCCTTGTTTGAACCAAGTACTACTAGATTTGAGTGCATGAACTAGTTTTACCTCTTAACAGTAAAAAATTAGGTCGTTTTCGAACAGCCGATCGATCCTATCTACACGAGGGGGCTGAGAAATAGTAAAAGATACAAATGTAGCGATGTCAGGAGCTCGGGAAGTAGAGCAAGGCCGGTTTCGAAGGAAGTTATACCTGAGGGTCGCCGAGATGTCGCTAGGTGGGCGGCGAGAGGCCGGATCTGCCCACACTACGACAGCGAGGAAGAAGGGGTGGGAGGCCCTCCCTCGCTAGCGATGCTTGGGAGAGAACGACAAGGCACGCTGTGGGTAAGAGCCATCACCGAGGACAACCGCGTGAACGTTGCACCTTCTCACCATCCCCGGTGGAGAGGATCCGGCTGAATCTGTGACCAGCGGTGAGTAGAGAGAGAGTGTGGCCACCACTGTCGTGTTTAGATCGGGAGAGGACGAGACAGTGTGAAGAGAGCAACACTAGCAAGCAAGCGTGGAGGCTCCTGCCTATATAGTGGAGTACTAGTTTTGTTTTGTCTACCGGCCGGAGCCGACTTGACCTCGACAATGACTGTCACCAGCATCATTTTGATCTGAAGCTTACGGCGGATCCGTCTGTCACCAGCAGCACGAGTTCTGATGATCATTAAACCTCTCACAAGTCTGGGTCTATGGCGTACCTCCCAAATCGCCATTTATCTTTGTTTTATTTTCCTTGTTCTGAACTTTATGGCTCGGTTATGTAATATGCTACTCTATGGATCACTGCGTGATACATTATGCTGCTGCTTTCTACATGTTTCCCATGAATCAAAACAACTGTAGAGCTTGGAAGGTCTTTTGCTGGAATGTTAGGGGACTTAACTCTGAGGCACGTCAACTTGCTGTCAAGCAAAAGATTGATGAGAGTGGATGCTCAGTAATTTGCCTTCAGGAAACTAAGTGTATGCATATTGATCATCGTTTTCTTCGTAAATTCTGCCCCAGGCGTTTTGATAATTTTGTGTAAGTTCCTTCAAATGGGGCCTCTGGTGGTATTGTAATCATATGGAATTCCTCTTTCTTCATCGGCAAGCTAATCGTGACTAAACCTTTTGGTATCGTGGTGGAATTCAGCTCTGCTCACACTTCTGAAGTCTGGACATTTGTGACAGTTTATGGACCGTGTCAGGGTCCTGCCCGCGATGAGTTTGTTCAGTGGCTCTATAATCTTAATATTAATGTGGATGATAAATGGCTTCTTCTAGGCGACTTTAACTTTATTAGATCTGTGGACAATCGTAATCTTCCAGGGGGCAATATTAACGATATGTTCTTGTTCAATGAAATCATTGGGCATCTTGGCCTCATTGAACTTCCAATCAAAGGCAGACAATACACTTGGTCCAATATGCAAGCACAGCCACTGCTAGAGCAACTTGATTGGTTTTTTACTTCAGTTGCGTGGACGCATGACCACCCCAATACCTTGGTCTATCCACTAGCCAGAACTGCCTCGGATCACGTGCCCTGTGTAGTCTCGATTGCCACGAGCATCCCCAAAGCCAAAGTATTCCGCTTTGAGAATTACTGGATTGATCTCCCTGGTTTCTTTGACTGTGTCTCATCGGTGTGGAACAGAAACTTCAGACAGGCTAATATCGCATCACGCATATCGGCAAAATTCAAAGCCCTACGCTATGCACTTAAGCAATGGCATATTCGGCTGGCTACGGTGAAGGCACTTATCGATGATTGCAACAAGGTTATTCTTTTCTTCGACCAACTTGAGGACTGTCGCCCTTTGAGTTGGACTGAAACGAATTTTCGCCGCATTGTTAAAGCACATCTTGCAGATATCTTGCACATGCAGTTCATCTATTGGAAGCACCGTTGCACGATCAGGTCCATTAAAGTTGGTGAGGAGAACTCCAAATTCTTCCATGCCATGGCCACGGAGAGATACCGTAAAAATACCATCTCTTCGCTCAGAAATGCAGAGGGCGAAGTAATTTCTGACCATCAACAACTCGCTGCTATGTTTTGGTCTGATTTCAAGCAGCGTATGGGCCATGCTAAGGGGATTAAGATGGATTTTGACCTTGCCTCCCTTATTGCCAAGGTTGATGGCCTTGAGGAACTGTCTCGGCCTTTTTCCGAGAAAGAAGTGGAGGAAGTGATCAAACATATTCCCCCTGATCGTGCCCCGGGCCCTGATGGGTTTTCTGGTCTGTTCTTGAAGAAATGTTGGCCAATTCTTAAGCAGGATTTCTTATCCCTTGTCCGAGACTTCTATGAGGGCAATTGTGACCTCGAATGCTTGAACACTTCCCTCATCACCCTCATTCCTAAGAAGTTGAGCCCTGAGGTGGTGGGAGACTTTCGGCCTATCTCTCTGACCAACACCTGCCTGAAATTTCTGACGAAACTGCTAGCTAACAGACTGCAACAGGTAATCCTCCGGTGCATCCATAAAAACCAATATGGTTTTCTACGTTGCAGATCAATCCAGGACTGCTTAGCTTGGTGCTTTGAATACATACACCAATGCAAAGCTTCCAAACGGCCTATTGTTCTTCTCAAACTTGATTTCACGAAGGCGTTTGATACTCTGGAACATGCTACCATTCTTCAGATGTTGCATTATAAGGGTTTTGACAAGCGTTGGACTGGCTGGGTAAATTCTCTGTTATCTTCAGGCTCTTCTTCTGTGCTCCTTAACGGAGTACCTGGACAACATTTCCACTGCAGAACTGGGGTGCGTCAAGGAGACCCTTTGTCCCCGCTTCTTTTTGTCATTGCGGTGGATCTTCTTCAATCGGTGGTAAATGATATGTGCACTCGACACATTCTTCAAATGCCAATACCTACCAGCTCCAATGATTACCCAATTGTTCAATACGCTGATGATACTCTGATCATCCTCCCGGCCACTGATGATCAGCTCCTTGCCCTGAAACAGATGCTTCATAAGTTTGCTCAAGCCACCGGGCTCTGTGTTAACTTCAGCAAGTCATCGTTGATTCCTCTAAACTTATCTGAGGAAGAAGGCTCCCGTATTGCGTCACTTCTAGGCTGTGAGGTGGGTACTCTCCCTTTCACATACCTTGGTCTGCCAATGGGCACTTCTAGGCCAACTGTGGCAGAGTTAACGCCACTTGTGGATCGTCTGGAGAGGAGGCTGTCTGCTTCCTCCTGTTTGCTCAACCAGGGCAGCCGCCTTCAGTTGCTACAATCGGTCTTAGCATCCATGCCTATTTACTTCTTGTGCTCTCTGTCCCTCCCAAAAGGCATTCTTAAACAGCTGGAACGGATCATGCGCCAATGCCTCTGGAGAGGCAATTCGGAGACGCCTCGTCAATCTCTCGCTGCCTGGGACCTTATATGCCGGCCCAAGAAATGTGGTGGACTTGGCATCACCCACCTGGAAACTCAGAATGAGGCTCTGCTCATGAAGCATCTATATAAATTTTTTAACAAATTGGATATACCTTGGGTTCAGTTGATCTGGGACACTTATTACGTCTCTTCTCCACCCCAAGCAACTCGCAACTGTGGCTCCTTCTGGTGGAGGGACATCATTCAACTCTATGATCAATTCTGCTCCCTCGCCGTCCCATATGTTTCTTCGGGTGACACAGTCTTGTTTTGGTCTGATAAATGGCATATTGATAATAGGGTGATTTCTCTACAGACCAGATTTCCTCATCTGTACTCATTTGTGATTAATGAGTTTATCACTGTCAAGGATTTCTTCCTGGACTCAACTGAAACGCAGAACTTTCATTTACCCCTATCCATCGAAGCCTATGAGGAACTACAGCTTCTGCAGTCTCTTTTGACTTCTATACACCTTGATCCTTCAGCAAATGACACCTGGAAATGGCCCTCGAAGTCTGGCACCTTCATCTCCAAGGTGTACTATGACTTCCGGTTTTCTCATATTGTGGTGGACCCCATATTTAAATGGATATGGAAATGTTCTTGCACGCTGAAGATCAAAGTTTTCGGTTGGCTTCTACTAATGGATCGCCTCAACACTAGAGATATGATGCAACGAAGGCACTGGCATGTCGATGATGCTCATTGTTCAATATGTCTTCTGCCCCATCTTGAAGACCGGGCACACCTATTCTTCGTCTGCAATTTCAGTCAGCGCGTTTGGAACTATCTTGGTATTTCTTGGACAGCTGCAGGACACTCCTCCACATACTCCATGGCTCTAGCAGCACGTCAAGACTTTGGACAACCTTTCTTCACTGAGGTGGTCTTCACTGCTGCTTGGAATATCTGGACGCAGAGGAATGGCAAAGTTTTCAGGAATGAGCAACCTAGTTTCAGATCCTGGAAAAGAAACTTTGTGTATGATATTTCCTTACTTGCTCATAGAATTAAATGTAAATATAGAGATAGACTCCTATCTTGGATAGCCTCACTTCAGTAGCCTAGATGTAAGTCCCCTCCCCTCTCTTCTCTGTATATATTTAGGACCTTTTGTATTTCTTCCCCTATATGGGTTTTTAAGGTAATAAAACACTGTGAGGCTGTTGCCTTGCAGTACATAGTCAAAAAAAATGCCACATGACAAGAAATCATAACCTCACTGCCCAAAGGAGACAAGATGAATCCCGACGGACAAACTAGACGAGGATCAAAGCTCAAATTAAAGATAAACTCGTAGAAAAGGGGTCCATCGATAGATGTCCTAATTAACATAGCCGGCTGGACCTAGATGGCAGCCGAGTAGTCTTCATGCATGTGCCCCCAATGACTAGCCCAACTCAGTTGTCGCTGTTTAACCCTCGCAGTGATCCGAAGCACATGACACCTAATTTCACGAGATGACAAGAAACCTTTTTTTAGATTTCTCACCAGAACTACAGCCCTGTACAACACAGCCTGCACGATATGTAGACGATAGCCAATCCAGGCGTGCCTGCTGGAGACTGGTCACATGCATGGACGAACTGATCTTCCGTGTCTTGCAGGGATTGTCCAGGTACCAACGTATGTACTTCTATTAACTCACCCGACTTGCGGGGCCGGGGAGTGTGCCTATGGTCGATTCTCAATTGCGGTCCCACATGTGTGTGCAAATGCAATATTACGCGCGTTCCATTCGAAGAGCGGCGTGCCAGAACGATCGACCGTCTGGGGTGCGACACGAACGCGACGGGCGTGATGTATACTCCGTACATGTGTACCGCCATTTTCTTGAGGCTTTGCTCCATGGCGCAATCCATGGATACAAAATTAGTATATTGTACTATTTAAAAGTCAAGGGCGGGGCTTTTCCTGTGTGGTAGGTGGGGCAGTTCCGCCTAGTCGGTTCGACAGAGACGCGAGAAGATGAGGGAGTAGGCTGCTGCAAACGTATGACTGTGTGATTTGGCAGTGAGTTACTGCTGGACAGGTGGGGCCCGGTGATTTGACTTGCCATTATCATTTTAACTGCCAAGCCGGATTCCTAACCACCTCCATACAGGTGCCTCTCCCGATGCTCCAGCATGTAGAGGCTGGCTCTTGCTTGAGAGCCCACTCCTCCACTTTTTCCTTGCCTCTTTCCGCCACATATGCAAAAATGCCATGTAAAGCGGGCTTATAGCCCACTATTGTACTTGATCCTACAGGTGCTAAGCCTGCCACATAGGCATAAAGTCTGATGTGGCAAGTTAAGTAAGAAGAGAGAGACTAGTTTGGTGACCCCGGGAAGAAACGGTGATAAGCTTGTGTACCTAGATGAAGCAAACTTAGCAACAAAAAACTAAGCACCTATTCATTGGGGACTTGAGTTGCTAAGTCATTTAATGCCCATAGCACCTCATCTAAGCACCATTTCATTGGAAGATGTCACTCCTTGGCAAATGCAATAAATACTACGAAGAAAGAGATAGAGAGAAGTAAACAAAAAATACTCTTATAGCCAACCTTATAGCTAACCTTGTTGTATGAGTGACTAAGTTATGACTATGTATGACATGCCAACATCAGATAGCCTAACGCATCGTGTTAAATCTCCAAGGGTGCGACTGTGCGAGCAAGGCGACGGTAGTGGTAGGCGCGACCATGATACGGGCTGCTGGCAGCCCTTGGATCTGAGATCGAACGGTCACATGCTAAGTTGCTGAAAATTTGCAGAATAACCCTCCAGGATAAAATATTCACCCATAGGTCTAGAATCACGCCATGCAACCTTTCGATCTCAGGTCCAAGGGCTCTCGGAAGCCCCTATCATGGGAGAATGGAAAGCTTCATATCACCTGTAATTTTCCCGACGCTTGACATGACATCGAAAGCCATTTACTTGGGCGTCGAGTAGACATGACATCTAATTGGGCCCCCATAGTACTGTGCATGAATCCATTTATCCACCAGGCAAGCCACTACCCTGCCATTCGCACGCCCCCCCCCCCTTACTCGACATTTTTACAATCGATAAACCGTTCCTAGTCGTCCCGTCCTTTCACATTACGGCAGTTCCACTAATCCTAACCCTCCTCCCAAGTCCATGGTGTCCCAAATCTCCATGGTCGGCGGTGAGTACAAGGTTAGAACCATCATCGGCGATGAGTTTGACGTCATCTACACCCGTTCTTCCGCAACGGTGAAAGAATGCCTTGCTCGCTTCAAACGCATGTTCGGAAACTCAAATGATGAGTGGGTCGCTGGGCTAGATGTTGAGTACACCACAGTCCTGGGAAGCGAGAAGAAACTAAAGGAGGCAGAGAAGAAGAAGCCCACCGTGATCCAGTTTTGCGTGCATTACTTATGCTTGGTCTACCACATATGTCATGCCGATGTTGAGTGCATGGAATTTAAGAACTTCCTCAAGGGCGGCCGAATCAAATTAGTTACTGTAGACTTTAGGAACGACGAGGAAATTTTGGGTTGGATAGGCCTCGTTGTAGGCGACCCCTTCGACCTCTAGAAGGAAGGGTTGGTGCCCTCCCTTGACCAGCCTTCAATGTTGACCCTGGCAGGAGCCATTGTTCATCCTATGTGCGGTGAATTGAAGAAAGCTCTGCACACGTTTCATCGTGCATGGCAGTGGACTGTACTAGATATAGACCACATCCACTATGCTACAATGGATGGCTACCTTTGTTTCAATATCTACAAGGGTTGGATGAAGAGCAAGAGCCAAGTGTGCGGTTCAAGCAAAGAAGTATCGCCCAAGAGGAAGAGGGACAAGGACAAAGTCGAGGACGTGGACGAGGACTCCGAGTAAGGTGGCAGTGTCGTTGCTGATGGTGGTTCTAATGTAGTGTCTACCGGATTAGTTGCTTAGTTTAATTTCTGGTGTGCTTAGTTTTATTTGAGGCGTGTGTTGTGCTGAGCCCCCAGCAGAACTATGTTATGTTTCTTCTCGTTATATTTCGTACATTTCATCTTTTAGTTGGTATAGTACTACCACTCGTTTCTTGACATTATATACGTACAATATATATGTCCAACATCATATAGCCAGCAGATTAGTTATCAAAGAATTTCAAGGTGCTTAGTTTTGTCAAAGAATTCCAGGGTGCTTAGTTTTATTTGAGGGGTGTGTTGTGCTTGACACGATTAACTTATCATTGTGAGAATCGGCTTATTTTTGTCATGTAACATGGTCAACGGGTTTGACGTGAAAATAACAATGTCTAATGGCATTTCTGAGCAAACATCTAACTTAACGTTGGCATTTTTTATATATCTAATTGCATTTTTGAGCAGGCATCTCACGGATCGATGGCATTTGTTGAGTAGTTGTAACTTCTAATGGCAAACCTGAGTAGTGATACACAACTAGTGGCATAAATAATAAGAACCCAAGAATTAAGTAGGGCTAATTTCCTTATTTCTTTATTTCTTTATATCTTTGTGTGTGAAACAATATACACTGCCTCCCGCCAGATTTTCTTTACAGAGGCAACATAGAACTATATGAGTGACCTGTTAAATTTTGGAATTATTCCGGGTTCGTTTGGCTTTTTTATACATTAATTGAGTTTCTGGTCATTTAACGTGCATAATTCAAATTTGAACTACAAGCACATGCTCCCATGCACCAAAGTTGACTGAAAAATCACATGTGTGTCGTCGGGTGAATTTCTAGGTCCCATGCAAGAATCGGGAATGAAATTCAAACATCTGGGCATCGTGGTTCGGCCGAGAACATTGAGAAGCTTGGGTTTAAAATTCTTGTAAATCCAAAACACGCCTAAAAATCATGAAACTTGGCATGGTGTCATGCAATGGTACTACCATGCTGTGGTAAAAAATTACAGAATAAGAACTAGTTTTGGTATAAGTTTCTTGCAAACCGGAGCTTCTCTCAAGAAGGCTCGTTGTTCTGAGAGGGAACGTGACACCTTTGTGTGCATAATTCAAATTTTAAATACAAGCACATGCTCCAGTGCACCAAAGCTGGTTGAAAAATCACATGTGTGTCCTCTGGTAAATTTCTAGGTCCCATGCCAGAAATGGGAATGAAATTCAAACATCTGGGCGTCATGGATCGGCTGGAAACATTGAGAAACTTGGTTTTTTAATTCCTGTAAATCTGAAACACGCATGAAAATCATGAAACTTGGCTTGGTGCCATGACATGGCACCAACATACTGTGGTAATTTTGATGTCCGATTTGCGAAGGCGCACACATTAACAATCACCAAAGTCATTTTGGAACAAATGTTGTCACGTTACAATCGGAAACACAAGTATTATTGAAACCATGGGCGTTCTATTTACCATTTACGTGCCGCCATGCGCCCCTTTTTTTTATTACCTAGGAGGCGTCGTGCAGGGTAGCTATTTGAATATGGGAGGCGTGCGATCAGACCCCTGTGCATACTTATCGGGAGGTGAGCCCTTTGACCTCCATCTGTCATCCACCTCTCTCCCAAGGTCTCCATTAATGGCGCCCGAGCCTCTGTTTAATGGCCTGGCAATGTCTCACTCGACTGAGATTTAAGACAGATAAAAAGAAAATCTGAAAAGAAAATTTTGCACGGATCTTGATGTAAGATCCAACGGACCTACATCTACTGTGACTTATAGCAAGACTCATGAATATATATAAGGACGATGAGAGTGGATAATAATTGTCTTACATAATTAGGAAGATAATTAAAAAAGGCACATGCGGCTACGCCCGAAATACACAAGGGCAAAAGAAGAAGACGCATACAACGATCTGGATCGCTGATCTCTACTTTCTTTATGCGCTGCAGGTCGCGGAGACTAGTTCTCGCGGGGGGCGATGACCTCTTTCATCAGTTTCATGTCCTTAATACGCTGCTTGGCAGCATCCATGGATTCCTCCACCAGCATGTTGCGCTCGATGCGGAGCATGGCATTCTCGTCCGTAAGTTTCTTGATGATGACGCCCGTCCTCTGCAACACGGCAGTAGTCTCCTCCTCCTGCTTTGCCCTTGCCGCGATCTTCGCCCTCAGCAGGTCGCGCTCGCCATGGAGCTTCGCATTGCCCTCCCCCAGTTGTCGGATGATGTCGGTAGCCTCATCCTACATCCTCGCCCAGCCGGAGATCTGATCCATCTGGCTATGGACTATCTCATGCATGCGCCTGTAAGAGTCCTTGCCTGCCCGCGAGAAATTTTCCCAGGCCGCCGCGGCACGGCGGGACCTCCCTGCTGCTTTGGCGGTGCGGCAGGACATCTTTGCTGCTTCCGCGGCGTGGCCGGACTAGTCTGCTACATCGACGGCGCGGCGTGACCTGCGTGCTGCTTCGGCGGCGCAGCGGGACCTCTATGCTGCTACTGCTGCGCGGCTCGACATGTCGGCTGCTTTCGCGGCGAGGCGGGACATCTCTCGTGCTTCCTCTTCCTTGCTCACCTCTCCCTGGTGGAAATCTCGACCCAGAACTCACGCTGGCTATGGCTTGATTGAGTTGATTGTTTTTTGTGGATGAGGAGTTGAGGAGGAATGTGCAGTCATCTTAGCATAGTAGTATTTATAACCGAGTACTACTAATACGCTCCTAAGTGGGAAACCGTTTAGGTTGTGATCGGTGTGAACAGGTTTGCAATTAAATATAGTGTGGTAGTAGTAGTAATTTGGAATGTGATGAGACGCGCTCAATATTTATTGATGGTTCTAGTTTCAAAGTGCGACACTATTCTCGGATGACGTAACGTCGGCACGTTTTCTCGGCCGTGGTGTAGCATATGCCATGGTACTAGTTTTTTTCTACTGCTGTGTATGTGCAAAAACTGGCACCATCGGATACATATCTTACGCTTGGCGTTCGACAGGAATAGCCTCGTGGCGAGCTATAGACTAGTCTTTTTTTCAGACGCATTACACCTATCTCTCGGGACTTCTCGCACGCACCATCGCTGCTCCCTAGGTTGATGCCACCCACATACAGTTGTACTCTTAGAAGAGGTGCGCGCACGCACGCACTCGTCCTCTCTCACACAGGAATCTATAGCTATGAGTTGTAGTGTTCTCAACCATCCGATTGGCTCTATCATAGGTTTCACGTTGCTCCTTGGCCTTGAGATTGAGATGTTTTAAACGCAGAGGCTAAGATGGAGGCGCGAGGTTTTGGTTAATGTGTCGGACGCACACTGCACCAACATGACACGAGCTTCGTCTGCGTGGTGCGCATGCAGTCTGGTGAGTTGTCCAAGTATAGACACAATCAGGCCCTCGCTGGTATCTGCGCCTCGACTTTGGCTGGTCATAGTGGAGAGTAACATAGACCAGTTACTAGTCTATGTTACTAGTACCTTCATAGTGGGTAGTGTCATATAGTATATGGATAATTTGGCGACGAGCGCTCTCTATATGTACCACCTTTTTTCTTTAATTACATCTTGTTAGTTTTGCTCCATGGCGCAATCCATCGATACTACTACTGTAAAAATGTATACATTTTTTAAAAGGCTAGAGGGCGGGGCAGTCTAGCTTGGTCCTTTTCACGAGAGGCGAGGGCCTTTGTGATTGGATGGCTCATTACTGCTGGAAGGCGGGGCCTTGTGATTTGACTGCTCATATAAATGTGCCGATGACCTGAGGAGGAGCAAAGAATCGTGCGGTATACTCGAGTTTTCCACTGGAGTACGATGGAGGAGCGCGAAACACGGCAGCCCGGTGCCATATCCTCTACTCTCTACTCTTATTATATATTAGTAGCAAGAGGCATTGTTCTATTGGCGATAAAGAATGATCTAATTTGCTAGTCATCTCATTTTTAGCATTGTTCTATTCATGCCTCACAGAGAACGTGACACGTGCGGCGAAACACCCTAAGCAAAATAAGAAACACAGGAGCAAAATAAGAAGGAGGATTATCGCCCCCAAAAAAGAAGGAAAACGCACGCACAAGTCTAGGGCGCTGCTCTCACTACATGAAGGGTTGCTGGCCGCGGAGTCATAACTGCTTCTTCATAGCCTCCAAGACCTCCATCTCCTTGCGCATCTCCTCCGCCATCTTCATCATTGTGTCCATTACACGGGATTTCTCGACGCGACCTTCATCATTTGTTCCACAGCCGCATTACGTACCTTGACAGCAGTCGGGTGCTCGATGTGCAGCTTCGCCAACTCCTCCTTCTGTTCCATGACGAGGTCCTGCAACATCTTCATCGAGGAACTACTATTCTCATGCAGCTTCTTCCAGCCGGCATTCTCCTCCTTCAGCAGGTCGAGCTTGTGGCAGAGCTTCGCCTTGTCCTCCTAAAGTTGCAGGATTTCACCGGTCGCCTTCTTCTCTGAGGCAATGCTCTTCTTCAGCAGCATCACCAAGCCGGCGGTCAACTCCCCCTGCTCATTGAGCTCAGCGGGCATGTTGTCGAGGCTCTCCTTCAGTAGCTGCACCAAGCCGTGGATGAACTCCTTATGCTTATTGAGGTGCTTATTGAGCTGATCGGGCATGCCGTCGAGGGATAACGACTCCAGCGCCGCTAGCTTGGCATGTTTGCCTCCGCGTCTAGGGTGTTCCTGGGAGCCATCGCCTGCCCGTGAGAGATCTTTCGAGGTCTCTGTGTGGCGGCGAGCCCTCTCTTTTTTTCCGCATCCATGGTTGGCGCTCCCTTGTTACGAGTAGTTCTCGACCTAGAGCTCTGCACACCGGCCATGGCAAGGACGGACGAAGAAGGTGGACTTATGAGGAGGAAGGTAGAGTACTTTTTGGTTAGGTAGTTCCCCTTTTTATAACCTAAGTACTAGCACTAGTACTAAAACCTGCATAGTGCGAACACGTTCAGGTTTGGTACGTACTGGTAGGTGTGAGCAGGCTTGCACTTAATTGTAGTGCTAGTACTTTTGAATGTGATGGGAACAAGGTAAAGATTAATTGATGGTTTTTGATTTCGAGGCCCGAAACGGCTCCCGATGAGTTTAGTGAAACATAAATTTCAAGTAGACTACACTGCTCAGATGCGTAAATATTATGTTACTGTCAAAAATTAGCACAAGATACGAAGGAGACCAATGGAAGTACTACTAGCAACCCATGATTTAACTGCTCGCATGCGCGCAGTGGAGTAGTAATGTCTTTCTTCCGCCCTCACGTCCACTCAATTTGCATGCGCTGTACTAATTGACCATCAATGAAGTGAAGGACTTTACACGCGTCAAATTATCACATGGGGGGCTCTTGGTACAAAATTGCGTCCGCTCGTGTACCCATGTGTGCGTGCGAGGGAATGAGTGTGTGCGTGGCATGCGTGCACATCTTCGCTTCGTGCATGTACCGCCAGTGCGGCTAAGGGAGGACTAGTACATTCTTCTGGAACCAGCAGCACGTCACTGTGATTAATCCACACAAGGATGTCTCCACATGTGCCACGTGGCTTCATGAACTGTAAGAGAGACACTTTGTAGCATGCCATTGTGTTTTGCACATACTCGAAGTACAAGTAAGGTACACGAGCATTGCATGCATCAGATTTTGCAACCAAATTACGAATAATTACCATACTGTAGCATGTAGGCTATGATTCATATATGCCTGATGTAGACCTTTGTTTAATTCTTATAGTTCATCTCATTCAAAATCAATTAGTTTTTATAAAAAAACCAAGGGCCCCTTTGATTCACAGGATTTCCAAAACGCGGGAATAGGAGGAACATGGGATTAGAGTGGAATGTCGTCTTGAATCCTACGGATGGTACGAGTGTTTGATTGTGCATAGAAAAAATGCAGAATTCTTTCAAAGAGGTTTGAGTGGATGGGGTGTTTCCTATGAAATCTAGTGAAAATGAATCATATAGAAAAATTCCTATGGTTTACAATCCAACGAATGAAACAACCAAGATAGGAAAAATTCCAAAGGATTATAATCCTCCAAAATTCCTTCGAGAATCCTTTGAATAAAAGAAGCCCTTAATATATTGTATGATTCATGGAATTCTGTGTTGTAAAGCATAAAGTAAAAACAAATAATGGCAATTCAACTAGAAAAAAAGTTTGGGCAGTTATGCTACGAAAGATTCTAGAACAAAGGAGAACCACTACTGTTTTGAGATTTGTGCATTATGCTTAAGTTCAACCATGGAGTCCGCTAGATTGTACATGTGGCAAAATCTGGTGGGGGCTAGAAGATGGTGTGAGGGGCCGAGTGGAGGGAGACTATGAAGGAGTGCACAACTGCGAGATCAATATTTAGAGAGAGGGGACGAGAACGTGCGATGTTGCGCGCAGTGGCGGAGCCATGAAAAATGTCCCATGAGCTAGGGGGGCAAGCATTGCTAATCCTTTACGAGGAGGGCCAACTCATCAACTTAAACCATTTTTACCAGCAATTGTCTAATGATCACATTCATATTAGCCTCGATATATAGTGATGTTAGGGGGCAGGAACCTTGCTGCCCCCTGTCTTCGCCATTGTGCGTGCGTTTGAGAGATGAAGCGGAAGTCATGGATGATGAGAGGGGTGAAGGAAATATGCCCTAGAGGCAATAATAAAGTTGTTATTTTATATTTCCTTATATCATGATAAATGTTTATTATTCATGCTAGAATTGTATTAACTGGAAACTTAGTACATGTGTGAATACATAGAAAAAACAGAGTGTCCGTAGTATGCCTCTACTAGACTAGCTCACTGATCAAAGATGGTTATGTTTCCAAACCATAGACATGAGTTGTCATTTGATCAACGGGATCACATCATTAGGAGAATGATGTGATGGACATGACCCATCCGTTAGCTTAGCACTATGATCGTTTAGTTTTACTGCTATTGCTTTCTTCATGACTTATACATGTTCCTATGACTATGAGATTATGCAACTCCCGAATACCGGAGGAACACCTTGTGTGCTATCAAACGTCACAACGTAACTGGGTGATTATAAAGTTGCTCTACAGGAATGTGTTCGTGGTGTTGGCATAGATCAAGAATAGGATTTGTCACTCCGAGTGTCGGAGAGGTATCTCTGGGCCCTCTCGGTAATACACATCATAATAAGCCTTGCAAGCAAATGACTAATGATTTAGTCACGAGATGATGTATTACGGAACGAGTAAAGAGACTTGCCGGTAACGAGATTAACTAGGTATGGTGATACCGACGATCGAATCTCGGACAAGTAACATACCGATGACTAAAGGAACAACGTATGTTGTTATGCAGTTTGACTGATAAAGATCTTCGTAGAATATGTAGGAGCCAATATGAGCATCCAGGTTCCGCTATTGGTTATTGACCGGAGATGAGTCTCGGTCATGTCTACATAGTTCTCGAACCCGTAGGTTCCGCACGCTTAACGTTTGATAACGATCGATATTATGAGTTTATGTGTTGTGATGAACCGAAGGTAGTTCGGAGTCCCGGATGAGATCGGGGACATGACGAGGAGTCTCGAAATGGTCGAGACGTACAGATCGATATATTGGACGACTATATTCGGACATCGGAAAGGTTCCGAGTGATTTGGGTATTTTTCAGAGCACCGGAGAGTTACGGGAATTCGCCGGGGAGTATATGGGCCTTATTGGGCTTTAGGGGAAAGGGAGAGAGGAGGCTGCGCCCCTCCCATGGCTTGGTCCGAATTGGACTAGGGAGAGGGGCTGCGCCCCCTCTTTCCTTCTCTTCTCTTTCCTGTTCCTTCTCTCCTACTCCTACTACTTGGAAGGGCTCCTAGTTCTACTAGGAAAGGGTGAATCCTACTCCCGGTGGGAGTAGGACTCCCCTAGGGCGCGCCATAGAGAGGGCCGGCCCTCCCTCTCCTCCACTCCTTTATATACGGGGGTAGAGGCACCCCATAGACACACAAGTTGATCAGTTGATCTCTCCCAACCACGTGCGGTGCCCCCCTCCACAGTAACACACCTCGGTCATATCGTTGCAGCGCTTAGGCGAAGCCCTGCGACTATAACTTCATCATATCCGTCACCACGCCGTCGTGCTGACGGAACTCTCCCGTGAAGCTCAACTGGATCAAGAGCTCGCGGGACGTCATCAAGTTGAACGTGTGTTGAACGCGAAGGTGTCGTATGTTCGGGACTTGATCGGTTGGATCGCGAAGAAGTTCGACTACATCAACCGCGTCACTAGACGCTTCCGCTCCCGGTCTACGAGGGTACGTAGACACACTCTCCCCCTCGTTGCTATGCATCTAGTAGATAGATCTTGCGTGATTGTAGGAAAATTTTGAAAATACTACGTTCCTCAACAGTGGCATCATGAACCAGGTCTATGCGTAGATGATATGCACGAGTAGAACACAATGAGTTGTGGGCGATACTAGTCATACTGCTTACCAGCATGTCATACTTTGCTTCGGCGGTATTGTGAGATGAAGCGGACCGGACCGACATTACGCGTATGGTTACGCGAGACTGGTTTCACCGTTATGAGCACTCGTTGCTTAAAGGTGACTGGAGGGTGGCTATCTCTCTCACTTTAGCTGAATCGAGTGTGGCTACGCCCGGTCCTTGTGAAGGTTAAAACAGCACATACTTGACGAAACATCATTGTGGTTTTGTATGCATAGGTAAGAACAGTTCTTGCTAAAAGCCCGTAGCAGTCACGTAAAACTTGCAACAACAAAGTAGAGGACGTCTAACTTGTTTTTGCAGGGCATATTGTGATGTGACATGGTCAAGACATGATGATTTATACGGTTTTGTATGAGATGATCATGTTTTGTAAAGTTATCGGCAACTGGCAGGAGCCATATGGTTGTCGCTTTATTGTATGAAATGCAATCGCGATGTAATTGCTTTACTTTATCACTAAGCGGTAGCGATAGTCGTAGAAGCAATAGTTGGCGAGACGACAACGATGCTATGATGGAGATCAAGGTGTCGCGCCGGTGACGAAGGTGATCATGACGGTGCTTTAGAGATGGAGATGAAAAGCATAAGATGATGATGGCCATATCATGTCACATATTTTGATTTGCATGTGATGTTTATCTTATTATGCTTCTTACTTTGCTTAGAACGATGGTAGCATTATAAGATGATCCCTTACAAAATTTCAAGGTATAAGTGTTCTCCCTGAGTATGCACCGTTGTGAAAGTTCTTCGTGCTGAGACACCATGTGATGATCGGGTGTGATAGGCTCTATGTTCAAATACAATGGGTGTAAGACAGTTTTGCACACGCAGAATACTCGGGTTAAACTTGACGAGCCTAGCATATGCAGATATGGCCTCAGAACACTGGACACCGAAAGGTCGAGCGTGAATCATATAGTAGATATGATCAACATAAGATGTTCACCATTGAAACTACTCCATCTCACGTGATGATCGAACATGGTTTAGTTGATTTGGATCACGTGATCATTTAGATGACTAGAGGGATGTCTATCTAAGTGGGAGTTCTTAAGTAATATGATTAAATTGAACTTTAATTTATCATGAACTTAGTCCTGGTAGTATTAGCATATCTATGTTGTAGATCAATAGCTCGCGATGTTGCTCCCCATTTATTTTTTATATGTTCCTAGAGAAAACTAAGTTCAAAGATGTTAGTAGCAATGATGCGGACTAGGTCCGTGATCTGAGGATTATCCTCATTACCGCACAGAAGAATTATGTCCTTGATGCACCGCTAGGTGACAGACCTATTGCAAGAGCAGATGTAGATGTTATGAATGTTTTGACAAAAGCTCAGTATGATAACTACTTGATAGTTCAGTGCACCATGCTTTAGGGCTTAGAACCGGGACTTCAAAAACGTTTTGAACGCCACAGAGCAGATGAGATGTTCCGAGAGTTGAAATTGGTATTTCATACTCATGCCCGTGTCGAGAGGAATGAGACCTCTGATAGTACTTTGCCTACAAGATGGAGGAGAATAGCTCAACCAGTGAGCATGTGCTCAGATTGTGTGGGTACTACAATTGCTTGAATCAAGTGGGAGTTAATCTTCTAGATAAGTGTGGGGACCCCGACTTAGAAGTCGAGATCACCGAGTGCACGTGTACAGTGATCCCAGAGATCAATGCTCACTGAACACACAGAAGCTAAAGAACAAGAGTCTTACATCCATACATACCGTCTTACACAAATTATGGCCATTATGGCCAAGTATTACATAGATAAAGCCTCAAGGGCTGAATAGCAAATAACTCGAATAGCGGAAGTCTTCGATGATAAGTAGAACCCATGCCATCTGCCTTAACCCTACAGGCATTTTGACTGGGATAGCGTCCTAGTTCGCATGTTCGTCTCCATAGAATTCTTCTTCATATTCCTGTTCCTCCATGCCTGGCCAATTAAATAACCAGTGGCAAGCCAATGAGTACTTTGAATGTACTCGCAAGCAACCCATGATTTGGTTCAAAGTAACAATGCAATTGTACAACAATGAGCAATCTAGCTACGAGCTAGAATAAATATTCTATCATCAAGTATATGCATCAATAAATTCACGTACCCTCGAAGACAGGTTACCGATATCAACATGAATAGAATTCAACTCGACGAGTCAAGTCACCACCTTGACTCAACATACACAGACACACACACAAGGTTTCGCAAACATTGGATGTAGCCCAAGAGCAGTTACCCAACTGTCCTTGACCGTGGACACGGCTATTCGAATAGTTTTACACTCTGCAGAGGTTGCACACTTTACCCACAAGATCCGGGAAGCTTTCATGTCACCCACGATCCCGCAGTACCTCAAGTACTCGGCGGAAGCACTCGGTCATTATCTTTCCCTAGACGACACTAACATAGGGTCCACTCGTTGGTGCACAGCCCTCGAGTACAAACAATAGATCATGGGACTTGCCCTATTTTCAATGTCACGCGTACACGAAGGGAGCAACGGTGTGTCCGGTGCCCTGTGAAAACAGTCATGGTCGCCTATCCGAGCACGACCCCGTCCCGGGAAAGACCTCAAGTCTTCTCGTCACTAGTAATGTGGGCACCATGCTAGTATCGTCCTAAGTAATCAATAATGCCCCGTCCCATAAGGGGTAGAGTGGTTGCACATGTATGGTTGGAATAACGGTCGCAACTTAAACCAATCCGGTTGAAAAACATCACACACACTTGTCTTGGTACACCACTTCGTCAACAAGTGGTTACCCATCTCATCTTTTTTCCCCGGGCATAAGTGGCACCCGATGGGGTCTTATAAAGAATGCAACCACGAAGGTATCATGGCACACATGCATCACTAAGCATCACTACAAATCATTTGCTTTGCATCTAGCACATAGCAAGATCATGAGTAAAGCATGCATCATGTGGTGGTTCTTAACTAGGTCACCACCGTCATTCTTATCATCATGCATTCGGAAGTAAATGGGTTCCGAAGAACACAAGTGTATCATGGTCAAAGGGCTGCTTGCCTGGATTGGCTTGGTCTTCAAAGTCTTCAAATTCTACCCCACCTTCTTCTTCAGCAACCTCGTCAAATACGGTATCTAAACGTCGCAAAATAACAACGGGAAAATAAGACCACAATAAAAACAGAAAAATTAAAGTGCTCAGAAAAATGTCAACTTATTTTTGTTAAATACTAGAGGGAAAACTAAGATGGCAAAAATTCTTAGTTTGAGTTTTGGAGTGGCAGAATGGGGACCATGAATATTTGAACAGAAGTTTTAATGTTCAAATATGAATTTAAATTTGAACAGAACAGAAAAGGTTCATGGATATGTGTGAAAGTGACACCATTAAATAGGTTGGAATTTTACAAGTTTTTAGGAGTTGGAATTAATTCATTTAGACAATTATTTAATTCTGTGAAATTATTTGAATTTTCACAGAAAAGAAAAAGAGAAAAAGGCTCTGTGCCACTGGGCTAGAACGGCCACAATGCACGGCCCAGGGCGAATAGCCCACCGCACGGGTGCCAGCGCGCGCGCCAGGTTTTTAAACCTGACGGGTGGGGCCCGGCGGTCAGTGGCAGAGAGGGGAGCGAGAGGGAGGTGAGGATGACAGGCGGGGCCCGCCTGTCATCTTCAACCTTGCGGCCAGAGAGACGGCGAGCTCACCGGCGGCGATTCCGGGCACGGCGGGGCAAACTGAGGGCACGGCCGTGCTCAGGAGGAGTCGCGGTTCTAGTGGTGCTGGAGTTGGCCGCCGGAGGGGCCAGGTTCGTCGACGGCGAGGACTCGCGGTGGAGGAGCGTCGGGAGGGTCCTGGCTGGCTCGCTCCGGGCTGCAATAGGAGTGGGAGAAGGAGGGGAACGAGTCAGTGAGGTCTGGTGGTTCCAGATCAAGCAAGAGTTGGGGCGGAGGGAGGTTGTACCGCGAGATCACCGGTCGCCCGACGCGGCGGAGCTTCGGTCGATCCCGAGCACAGAGGCTCTCTGAGGGCGAGTGGGTGGTGTTGGTGTGCTTCTCGGGGTATGGGGAGGAGATGGGTACTGTTGGAGAGGCCCGGGTCATGCTTATATAGCCGAGCCCCGGTCCACCGTGGACTCGTGCGCCGGCGAGGTTACGGGCGAGGCCAGAGGCCATGCAGGCACTTGTGTTCGAGTTGGGGACATTCGTGGATGAGGTCTACGCCTAGGAGAGGGAAGAGAAGGAGCGGGGAAGCATCCAGAGAGCCCGCGCGTGTGAGGCCAGAGGTTGGAGCTCGCGGGCGGCCAGCCCGCGTGCGAGAGAGTCCACTGGAGGGAGAAGGAGGAGGGGGACAGCGCCGGGGGGAGTCACGGACGTCGAGGCGCATCGATTGGCGCGAGGGGGAGCACGAGGTGGTCGGGGGCGAGGGATTGGGCGAGGCTACAGTGCGGGTGCGCACTGAAGTGCGCTCTGGAGCATGCTTATGGCATGCCACGGCATGCCGTTGGCTTACTGGTCATGTCCCCCGTGTCTGGGGGGTCCAGCACGAAGTAAATAAACCAGCTGTGGCCTTGGATGCTCTGGGTGATCAGTGAGAGAGGAGGGAAGCTGGTAGATGGGTAGAATTTGGCTGTCCAGCAAGGTAACTTAGGGTTTTCACCCCTCAATCATGGAGCTGTGGACATGGGGGAGTTACTGGAGGTAGAATGTAACTAGGTGAAGCTATGGTAGAAAGTTGAAGCAAAAGTAAATAGTAAAAGAGGTCAAGATGATGGTTTTGGTAAAATAGCAGAAGGTGTTTGATCATGTTCTGGACAAGCAAATGCTCTCCACTAGCCATGACACTTAACAGGATTGAATGTCATATGGAAATAGGGTGTTTCACCAAATTTGGGCTCATTTGAAGAAACTTGCCAATGTAACTTTGGTGAACCCTAGAAATCAACAGAAATGGCTTCACCATGTTTAAGTCAAGCTAATCATCTCCCCTTGATGCACCACTTGGCGTAGTTTTATCATTTGGGGTATTGATCATGCTCACAAAGTTTGAAGCTCCAGGTAAAAAGTTGGTAATGCAAAGTTGTTCAAATTTGAGTTTGAACAGAAAGGGTTTGAGGTATTCTGATCAAGTTACCCTTCTCCAAAGCTTGTGTCATTTGGTCTAGATGCCTTATAAGACCATTCTAGCATGTGCACCAAGTTTGAGAGCATTTGATCAAGTTTGGCAATGTAAAGTTGCTCAAACTTCAGATATGGTCAGAATGGTTTTGAAGGGTTTTGAGGATGTTATCTTGCTTCCCAAGGCATGGGGCTTGGCAAGATCATCAAATATGTCATATATGACATGATAGAATTTCCCTGGAATTTTTAGAGAATATTTCCTTTGTAAATATTTCAAAAGCTTGAAATATCCAGAAAGGGTTTTGGAGGGATTAGCCCATTATTTTGAACATGACCAAGTGTTGAAACTCCTATATATGGACAATATATGTCCTATGAGTCTCCCTGAATTTTGGCAAATATTTTTGAAATACTTAAATAATTTTCCCCTATTAAAGACCATTTCTCGCCTTAAGAAAAAGCTTTTAAATAAATTAGGAAAAATAACATTTAAAATTATACTTTTGTGGTTTCTAGGAGTCCTTTTAAATAAACTACTAGGTCTCAAAATATACTTTTGAAATATACTTTTAAATCAAGCACTTGCAGTGCAAACCTCAATTCAGGGGTTTTTGGAATACTAATTTTTTGAAAATACATTTTGGCCAAATTATTTTTATAAGAAAATACTATACTGCTATAAACACTTGGTATGATCATTGGGCAGAAGTTTTGAGTATGGAGATGAATTCTACAAGAGGTAGTAGTTGACTTTAATGAGCACATGAAAATCATAGGAAGAAAAACTCAATTCCAAATAAAAGCCAAATGATGCCAAAAAAATTTGCTGGTCCAATTTTTTCATGCTTCATTGATGCAAAAGACATGTTAAAAAATGCAGGGTGTGACAGACCTACCCCCCTTACAAGAATCTCGTCCCCGAGATTCCTAAACTAGGTCTTAAAAGAGATCGGGATACTCGGATCTAAGATAGTCTTCTCGTTCCCAGGTTGCTTCTGCTTCCGTGTGGTTGCTCCACTGGACCTTGAAGTACTTGATGGTGCGGCTTCGCGTCCGTCGTTCTGCTTCATCCAGAATGCGAATGGGCTTCTCGCGGTAGGTCAAATCAGGCTGCTGATCAATGGCTTGGTGATCAACATCTTTGTAGAGATCAGGCTTGTTCGGAACTTGGAGACATTTCCGGAGTTGTGACACGTGGAATACGTTGTGCACATCGGATAGCTCAGGTGGTAGTTCCAACTGGTAAGCCACTTCTCCTCGTCGGTCGATGATCTTGAAAGGGTCAATAAATCTTGGCGCAAGTTTCACCTTAACATGGAAACGCTTGGTTCCCTTTAGAGGGGTTACTCGCAGGTTCACATGGTCTCCGACACGGAAACTCATGTCTCGGCGTCGAGTGTCAGCACAACTCTTCTGCCTTGACTTGGCTGCCTTCAAACGTTCTCTGGCTAGTTGGACTTGCTCTTCTGCTTCGCGGAGAATATCTGGTCCAAAAACTAGCCTTTCTCTAGTCTCTGACCAGTTGAGGGGTGTGCGACATCTGCGTCTGTACAACACCTCAAATGGTGCCATCTGAAGGCTCGACTGGTAACTGTTGTTATAGGAGAACTCGGCAAAAGGTAGGTAATCTTCCCACTTGGCTCCATATGCCAAGACAAAGGCTCGGAGCATGTCTTCGAGAGTTTGATTTACTCGTTCCGTCTGACCTCCGGTCTGTGGGTGGAAAGCTGTGCTGAAAGATAACTTGGTTCCCATGGCGTCTTGGAATCTTTTCCAGAACCTTGAAGTAAACTGGGTGCCTCGATCTGACACAATTTCTTGTGGAACACCATGGAGGCTCACGATTCGGTTGATATAGAGAGTTGCCAACTGGTTGCCTGTATAGGTAGTCTTGACAGGAATGAAATGGGCCACTTTGGTCAAATGGTCGACTATGACCCAGATGGAGTCATGTCCTCTATTCGACCTTGGTAATCCAGTGATAAAGTCCATTCTGACTTTATCCCACTTCCACTCAGTAACCTTGAGTGGTTGGAGCAATCCAGCGGGTCGCTCGTATTCAGCCTTGACCCTTTGGCACACATCACACATTGCAACATAGGTTGCAATCTCTCTTTTCATCCCGTGCCACCAGAATCTTTCCTTCAAGTCTTGATACATCTTGGTTCCTCCAGAGTGGATGGAATACGGAGTGTCGTGGGCTTCCTGCAGGATCGGGTTCTTCAGCTCCATCTTGTTTGGTACGCAGATGCGGCCTTTGTACCAAACAATCCCGTGCTCGTCCTCGGAGAATCCTGGTGCCTTGCCTAGCTTCATCTTCTTTTTGATGCCTTCAATGCTTGCGTGCCCACCTTGCGCCTTCTTGACTTCATCCATCAGGGTCGGTTTGACTTCCAAATGATCCAGAAATCCAGGGGTGACCATTTCCAAACTGAATTGTTCGAACTCCTTAAACAGGGCTGGCTGCCTCTTTTGAATTATGGCATTCAAGGAGCAAGCCTACCTGCTTAAGGCATCGGCCACCACGTTAGCCTTCCCGGGGTGATATTGAACACTAAGGTCATAGTCCTTGATGAGTTCCAACCATCTTCGCTGCCTCATGTTCAATTCCTTTTGGGTGAAAATGTACTTCAGACTTTTGTGGTATGTGTATATCTCGCACCGTTTCCCTAGGAGGTAATGCCGCCATGTCTTCAAGGCATGAACCACTGCCGCTAACTCAAGATCGTGAGTAGCGTAGTTCTCTTCATGAGGTCGTAGCTGCCTGGAGAGGTAAGCTATGACTCGGCCTTCTTGCATCAGAACGCTTCCCAGTCCGGTTCGAGAGGCATCACAATATATCACGAACTCCTTGTGAATATCAGGTGTTGCCAGAACTGGGGCGGTGGTCAATCTCTTCTTGAGCTCTTGGAAGCTCTCTTCGCATTTCGGCGTCCACTCGAACTTCTTGTCCTTCTTGAGGAGCGGAGTCATTGGCCAGGCAATGCTAGAGAATCCTTCCACGAATTTGCGTAATAGCCCGCAAGTCTGAGGAAGCTTCTGACTTCCTTGACGGTCGTTGGAGATTGCCATTGGGTCACAGCTTCGATCTTTGCGGGATCAACTGGCAATCCTTCTTCGGTCAAGACATGACCTAAGAATCCAACTTTATGCAGCCAGAACTCACACTTTCTGAATTTGGCGTATAGTTGGTGCTCCCAAAGCTTGTCTAGGACCATCCTCAAATGCTGCTCGTGTTCTTCCTCCGTCTTCAAGAAGACAAGAATGTCATCGATGAAGACAACAACAACCTTGTCCAAATATTCCATGAAGACTTTATTCATGAGATACATGAAGTAAGCTGGGGCATTGGTTAACCCAAAGGACATGACCGTGCACTCGTATAGGCCATATCTGGTTACGAATGCCGTCTTCGGAATATCTTGGGGTGTGATCTTTAGCTGGTAGTACCCAGATCTGAGGTCGATCTTGGAGAACACCTTGGCTCCGCTGAGCTGATCAAACAGATCTTCAATCTTGGGAAGTGGATATTTGTTCTTGATTGTAACTTCATTGAGGGAGCGATAGTCAATGCATAAGCGTATGGTACCGTCCCTCTTTGCCACAAACAGAACAGGTGATCCCCAAGGGGAGGCACTTGGGAGGATAAATCCCTTCCTCAGCTGCTCTTCCAGTTGCTTCTTCAACTCGGCTAATTCTTCCGTCCCCATTCTATAAGGCTTCTTATAGATGGGTCCTGCCCCAGGCACGAGTTCGATGATGAACTCAATGTCACGGTCAGGGGGCATTCCCGGTAGCTCATCCGGAAAGACATCGGGATACTCACATACCACCGGTACTTGCTCTAGCCCAACTTCAGATAGACAGTTGACTTGAACGGATTGAGCAGAAGAGGAGTTGGGAGCAAACTTAACTTCGACTCCTTGGTCATTGGTCACAGTGACAGTCCGATTGGCATAGTCTAATAAGCCTTGGTGCTTACTGAGCTAATCCATCCCTAGGATCACATCCAGGCCTTGTGATCTCAGGATGATAAGGTCTGCTAGGAAGTCTACACCATTAATGGTAATACTGACTCCTTTACAGCCTATCTTGGCTCTCATCTCTGCTCTGGGGGTTTGCACCACCATGGGGTTATTCAGGGGTGTAGGGGTCATGCCACTTTTTAATGCAAATCTTTGAGTGACAAATGAATGCGTGGCTCCAGAATCAAACAAGACAGTTGCAGGTGCTGAGTTGACAAGGAACGTACCCAGCACGACGTCCGGGTCTTCCTGGGCTTCTTCAGCAGTGACGTGATTCACACGCCCCTTCCCATGGTTAGGCAGGTTGCGAGGAGCTGGGTTCCTTGGTGGCATCCCGCGGCCTTGTCCTGGGTTCTGCGCATTGGGGCGCGGGGCATCAGGCTTTTTGTTGGGGCACACCCTTGAGATGTGTCCTGACTGACCACATCCAAAGCAAGTGACTTGGTTTGGATTATAGATCTTGTTGCCACCACTGTTATTGGGGTTGAATGCTGGCCTTGGGTTGGTATACTGCTGAGGCTGATAGTTGGTGCGAGGTGCAGGAGCTCTTGGTTGCTGATAGGTTGGCTTGGCCGGGGCTGACTGCCCCGAGCGAGGCTTCTGGTTGCTAGAACTTCCCTTGCTGACCATCTTGCGCTTGCGAGTGTCTTCTCGAGCACGCTGCTTGTCTTCAAGCATGAGTGCTTTGTTCACCAGGTCAGGGAAGGTTGGGCAGTCGCACACGACAAGCGAGTACTGCAGAGTCTGATTGAGGCCTTCCATGAAGCGATCCCTTTTTGCAGCATCAGTGCTGACATCTTTAGGGGCATACCTTGACAGAACACTGAACTTCTGCATGTACTCCTTGACAGTGCCACTTCCTTGCTTCAGAGCTCGGAATTCACGCTTTTTGATAGCCATGATTCCGGAAGGAATGTGAATTCTGCCTTGAAGTTGTCCCAAGTGATGTCTTGTCCAGCATGCATGACCTTGAATCCATCCCACCAAGCTCTAGTAGTCCCCCCCCCCCGAGGCAGTGGGCTGCATAAGCCACCTTCTCGCGGTCTTCGGTGCATCCGACTAGTTCCAGCAAGTCCTCAATGGTGCGGACACAGTCGTCTGCATCCAGGGGTTCAGCAGTCTCGATGAAAGTTGGCGGTGCATGCTTCTTGAACTCTGCCAACGTGGAACGTCCATTGCCATTCCCCGCCGGCTGGCGGTTGTTGGTGACAGCTTGAGCAATCAACTAAAGGGCTGCGGTGTTGGCTTGGCATTCCTCTCGGAAGGCTTGGAGAAGCTGAGCCATGTCCATGTTCGGAGGAGGTGGTGGTGGAGCTTGGTCGTTGGTTTGGTCGTGGCCTGCCTCTGATTGAGCGGATGCTCTGGCTTCAGGCTGCTGGGTAGAGGTACCAGTACGAGTTACAACAGGCATCCTGTTGGAGCCGTAAAAGGTCTCATGACTTGGAAGAGGGAAAGCAATATAGATGGGTGCCTAGTAAGGGGGTGGGTGTGACACTAATCAAATCATGCAAGGGCCGAAAGGGCCAAACACTTTCATTAAAATTCAAATGGTTAATGCAGTCGTTTACATATTCCTGAAGGAAGAATACGACATACATCCAAACACAACAAAAGCAAACACTAGATGGTTTCATATGAACCATACAAGGACTCGACTGCGCATAGGGGTTACACGACCTATCCTACCATAAAGGTCACGAACTAGCATATCCGAGTAGCGAATAATGCCTAAATGGCGGAATGCTCGGTCGCGTATTCTGGCTCTTCTGGGTCTTCCTCCTTGTCTTCATCTGTCTGGGCCCCCTTGTTACTTGAGGGTGTGGGGGAGTGGAGGAGTTGGATATGACGGTGCTTTGTCGGTGGTGCAGGGAAAAGCTTGCGATATTCTCTTGCCGTCATGCAGCGTCGTCGAGGTGGTTCTTCATCCTTGGAAGATACATCTCCTAAAGGCCTTCCACCTCGGTATGCGATAGCGGACTTTCCTGGAGGCGCACCTTCCTTCTTGATCCTTTGTCTTCTCTTGTGCTCGACGAAGAAGTGCCTTGGTCTTGTGAAGTTCTTCTCGGAGCTTCATTGATTCTGAGGCCAAATCTTGTGCCAAGCTGTCGGCACATAGACTGAAGTAGGTCTGGAATCGAAGCGGGAGTCCTTCCTTCAATGGAGGGGCTAGTGCGCTGCTTTCATCTTCACCTTCCTTCCGGTAAGGCATGAAGCGGGTTGTCATCTTGGCTGCCATTTCCGGAAGAAGCTCGCGGAGACGGGTTAGTGCCTTGAGTGCAGCAGCCTCGACAGCGAGAGGTAGTGTTGCCATCTGGGGTCCCTCAAAGAACCAACTTGTGGGAGGATCGTTTGCCTTCACGATCACTTCCACATGGTACTCCACCTCAGTGTCGCTAACCCAATACTCAAGGTAGGTGAGGATGGGTGCTCGGTGGAGCTGGCACTCCCGGAGGCTATCCTCGAGAAGCAAGGGAAACCCAGTGGTCAGGTGCTCTTCAGGTACATCGGCCATCTACAAAGGGTGAATAGGAGAGGTTAATAAGCTGGTGATATCTCTGGTTGGTAAGGTTTAGAAAAGAAGAGTGGTTCAGAAGGTTTTTGGAAAGGGGTCTCATCTAACTAACGCCCATGCTAACTAAGGCTTCCTACAGTCAGGATGGCTCTGATACCAGCTCTGTGGGGACCCCGACTTAGAAGTCGAGATCACGGAGTGCACGTGTACAGTGATCGCAGAGATCAATGCTCAGTGAACACACAGAAGCTAAAGAACAAGAGTCTTACATCCATACATACCGTCTTACACAAATTATGGCCATTATGGCCAAGTCTTACGTAGATAAAGCCTCAAGGGATGAATAGCAAATAACTCGAACAGCGGAAGTCTTCGATGATAAGTAGAACCCATGCCATCTGCCTTAACCCTACAGGCATTCTGACTGGGATAGCGTCCTAGTTCGCATGTTCGTCTCCATAGAATTCTTCTTCATATTCCTGTTCCTCCATACTTGCCCAATTAAATAACCAGTGGCAAGCCAATGAGTACTTTGAATGTACTCGCAAGCAACCCATGATTTGGTTCAAAGTAACAATGCAATTGTACAACAATGAGCAATCTAGCTACAAGCTAGAATAAATATTCTATCATCAAGTATATGCATCCATAAATTCACGTAACCTCGAAGACAGGTTACCGGTATCAACATGAATAGAATTCAACTCGACGAGTCAAGTCACCACCTTGACTCAACATACACACACACACACACACACACACACACACACACAAGGTTTCGCAAACATTGGACGTAGCCCAAGAGCGGTTACCCAACTGTCCTTGACCGTGGACACGGCTATTGAATAGTTTTACACTCTGCAGAGGTTGCACACTTTACCCACAAGATCCGGGAAGCTTTCGTGTCACCCACGATCCCGCAGTACCTCTAGTACTCGGGGGAAGCACCCGGTCATTATCTTTCCCTAGACGACACTAACATAGGGTCCACTCGTTGGTGCACAGCCCTCGAGTACAAACAATAGATCATGGGACTTGCCCTATTTTCAATGTCACGCGTACACGAAGGGACCAACGGTGTGTCCGGTGCCCTGTGAAAACAGTCATGGTCGCCTATCCGAGCACGACCCCGTCCCGGGAAAGACCTCAAGTCTTCCCGTCACTAGTAATATGGGCACCATGCTAGTATCGGCCTAAGTAATCAATAATGCCCCATCCCATAAGGGGTAGAGTGGTTGCACATGTATGGTTGGAATAACGGTCGCAACTTAAACCAATCCGTTTGAAAAACATCACACACACTTGTCTTGGTACACCACTTCGTCAACAAGTGGTTACCCATCTCATCTTTTTCCCCGGGCATAAGTGGCACCCGATGGGGTCTTATAATGAATGCAACCACGAAGGTATCATGGCACACATGCATCACTAAGCACCACTACTAATCATTTGCTTTGCATCTAGCGCATAGCAAGATCATGAGTAAAGCATGCATCATGTGGTGGTTCTTAACTAGGTCACCACCGTCATTCTTATCATCATGCATTCGAAAGTAAATGGGTTCCGAAGAACACAAGTGTATCATGGTCAAAGGGATGCTTGCCTGGATTGGCTTGGTCTTCAAAGTCTTTAAATCCTTCCACACCTTCTTCTTCAGCAACCTCATCAAATACGGTATCTAAACGTCGCAAAATAACAACGGGAAAATAAGACCACTATAAAAACAGAAAAATCAAAGTGCTCAGAAAAATGTCAACTTATTTTTGTTAAATACTAGAGGGAAAACTAAGATGGCAAAAATTCTTAGTTTGAGTTTTGGAGTGGCAGAATGGGGTCCATGAATATTTGAACAGAAGTTTTAATGTTCAAATATGAATTTAAATTTGAACAGAACATAAAAGGTTCATGGATATTTGTGAAGGTGACACCATTAAATAGGTTGGAATTTTACAAGTTTTTAGGAGTTGGAATTAATTCATTTGGACAATTATTTAATTCTTGAAATTATTTGAATTTTCACAGAAAAGAAAAAGAGAAAAAGGCTCTGTGCCACTGGGCCAGAACGGCCACAGTGCACGGCCCAGGGCGAATAGCCCACCGCACAGGTGCCAGCACGTGCGCGCCAAGTTTTTAAACCTGACGGGCAGGGCTCGGCGGTCAGTGGCAGAGAGGGGAGCGAGAGGGAGGTGAGGATGACAGGCGGGGCCCGCCTGTCATCTTCAACCTTGCGGCCAGAGAGACGGCGAGCTCACCGGCGGCGATTCCGGGCACGGCGGGTCAAACTGAGGGCACAGTCGTGCTCAGGGAGGAGTCGCGGTTCTAGTGGTGCTGGAGTTGGCCGCCGGAGGGGCCAGGTTCGTCGGCGGCGAGGACTCGCGGCAGAGGAGCGTCGGGAGGGTCCTGGCTGGCTCGCTCCGGGCTGCAATAGGAGTGGGAGAAGGAGGGGAACGAGTCAGTGAGGTCTGGTGGCTCCAGATCGAGCAAGAGTTAGGGCGGAGGGAGGCTGTACCGCGAGATCACCGGTCGCCCGATGCGGCGGAGCTCCGGTCGATCCCGAGCACAGAGGCTCTCTGAGGGCTAGTGGGAGGTGCTGGTGTGCTTCTGGGAGTATGGGGAGGAGATGGGTGCTGTTGGAGAGGCCCGGGGAATGCTTATATAGCCGGGCCCCGGTCCATCGTGGACTCGTGCGCCGTTGAGGTTAGGGCGAGGCCAGAGGCCGTGCAGGCACTTGTGTTCGAGTCGGGGACACTCGTGGATGAGGTCTATGCCTAGGAGAGGGAAGAGGAGGAGCGGGGAAGCATCTAGAGAGCCCGCGCGTGTGAGGCCAGAGGTTGGAGCTCGCGGGCGGCCAGCGCGCGTGCGAGAGAGTCCACTGGAGGGAGAAGGAGGAGGGGGACAGCGTCGGGGGGAGTCGTGGACGTCGAGGCGCATCGATTGGCGCGAGGGGGAGCACGAGGTGGTCGGGGGTGAGGGATTGGGCGAGGCTACAGTGCGGGTGCGCACTGTAGCGCGCTCTGGAGCGTGCTTATGGCATGCCACGGCATGCCGTTGGCTTACTGGTCGTGTCCGCCGTGTCTGGGGGGTCCAGCACGAAGTAAATAAACCAGCTGTGGCCTTGGATGCTCTGGGTGATCAGTGAGAGAGGAGGGAAGCTAGTAGATGGGTAGAATTTTGCTGTCCAGCAAGGTAACTTAGGGTTTTCACCCCTCAATCATGGAGCTGTGGACATGGGGGAGTCACTGGAGGTAGAATGTAACTAGGTGAAGCTGTGGTAGGAAGTTGAAGCAAAAGTAAATAGTAAAAGAGGTCAAGATGATGGTTTTGGTAAAATAGCAGAAGGTGTTTGATCATGTTTTGGACAAGCAAATGATCTCCACTATCCATGACACTTAACAGGATTGAATGTCATATGGAAATAGGGTGTTTCACAAAATTTGGCCTCATTTGAAGAAACTTGCCAATGTAACTTTGGTGAACCCTAGAAATCAACAGAAATGGCTTCACCATGTTTAAGTCAAGCTAATCATCTCCCCTTGATGCACCACTTGGTGTAGTTTTATCATTTGGGGTATTGATCATGCTCACAAAGTTTGAAGCTCCAGGTAAAAAGTTGGTAATGCAAAGTTGTTCAAATTTGAGTTTGAACAGAAAGGGTTTGAGGTATTCTGATCAACTTACCCTTCTCCAAAGCTTGTGCCATTTGGTCTAGATGCCTTATTAGACCATTCTAGCATGTGCGCCAAGTTTGAGAGCATTTGATCAAGTTTGGCAATGTAAAGTTGCTCAAACTTCAGATATGGTGAGAATGGTTTTGAAGGGTTTTGAGGATGTTATCTTGCTTCCCAAGGCATGGGGCTTGGCAAGATCATCAAATATGTCATATATGACATGATAGAATTTCCCTGGAATTTTTAGAGAATATTTCCTTTGTAAATTTTCAAAAGCTTGAAATATCTAGAAAGGGTTTTGGAGGGATTAGCCCATTATTTTGAACATGACCAATTGTTGAAACTCCTATATATGGACAATATATGTCCTATGAGTCTCCCTGAGTTTTGGCAAATATTTTTGAAATACTTAAATAATTTTCCCCTATTAAAGACCATTTCTGGCCTTAAGAAAAAGCTTTTAAATAAATTAGGAAAAATAACTTTTAAAATTATACTTTTGTGGTTTCTGGGAGTCCTACAACTACTAGGTCTCAAATATACTTTTGAAATAATTTTCTCACCCTAAATCAAGCACTTGCAGTGCAAACCTCAATTCAGGGGTTTTTGGAATACTAATTTTTTGAAAATACATTTTGGCCAAATTATTTTTATAAGAAAATACTATACTGCTATAAACACTTGGTATGATCATTGGGCAGAAGTTTTGAGTATGGAGATGAATTGTACAAGAGGTAGTAGTTGACTTTAATGAGCACATGAAAATCATAGGAAGAAAAACTCAATTCCAAATAAAAGCCAAATAATGCCAAAAAAAATTGCTGGTCCAATTTTTTCATGCTTCATTGATGCAAAAGACATGTTACAAAATGCAGGGTGTGACAATAAGATAGTAATTTACAAAGTTCTCTAGTCACTATCACCAAGTTAGTAAAACTTCGTGATGAACTATAATATGCAAGGGATAACGAAAGTAATTCCCGAGCTCTTCGCGATGCTGAAATCGGTGTAGGTAGAAATCAAGAAAAAGCATCAACTGTTGATGGTTAACAAGACCACTTGTTTCAAGTAAAGGGCAAAAGGGATAGAAGGGGAACTTCAAGAAGAATGACAAGCAAGTTGTCATTCCCGTGAAGAAACCCAAAGTAAACTCAAGCCTGAAACTAAGTGCTTCTACTGCAAAGGAAATGGTCACTGGAAGTGGAACTGCCCTAGATACTTGGCGGGTAAGAAGGATGGCAAAGTGAGCAAAGGTATATTTTGATATGCAGATTATTGATGTGTACTTTACTAGTGTTCATAGCAACCCATGATACCGGTTCAGTTGCTAAAATTAGTAACTCAAAACGAGAATTGCAGAATGAACAGAGACTAGTTAAAGGTGAAGTGACGATGTGTGTTGGAAGTGGTTCCAAGATTGATATGATCATCATCGCACACTCCCTATACTTTCGGGATTAGTGTAAAACCTAAATAAATGTTATTTGCCATTTGTATTGAGAATGAATATGATTTGATCAAATTTGTTGCAATACGGTTATTCATTTAAAGTCATAGAATTGTTATTCTGTTTACATGAATAAAACCTTCAATGGTCATACACCCAATGAAAATAGTTTGTTGGATCTCGATCGTAGTGATACACATATTCATAATATTGAAGCCAAAAGATGCAAGGTTAATAATGATAGTGCAACTTATTTGTGGCACTGCCGTTTAGTTCATAATGGTGTAAAGCTCATGAAGAAACTCCATAGTGATGGACTTTTAGAATCACTTGATTATGAATCACTTGGTGCTTGCGAACCATGCCTCATGGGAAGATGACTAAAACTCCGTTCTCCGGAACAATGGAGCGAGCAATTGACTTGTTGGAAATCATACATACTGATGTATGCAAACCAATGAGTGTTGAGACTCGCGGCGGGTATCATTATTTTCTGACCTTCACAGATGATTTGAGCAGATATGGGTATATCTACTTAATGAAACACCAGTCTGAAACATTTGAAAAGTTCAAAGAAATTTCAGAGTGAAGTAGAGAATCATCGTAACAAGAAAATAAAAGTTCCCACGATCTGATCGCGGAGGCGAATATTTGAAGTTATGAGTTTGGCCTTCATTTAAAAACAATGTGGAATAGTTTCACAACTCACGCCACCCGGAACACCACAGCGTAATGGTGTGTTCGAACGTCGTAGTCGTACTTTATTGGATATGGTGTGATCTATGATGTCTCTTACCAATTTACCACTATCGTTTTGGGTTATGCATTAGAGATAGTTGCATTCACGTTAAATAAGGGCACCATCTAAATCCGTTGAGACGACACCTTATGAACTATGGTTTGGCAAGAAACCAAAGTTGTCGCTTCTTAAAAGTTTGGGGCTGTGATGCTTATGTGAAAAAACTTGAACCTGATAAGCTCGAACCCAAGTTGGAGAAATGTGTCTTCATAGCATACCCAAAAGAGACTGTTGGGTACACCTTCTATCACAGATCCAAAGGCACGATATTCGTTGCTAAGAATGGATCCTTTCTAGAGAAGGAGTTTCTCTCGAATGAAGTGAGTGGGAGGAAAGTAGAACTTGATGAGGTAATTGTACCTTCTCCCGAATTGGAAAGTGGAACATCACAGAAACTAGTTCTAGTGATTCCTACACCAATTAGTGAGGAAGCTAATGATGATGATCATGAAACTTCAGATCAAGTTTCTACTGAACTTCGTAGATCAACCAAAGTTCGTTCCGCACCAGAGTGGTATGGCAACCCAGTTCTGGAAGTCATGTTACTAGACCATGATGAACCTACGAACTATGAGGAAGCGATGATGAGCCCAGATTCCACAAAATGGCTTGAGGCCATGAAATCTGAGATTGGATCCATGTATGAGAACAAAGTGTGGACTTTGGTAGACTTGCCCGATGATCGACAATCCATCGAAAATAAATGGATCTTCAAGAGGAAGACCGACGCTGACGGTAATGTTACTGTTTACAAAGCTCGACTTGTTGCGAAAGATTTTAGACAAGTTCAAGGAGTTGACTACGATGAGACTTTCTCACCCGTAGCGATGCTTAAGTCTGTCCAAATCATGTTAGCAATTGCCGCATTTTATGAAATCTAGCAAATGGATGTCAAAACTGCATTCCTGAATGGATATCTCAAAGAAGAGTTGTATATGATGCAACCAGAAGGTTTTATCGATCCTAAAGGTGCTAACAAAGTGTGCAAGCTCCAGCGATCCATCTATGAACTGGTGCAAGCATCTCAGAGTTGGAATATACTCTTTGATAAGTTGATCAAAGCATGTAGTTTTATACAGACTTGCAGTGAAGCCTGTATTTACAAGAAAGTGAGTGGGAGCACTACAACATTTTTGATAAGTATATGCGAATGACATATTGTTGATCGAAAATGATGTAGAATTTTCTGGAAAGCATAAAGGAGTGTTTGAAAGGAGGTTTTTATAGAAAGACCTTGGTGAAGCTCCTTACATATTGGGCATCAAGATCTATAGAGATAGATCAAGACGCTTGATAAGACTTTCGATGAGTACATACCTTGATAAGGTTTTGAAGTAGTTCAAAATGGATCAGTCAAAGAAAGAGTTCTTGCCTGACTTGTAAGGTGTGAAGTTGAGTAAGACTCAAAGCCTGACCACGACAGAAAAATATAGAGAGAATGAAAGTCATTCCCTATGCCTCGGCCATAGGTCCTATAAAGTATGCCATGATGTGTACCAAACATGTTGTGTACCTTGCCATGAGTTTGACAAGGAGGTACAATAGTGATCCAGGAGTAGATCACTGTACAGCGGTCAAAATTATCCTTGGTAACTGGATGACTAAGCAAATGTTTCTCGATTATGGAGGTGATAAAGAGTTCGTCGTAAAGGGTTACGCCGATGCAAGCTTTGACACTAAATCCAGATGACTCTAAGTATCAATCTGGATGCGTATTCAAAGTGGGAGCAATTAGCTAGAGTAGCTCCATGCAAAGCATTGTAGACACATAGAAATTTGCGAAATACATATGGATTTGAATGTGACAGACCCGTTGACTAAACTTCTCTCACGAAGCAAAACATGATCACACCTTAGTACTCTTTGGGTGTTAATCACATAGCGATGTGAACTAGATGATTGACTCTGGTAAACCCTTTGGGTGTTGGTCACATGGCGATGTGAACTATGGGTGTTAATCACATGACGATGTGAACTATCGGTGTTAAATCACATGGCGATGTGAACTAGATTATTGACTCTAGTGCAAGTGGGAGACTGAAAGAAAATATGCCCTAGAGGCAATAATAAAGTTGTTATTTTATATTTCTTTATATCATGATAAATGTTTATTATTCATGCTCGAATTGTATTAACCGGAAACTTAGTACATGTGTGAATACATAGACAAAACAGAGTGTCCCTAGTATGCCTCTACTAGACTAGCTCATTGATCAAAGATGGTTATGTTTCCTAACCATACACATGAGTTGTCATTTGATCAACGGGATCACATCATTAGGAGAATGATGTGATGGACAAGACACATCCGTTAGCTTAGCACTATGATCGTTTAGTTTTACTGCTATTGCTTTCTTCATGACTTATAACTGTTCCTATGACAATGAGATTATGCAACTCCCGAATACCAGAGGAACACCTTGTGTGCTATCAAACGTCACAACGTAACAGGGTGATTATAAAGATGCTCTACAGGTGTCTCCGAAGGTGTTCGTGGTGTTGGCATAGATCAAGAATAGGATTTGTCACTACGAGTGTCGGAGAGGTATCTCTGGGACCTCTCAGTAATACACATCATAATAAGCCTTGCAAGCAAATGACTAATGATTTAGTCACGAGATGATGTATTACGGAACGAGTAAAGAGACTTGCCGGTAACGAGATTAACTAGGTATGGTGATACCGACGATCGAATCTTGTACAAGTAACATACCGATGACAAAAGGAACAACGTATGTTGTTATGCGGTTTGACCGATAAAGATCTTCGTAGAATATGTAGGAGCCAATATGAGCATCCAGGTTCCGCTATCGGTCATTGACCGAAGATGAGTATCGGTCATGTCTACATAGTTCTCGAACCCGTAGGGTCCACACGCTTAACATTTGATGACGATCGGTATTATGAGTTTATGTGTTTTGATGTACCGAAGGTAGTTCGGAGCCCCAGATGAGATCGGGGACATGACGAGGAGTCTCGAAATGGTCGAGACGTAAAGATCGATATATTGGACGACTATATTCGGACATCGGAAAGGTTGCGAGTGATTCGGGTATTTTCCGGAGTACCGGACGGGAATTCGCCGGGGAGTATATGGGCCTTATTGGGCTTTAGGGGAAAGGGAGAGAGGAGGCTGCGCCCCTCCCATGGCTTGGTCCGAATTGGACTAGGGAGAGGGGCTGCACCCCCTCCTTCCTTCTCTTCTCTTTCCCGTTCCTTCTCTCCTACTCCTACTATTTGGAAGGGCTCCTAGTTCTACTAGGAAAGGGGGAATCCTACTCCCCGTGGGAGTAGGACTCCCCTAGGGCGCGCCATAGAGAGGGCCGACCCTCCCTCTCCTCCACTCCTTTATATACGGGGGTAGAGGCACCCCATAGACACACAAGTTGATCAGTTGATCTCTCCCAACCATGTGCGGTGCCCCCCTCCATAGTAACACACCTCGGTCATATCGTTGCAGCGCTTAGGCGAAGCCCTACGACGGTAACTTCATCATATCCGTCACCACGCCGTCGTGCTGACGAAACTCTCCCGTGAAGCTCAACTGGATCAAGAGCTCGCGAGACGTCATCAAGCTGAACATGTGCTGAACGCGGAGGTGCCGTACGTTCGGTACTTGATCGGTTGGATCGCGAAGAAGTTTGACTACATCAACCGCGTCACTAGACGCTTCCGCTCCCGGTCTATGAGGGTACGTAGACACAATCTCCCCCTCGTTGCTATGCATCTAGTAGATAGATCTTGCGTGATCGTAGGAAAATTTTGAAAATACTACGTTCCCCAACAAGGGGGGCGTTGGATATATAATTAATGTGGGTGTATTAGCTATATAGGTTGTGGGGACCCCGACTCGTAGGTCGAGATCACCGAATGCACGTGTACAGTGATCCCAGAGATCAATGCTCACTGAACACATAGAAGCTGAATAACAAGAGTCTTACATCCATACATACCGTATTACACAAATAGGACCATTAAGGTCAAGTCTCGAGTATAACATCGCAGCGGAAATCTTCAACAACAACTTGGACCCATGCCATCTGCCTTAACCCTACAGGCATTCTGACTGGGAAGCGTCCTAGCTCGCTTGCTCGTCACCAAGAAATCTTCATCATATCATGTTCTCTCATGCCTGGCCAATAAAATAACCAGTGGCAAGCCAATGAGTACTTTGAATGTACTCGCAAGCAACCCATGTGTGATGACAGAATAATTATGCAAGGCTCTACTGCTAAATTGGCAGTTTTGTGGAAAGCTAGTTTTTCATGTGCAAGTATGATCAACATATAACATGGACATGTATGTGCCTGCAACAAGTATCAGGAGGTTTCCGACATCAATATCGATAAAGAGTCATGAACAACTCTTGCTCATACTCATCGTGACTTTATCACAATCACATCAACAGATTCACCCAAACCGTGTTGTTTCCCAGAAACTTATGGACATAGTCTAAGTAGCACCACCCAATTGTCCTTGACAGCGGACACGGCTATTCGAATAGTTTGACACTCTGCAGAGGTTGCACACTTTACCCACAAGATCCGGGGAACTTCCGTGACATCCACGACCCGCGGTACCTCAAGTACCCGGGGTAAGCACCCGATCACTATCTTTCCCTAGACGACACTAACATAGAGTCCACTTGATTGGTAACAGCCCCGTGTCAACATTTCACATCTTAAAATTGTGGAGACTTGCTCCCATAATCATCACATACCACTCACATGGGGTACCAACGGTGTGTTCGGTGCCCTGTAAAAACAGTCATGGCCGCCTATCCAAGCACGACCCTGTCCCGAGAGTGATCTCACGTCACCCCCGTCACTAGTAATGCGGGCACCATGCTAGTATCGACCTAGGTAATCAATAATGCCCTTTCCCATATAAGGGTAGAGTGGTTGCGCATGTCTAGTTGGGACGGTAGTCACACATAAATCTAATCCATCTCTGTAAACAACACTTTCGTCAAGCCTCGGCACACTACTTCTTCACCAAGTAGTTCCCTAGTTCCTCATCAACTCCCAGGGGCATTGGTGGTACCCACTGGGTTATCTGCAAGTATGTCTTACCACACTTGTTTCACTCAATGCATAACCCTGACCCATTTTGCGTAACCACTATTAAAGCAACGTAACTACTCCCACCAACATAACCCTCATAGGAAGGTAGGGTCATGTTTGATGCAAGTTCAATAGCAAAGTAACAAAGGCACCAACCAAAGTGGTCACCGCTTCTACATGATTCCGATGCATTGATAATAAGGTGATATGTGACATGCATAAAAAGGTTTCTCGAACATGGTCAAAGGGCTGCTTGCCTTATCCTTCCGAGTCTTCAAACCTTCTGGTCCATCTCCGAGTACTCAGTTTATTTCGTCAACTAACGATGGAAACAATCATAATAAGCAACACAACAAGGCAAAAATAAAAGTGCTCTAAAAATAGGAGTTGGACTTTTCTAGGATACCTCTGGTCATATGAAAAATAACCAAGGTGGTTTCATTGGGGTATGATCAATGGATGGTTTGGCACATCTCAATATGATGGAATCAAGGGTTTTACGGATTTGAAAGAAGTGTACAGAAATATATTTTTGAACAATGAGCAAAGGCACCCATCAACAAGTCATGATTTTAGAAGCATCTAGGAGTTGGTTTCACTGGATTTGGAGTTCAAATGAATTTCCTAGGATTTTGCAAAGCTGATAAATATGAAGAAATGGCTCATTATTTGGTAGGGTACAGAAAGTATTAATAAAAACGTTCCAAAACTAAGTTTGGATATGACAAGCATCTAGGAATTTGAACCATTGCATTTGGATCAAATTTGAGCCCTCTATGGTTTTCTAAAGTTCATCACAGAAAATGGAATAAGGGTATTTGATAATTATTTGTGAAGGAAATGTTTCTGGAAAAATGTGCATGTTGCACCATGTGATAGAGCATGATTTATGGAGCAAAAAGAAATTTGAATCATCAAGTTTGGAGTTTATTTGAATTTCTTATGGGTTTTTGAAGTTGACTGGAAAAGAAAAAGGAGAGGAGAAAGGGTTATACCCTTTACTGTGCACAGGGCGGAAGATAGCCGCACAGCAACTGGGCCGGCCCAACAGCTCGGCCGCGTGCACAGGGGGGGTGTGACGTCGGAGGCGCCTTCGTGGAGTACGCCTTCGCGCTGGGAACGCGTCTTCCAGCCGCCCCGCCTCCACTTAAACGACGTGGCGGTCGGCTACGTTGCTGACCTGCGGGGCCCAGTCGCAGGTCGTCTCCTCGCCCCCGGGCCATCTTCTCCGGCCCGATGCCGGGTAGGGGAGGTCTTCGGCCGCCGGCGCAGCCGTCGCCTGGGGATGCGGGAGGGCCGGCCGAGGTGCCCAGGAGCTCCGGCTCTCCACCCCGCACCAGAGGGTGGCTGTGAGCCCGCCCAAGGAGGCCCACAGCCTCGCCACCACAGGGAGGCCACGGCGGTCACGGGGTCTTTGGCGGCGCCACGCCAGGAGGAATTCCCAGACCAAGGGGAGGGCTGGTCCGTCCCTGGGGATTCCCCGAGGTGGGCTCGGACCTGGAATCAAAGAAGGGGAAGGAGAGAGCGGCCGAGGTGCCCAAATCTGATCGGCGATGGGCGGCGGCACTCCGGCCATGGAGGGGGTAGGAGGCCACGGGAGAGAGTTCGAGGGTGTCTGGGAGGTTGTCGGAGTGGTGGGAGAGCGAAAGGAGTCGCGAGAGAGAGCCCAATGGGGCTATATATAGCGCGCGCATCGGTGCATCGTGGGCGCGGTCCAGGGCGCGCACGGGCGAGCTTCATAGAGGGGAGAGGAGAGAGGGCCAGGCGGGGACCGGCGACGTGTCGTGTCCCAGACGTCGAGGCAACCTCGGGGACATGCTGGGGAGGCCCGAGGATGTCGGGGCATCGGGATGGGGGGCGACTACAGTGCTCCAGAGCACTGTAGCGCGCTCCAGAGCATGCATTTGGCTGCCATTGGCATTGCTTGGCGTCCAGGGCGTGGCCAATGGTGTCCAGGGGGTAGAGAGAGTAGTAGAATATAGGGAGGTAGCCTTGGATGCTCTGGGGAGCCACTGGAGTGAGGAGGGAGGTGAGGAAGAAGGAGATTACTGCTGTCCAGAAGAGTAAATTGGGGTTTTACCCCCCTCCGATGATTGAGCTGAGGCAGGGGAGAGTTACTGGAGGTAGAAGATGATCAGGTTTACATGTGGTAAGAATTTGAGGTAAAGGGAAATAGGGGAAGGGGTCAAAACAATGGTTTTAGTAAATTTGCAGAAGGTGTTTGATCATGTTTTGGGAAAGCAAATGACTTCCAATTGACATGGGACTTAACAGGATGGAATGTCACACACAATTAGGCCCCTCCACCAAATTTGAGCTCATTTGGGCAAAGTTGCCAATGTAACTTTGGTGAACCCTAGAAATCAACAAAATGGTTTCACCCTGTTTGAGTTAAGCTAATCATTTCCCCTTGATGCACCACTTGGTGTAGTGTCATCATTTGGGGTTATGAGCATGCCCACAAAGTTTGAAGCCCCAGGTAAAAAGTTGACAATGTAGAGTTGTTCAAATTTGAATTTGAACAGGAATGGTTTTGGGGCACTTAGATCAAGTTATGCTTCTCCAAAACTTGTGCCATTTGGCATAGATGCATAATTACATCATTTTAGCATGTGCACCAAGTTTGAGAGCATTTGGTCAAGTTTGGCAATGTAAAGTTGCTCAAACTTCAAAATGGACAGAAATGGTTTTGAGGGGATTAGATGATGATTCCTTGATCTTCAAGGCATGAGGCTTTGCAAGATCATCAAATATGTCATATATGACATGATAGAATTTCCCTGGAATTTTTGGAGAATATTTCCTTTGTAAATATTTCAAAAGCTTGAAATATCCAAAAAGGGTTTTTGAAGGATTTGTCCAATATTTGGAACATGGCCATGTGTTGAAACTCTTATATATGGACAATATATGTCCTATGAGTCTCCCTGAATTTTGGCAAATATTTTTGAAATATTAAAATAATTTTTCCCTATTAAAGACCATTTCTGGCCTTAAGAAAAAGCTTTTAAATAAAATATAAAAATAACTTTTAAAATTATAATTTTGTAGTTTCTGGGAGTCCTATACCTAATAGGATTCAAATATACTTTTTGAAAGATTTTTCACACCCTAAATAAGGTACTTGTAGTGCAAACCTTAATTCAGGGGTTTTTTGGAAAAACTAATTTTAGAAAATACTATTTGGCCAAAATATTTTTATAAGAAAATTCTGTACTGGTCTATACACATGGCATGATCATTGGGAAAAGGTTTTGGATCAAGGAGATGAAGTATAAGAATTGGAGGATTTATTTGATTTTTAGAGCACTAGCAAACAGCAGACAGAAAATCAATCAAGCAAAGTCAAAAACACTCAAAAGTTTTTGTCAATCCACATTTTTAGCATGATTATTAGCTTAAGCAATGTGGCATGAAAATCAGGGTGTGACAGACGTACCCCCCTTACAAGAATCTCGTCCCCGAGATTCCCAGACTAGGCGTGGAAAGGAAGCACGGAGTCTTGGATATGGGGTAGTCTTCACTTCTTCTCACTGGTTCTGCTTCCGAGTGGTGCTCCATGGAATCTTGAAGTACTTGGTGGTGTGGCTTCTTGCTTGTTACCTTCTTTTATGCAGGTTGCTGAGGGGTCTCTTGAGTAGGTTAGGTTGAGCTGGATGTCAAAGGTTCGGTGATGTCCTTGCGGGCACCGGGCTAGTTAGGAAGTAAGAAGTACTTCCAGAGTGGTGACTCGTGGAAGATTTGGTGCACGGAGGGTAACTCAGGTGGTAAAATCTAGCTGGGAGCCGTCTACTATTTGTCTTGCAGTGGCCTTGAAGAAAGGTTGATAAATCTTGGTGTGAGCGTTCCTTCGACACGGAAATGCTCGGTTCCTTCGAGAGGAGTAGTTTGCAGATACGCCCGGTCTTGGACGCAGAAGTTCATTTCTTGATGATGGTGGTCGATGTAGTCCTCCTTTCTTGACATGCCGGTCTTCAATCGTCTTCTAACCAGCTGTGCGTCTCTTCTTCCATCTTCGGGCAGACAAGTAGGCCATCAAATCATGATGTTACCCAACTTGTCCAATTACCCCATGAGGTCTATGGGGTACGCAAGGTAGGCTGGGGGTATTGGTGGTGGTCTCCGTTGAGTTTTTGCAGAGGCCTTCCTGACTTAGAGCCAAGGCCCGTGGTCGAAATCTGACCAGGTTGTGGCTTGGTGGGGCTTAAGGGTTTGAAGGATTCTAGTGAGTGAGTGAATGTTTATCATCTTATCCTTAAGCACAGTTTCTGAGATGCCAATAGCTCTATCTAGTACTCCGAACGAAAAAGCATCTTCTCGCATAGACCAACTTCAATCACCATTCATGCCATACATATCCTCATGACTCTCAAAAGGCGGTCTAACAAAATTGTACTTGTCTACGATCCCAATAATCACATGCATGGCTACCCCTAAAAATCCACGGGCAGGGCATACAGGCTGCCAAGCAAGAGTAAACACCACAATCCCAAGCGCCCAACTTATTCTTGCAAGGCTCAAGATAATGCATCTCTATACTAAGGAAACACGTCATATGCCACTCCAAGATTTTGTTTCCTTCTTATAGATCAACTCCAATAGCCCGGTAATTTCCATCAATCACCACATAATCCAACAATTCTACGAATCCGATGTCTACGGTGTTCCACAAGATCTCAAGTCCCTATAATACCCAAATACTTGGAAGGACTATGCATTACGATAGTAAGTCCACCAAATTCCCATCATCCGGGTCAAGTAAACTCCAAGGTCATGATCATACAGATCCTAAGTCAACTCCGACAAATAATCCAATCTCCTAGTTTATTGTCCACCGAGAAGCATGATATCATGATCAAGATCATCGGTCTAAATCCAATTTACTCCGAACCATGCAGCCATATCTAGCATTTATACCCAATCAGAATCACTTACTTAAGTCCAAATCTCATGCCCGACGAGACTTTCCACATGTTTCCCCAAGGTCATGATCCCACCAATATGAAATCTCACAATCCACCAAGGTCTCAGATAATTCCTCGAAGTCACTGACATAAAGCCACCAAGTCATCTGGCTTATATCCCCATATTGGTCTATCTATGTCATCGTCAGTTCTTGTGCTATATTAGGATGAAAATGTGCTCATCCACTGCGTCCACTAGCTCCTTTACGAACCCAGTGTTGTGCAAGGTCACAAAGGCTTAACTGGTTTTCTTGTAATACTATGGGTTTGGCACATGGTCAAGGGTTCGAGCTGGAGTGTCTCGTGAAGTCTCAGAGGGTCTAGGAATGGGTTACTAGTCTGGAGGGTTCAAACATAATTCTTCGGGGTTGTACTTGGTCACGGAGGTTGTAGCAGAAGTCTTCAGTGCCAGTTGGTTGCCGAGGTAGAACCCTTGGTGCATCTTGTCTTGCGGGTCTTCAGTTGGGGAGAGAGAAGAGAGGGAAAAAGTAGCGTAGAGGAGGGAAATGCCTAAAGGGGGTTCTATAGTGCAGGTGCTAACAAACAGGTGCAAAAAGACCCAAGCAAAAGAAATAAAGCAAAGAAGATGATATAGCCATGCACTTGTTGCCTAGGGCAAAAGTGCGACTTAACACAACAAATAAGAGCAAGCAACACACAATCATGGTTCTATTCGAACCATCATACAGACTCGACTGCGCATAGGGGGTACATGACTCATCCTACCCTAGGGGTTCTCGGACTCAGAAGTCGTGACTTGTGCCTTGTGCAGTCTTCTAAGTTTTCCTCAGGTGTTGCTATGTGCCTTGTAGTAGTTTGATGAATGATCCGGGTTGAGCCTGAAGAATCTTCAACAACTTCTCGCCTGATGAGGTGATGTGGTGAAGGTGCCTCCTTGTAGCTGGCGTTGGCTTGGTCTTCTCTTGTCTCTTTAATCATGATGATCCCTTGAGCCTTCGGGGCGTCGAGGGTACCAGGTAGGCAATCCGTATGCAATGACAATAACAAGGCATAATAGAGGTCCAACATGTCGGTTTCGTTGATGAAAACATCGACACCAAGAGCGGGGGGCGAAGAGAACCGTTTTCCTGCTCACTATAGTGAGGCGGACCAAATGGTGAGGTTCTCATCCACCGGTGGTTGCCGATACAACAGCGGTAGTGAGAGAATTACTCCATTAGTGATGCATATCATGATTTTGAATAACCTATACCCTGGTCATCATAGGCCAATGTTGCATCTTCTTGGGGCACTGTCAAGGGTGTCACCATCTTCTGGGTCTTCATGTCCTCATTCATCGAGGGTGTAATTTCTGTTGGTATCGTCTTGTCATGGTGTCGCCGCTCTTGCGTGCAGAAGTGGTGGGTGAGTGTCTGGCAAGGTGCACTCCACGAGGATTACAGAAAATCCAGTGGTCTGGGGCATAAGGGTTCTAGCGACCAAAGCTTTGAAGGGGAAGAGATCAAGTATATCCTAGTTTTCGAAAAACTGAGAAGGGAAGAGAAGTATAGATAGTTTTGAAAACTAGTAATAGTTTTGGAAATAGTTTTACCCTAACTAACGACCATGCTAACTAAGGCTTCCTACAGTCAGGATGGATCTGATACCAGCTCTGTGGGGACCCCGACTTGTAAGTCGAGATCACCGAACGCACGTGTACAGTGATCCCAGAGATCAATGCTCACTTAACACACATAAGCTGAATAACAAGAGTCTTACATCCATACATACCGTATTACACAAATAGGACCATTAAGGTCAAGTCTCGAGTATAACATCGCAGCGGAAATCTTCAACAACAACTTGGACCCATGCCATCTGCCTTAACCCTACAGGCATTCTGACTGGGAAGCATCCTAGCTCGCATGCTCGTCACCAAGAAATCTTCATCATATCCTGTTCTCTCATGCCTGGCCAATAAAATAACCAGTGGCAAACCAATGAGTACTTTGAATGTATTCGCAAGCAACCCAAGTGTTATGACAGAATAATTATGCAAGGCTCTACAGCTAAATTGGCAGTTTTGCGGAAAGCTAGTTTTTCATGTGCAAGTATGATCAACATATAACATGGACATGTATGTGCCTGCAACAAGTATCAGGAGGTTTCCGACATCAATATCGAGAAAGAGTCATGAACAACTCTTGCTCATGCTCATCGTGACTTTATCACAATCACATCAACAGATTCACCCAAACCGTGTTGTTTCCCAGAAACTTATGGACATAGTCTAAGTAGCACCACCCAACTGTCCTTGACCGCGGACACGTCTATTCGAATAGTTTGACACTCTGCAGAGGTTGCACACTTTACCCACAAGATCCGGGGAACTTCCGTGACATCCACGACCCGCGGTACCTCAAGTACCCGGGGTAAGCACCCGATCACTATCTTTCCCTAGACGACACTAACATAGAGTCCACTCGATTGGTAACAGCCCCGTGTCAACATTTCACATCTTAAAATTGTGAAGACTTGCTCCCATAATCATCACATACCACTGACATGGGGTACCAACGGTGTGTTCGGTGCCCTGTAAAAATAGTCATGGCCGCATATCCAAGCACGACCCCGTCCCGAGAGTGACCTCACGTCACCCCCGTCACTAGTAATGAGGGCACCATGCTAGTATCGACCTAGGTAATTAATAATGCCCTTTCCCATATAAGGGTAGAGTGGTTGCGCATGTTTGGTTGGGACGGTAGTCACACATAAATCTAATCCATCTCTGTAAACAACACTTTCGTCAAGCCTCGGCACACTACTTCTTCACCAAGTAGTGCCCTAGTTCCTCATCAACTCCCAGGGGCATTAGTGGTACCCACTGGGTTATCTGCAAGTATGTCTTGCCACACTTGTTTCACTCAATGCATAACCCTGACCCATTTTGCGTAGCCACTATTAAAGCAACCTAACTACTCCCACCCACATAACCCTCATAGGAAGGTAGGGTCCTGTTTGATGCAAGTTCAATAGCAAAGTAACAAAGGCACCAACCAAAGTGGTCACCTCTTCTACATGATTCCGATGCATTGATAATAAGGTGCTATGAGACATGCATAAAAAGGTTTCTCGAACATGGTCAAAGGGCTGCTTGCCTTATCCTTCCGAGTCTTCAAACCTTCTGGTCCATCTCCGAGTACTCCGTTTATTTCGTCAACTAACGATGGAAACAATCATAATAAGCAACACAACAAGGCAAAAATAAAAGTGCTCTAAAAATAGGAGTTGGACTTTTCTAGGATACCTCTGGTCATATGAAAAATAACCAAGGTGGTTTCATTGGGGTATGATCAATGGATGGTTTGGCACATCTCAATATGATGGAATCAAGGGTTTTATGGATTTGAAAGAAGTGTACAGAAATATATTTTTGAACAATGAGCAAAGGCACCCATCAACAAGTCATGATTTTAGAAGCATCTAGGAGTTGGTTTCACTGGATTTGGAGTTCAAATGAATTTCCTAGGATTTTGCAAAGCTGATAAATATGAAGAAATGGCTCGTTATTTGGTAGGGTACAGAAAGTATTAATAAAAATGTTCCAAAACTAAGTTTGGATATGACAAGCATCTAGGAATTTGAACCACTGCATTTGGATCAAATTTGAGCCCTCTGTGATTTTCTAAAGTTCATCACAGAAAATGGAATAAGGGTATTTGATAATTATTTGTGAAGGAAATGTTTCTGGAAAAATGTGCATGTTGCACCATGTGATAGAGCATGATTTATGGAGCAAGAACAAATTTGAATCATCAAGTTTGGAGTTTATTTGAATTTCTTATGGGTTTTTGAAGTTGACTGGAAAAGAAAAAGGAGAGGAGAAAGGGTTATACCCTTTACTGCGCATAGGGCGGAAGATAGCCGCACAGCAACTGGGCCGGCCCAACAGCTCGGCCGCGTGCACAGGGGGGGTGTGACGTCGGAGGCGCCTTCGTGGAGTACGCCTTTGCGCTGGGAAGGCGTCTTCCAGCCGCCCCGCCTCCACTTAAACGACGTGGCGGTCGGCTGCGTCGCTGACCTGCGGGGCCCAGCCGCAGGTCGTCTCGTCACCCCCGGGCCATCTTCTCCGGCCCGACGCCGGGCAGGGGAGGTCTTTGGCCGCCGGCGCAGCCGTCGCCTGGGGATGCGGGAGGGCCGGCCGAGGTGCCCAGGAGCTCCGGCTCTCCACCCCGCACCCGAGGGTGGCTGCGAGCCCGCCCAAGGAGGCCCACAGCCTCGCCACCACAGGGAGGCCGCAGCGGCCGCGGGGTCTTCGGCGGCGCCACGCCAGGAGGAATTCCCAGGCCAAGGGGAGGGCTGGTCCGTCCCTAGGGACTCCCCGAGGTGGGCTCGGACCTGGAATCAAAGAAGGGGAAGGAGAGAGCGGCCGAGGTGCCCGAATCTGATCGGCGGTGGGCGGCGGCACTCCGGCCATGGAGGGGGTAGGAGGCCACGGGAGAGAGTTCGAGGGTGTCTGGGAGGTTGTCGAAGTGGTGGGAGAGCGAAAGGAGTCGCGAGAGAGAGCCCAATGGGGCTATATATAGCGCGCGCATCGGTGCACCGTGGGCGCGGTCCAGGGCGCGCACGGGCGAGCTTCACAGAGGGGAGAGGAGAGAGGGCCAGGCGGGGACCGGCGACGTGCCGTGTCCCAGATGTCGAGGCAACCTCAGGGACATGCTGGTGAGGCCCGGGGTTGTCAGGGCATCGGGATGGGGGGCGGCTACAGTGCTCCAGAGCACTGTAGCGCGCTCCAGAGCATGCATTTGGCTGCCATTGGCATTGCTTGGCGTCCAGGGCGTGGCCAATGGTGTCTAGGGGTACAGAGAGTAGTAGAATATAGGGAGGTGGCCTTGGATGCTCTGGGGAGCCACAAGAGTGAGGAGGGAGGTGAGGAAGAAGGAGATTACTGCTGTCCAGAAGAGTAAATTGGGGTTTTACCCCCCTCCAATGATTGAGCTGAGGCAGGGGAGAGTTACTGGAGGTAGAAGATGATCAGGTTTACCTGTGGTAAGAATTTGAGGTAAAGGGAAATAGAGGAAGGGGTCAAAACAATGGTTTTGGTAAATATGCAGAAGGTGTTTGATCATGTTTTGGGAAAGCAAATGACTTCCAATTGACATGGGACTTAACAGGATGGAATATCACACACAATTAAGCCCCTCCACCAAATTTGAGCTCATTTGGGCAAAGTTGCCAATGTAACTTTGGTGAACCCTAGAAATCAACAGAAATGGTTTCACCATGTTTGAGTTAAGCTAATCATCTCCCCTTGATGCACCACTTGGTGTAGTGTCATCATTTGGGGTTATGATCATGCCCACAAAGTTTGAAGCCCCAGGTAAAAAGTTGACAGTGTAGAGTTGTTCAAATTTGAATTTGAACAGGAATGGTTTTGGGGCACTTAGATCAAGTTATGCTTCTCCAAAACTTGTGCCATTTGGCATAGATGCATAATTACATCATTTTAGCATGTGCACCAAGTTTAAGAGCATTTGGTCAAGTTTGGCAATGTAAAGTTGCTCAAACTTCAAAATGAACAGAAATGGATTTGAGGGGATTAGATGATGATTCCTTGATCTCGGCATGAGGCTTTGCAAGATCATCAAATATGTCATATATGACATGATAGAATTTCCCTGGAATTTTTGGAGAATATTTCCTTTGTAAATATTTCAAAAGCTTTAAATATCCAGAAAGGGTTTTGGAAGGATTTGTCCAATATTTTGAACCTGACCATGTGTTGAAACTCTTATATATGGACAATATATGTCCTATGAGTCTCCCTGAATTTTGGCAAATATTTTTGAAATAGTAAAATAATTTTTCCCTATTAAAGACCATTTCTGGCCTTAAGAAAAAGCTTTTAAATAAAATATAAAATTAACTTTTAAAATTATAATTTTGTGGTTTCTGGGAGTCCTATACCTAATAGGATTCAAATATACTTTTTGAAAGATTTTTCACACCCTAAATAAGGTACTTGTCGTGCAAACCTCAATTCAGGGGTTTTTTGGAAAACTAATTTTAGAAAATACTATTTGGCCAAAATATTTTTATAAGAAAATTATGTACTGGTCTATACACATGGCATGATCACTGGGAAAAGGTTTTGGATCAAGGAGATGAAGTATAAGAATTTGAGGATTTATTTGATTTTTAGAGCACTAGCAAACAGCAGACAGAAAATCAATCAAGCAAAGTCAAAAACACTCAAAAGTTTTTGATAATCCACATTTTTAGCATGATTATTAGCTTAAGCAATGTGGCATGAAAATCAGGGTGTGACATATGTAATCCTATATAAAGAGGTATAGATTGATCGATGTGGACGTGGGAAAGAGGGTGAGACCTCACTAGATATATAGATTGATCGGTTTATGTGGAAAACTATGAAAGACCTAGCTATATACACACACACACACATAGAGGAACATTGATCATTGAGCATGCACGTGAGAGATAAAGAATGTTTGATATGATGGAGAGGGGGATGTGTGTGTGTGTGTGTGCCTTCATGGGAGACCGACCTGAAGAAAAAGATTGCATGTGTGCGATTGATAATGCCGACTGGTAGTGTGTGTGCATGCATGCACGAGAGAAAGTTAGTGGTACAATTATAAAGAGAAGACCAATGTGTGGGTGTAAAAGACTAGGTGAGGTCATAATCAATGTAAAGTTGAATTCAAATATTTGAATAAGAGATCATGATGTTTGAAACCCATGCATGCATGAAAATAACAGAGATCTGCGCGGTGTGGTTTGGAAACGAGCATGTTGCAATGTATACACATTGAACAAGGTCAGATTAGTTTGAATTTGAGATACCGATGGCAGACATCGTTTGGCCACATTGCATCCGTGCATGGACGCACTATTCTAATTGGAGATGATGGGTGGCTTTCGCCTCACATATCTATATCTATACCCCTATATATGTATTATATTTTATATTTTTATATAGTGTGTGGATAACTTTAACTTTGAAAGATGGTCGTTGGATGAGGCCAATCCGATGGTGTAGAGCTGGCAAATTTGAGCACTACTGGTCGTTGGATATCATCTAGATTGCACCAGATTTTGCCACATGTACAATCTAGAAGACTCTATGGTTGAACTTAAGCATAATGCACAAGCATTTCTTCTTTGTTCTAGAATCTTTCGTATCAGAATTGCCCAAATGTTTTTCTACATGATTTTTTTTACTTTATGCCTTACAACGCACAATTCCATGAATCTTAAAATATATTAGCTTTCTTATAAAAACTAGATGATTTTGAATGAAATGAACTATAAGAATTAAATGAACATCTACATCATGCATATATGACTCAAAGCTTACATGCTATAATGTGGTATTTATTCATAATTTGGTTGCCAAATCTCATGTGTCCAATGCACATATACCTTACTAGTCTAAATGGTGTCTGCTTCGCGTGTCCTAAACATAAAAAAAGAAAGAATTGATTATGAAAGACAAGTGTTTCATTCCCCTCCCTAATCGTAGAAATTTGAACTGTCCGCTAGATCCTCCTTTGTCTGTGTGTGTGTGTTGTGCGTGTTAAACACATTGTACGTAGTATATCATACTAGTCTAAATTGTCTTTTTTGGGTACACGTTAAGCTTGTTCTCCCGAAATTTCAAGCCGCGCCTTGTTATGCCGAAATTTCAAGCTAGCATCCCTGTCTATCGTGCTGCGAAACTCCCGCCTCTTCAACCCGCACCATGTTAGCCCGAAATATTTAAGATATATCTTTGTCTCGTTGTGCTCCGACAAATCCCTCCATCTCAACCTGTGTCTTGCTATTCCAAAATTACAACGCGCGCGAAAACTCCCACCTCCTGTGAAATCCTGACACGCGAAATGCACGTGATACCCCTGAACCGAAAGAACCGCCTCAAACCGGTGGGGATACTTTTGTAACTTACCCCATATTTTGGACAAGCGCGTCCCTAAGCCATGGTTCCCCACTCCCATCCCATCCGCCCAACCATTCGTACACCGAGGCCGGCAAAACCCGCGAAGCCCCACTCCCTCCTCCGTCCGCCACCCAGACGGAGCCTCTTCCCTCACGACGTCGTCCACAGCAACACCTCGACGTCCCTCATCAACCGTACCGGATGAGGAACCGTCATTGATCTGGTCATCCCGCCGGTCCAGCCACCCCGTCCTCCACCTCCAAGGAGCTGCCCCGAGGTTCCCCTCGTATTTCGCGCCACCTCCATTCCCACACCACCGTCTTCCCCTGCACCACCGGAAGAGCATCATCATCACGGTTTCCTCGGATGAAGTTGCAGCCTAATCGGCGCCACCAAAGAGGTTTTACACTCATTGCCGCATTTTCTTCTTGAGTCGATCTCACGGTGCTGCCGGCGCTCTGTCCCGAGCCGACACGGCGTGGCTCCATCCACGGCGGCGTCGCCGGCCACTTCCTCCACGGCGTCGCTCCCTCAGCGGCGACGTCCACATCAGTAGGAGTTGCTGCTGCTTTAGCTCTCGCTCGCGCTGCTGCTCTGCTCTTGCTCTCGGTCCCCTGCCTGGTCTGCTATTGCTCTTGCTCTTGCTCGCGCTTGCGATGCTGCTCCGATTTAGCTACACTTCAGTCGACTGAATCAACTTTTGGGTCAGTCGATTTTCAGGTGGTGGTGGGTTCGCCGGAGTTAAGGAAGAACCAGCCACAGCGGGGAGGGGTGCTCGCCAGAGAGGTACCCCACTTTCTATCTTAGGGTTCAGGGTAGGGGCGGTGGTCACCGGTGGTGGTGGGGCGGTGGCATGTGGATCACCGGAGAAAAAGCTTCACCGGGGGGACTACAGGGATGGCCGGGGCGGCGGTGGACCAGCAGTGGGGAGTGTTTTCCGGGTGGGCAGGGCGGCGCACCGCCGGCCGCGGGTGGCGGGGGCGGCTATTTGGCTGGTGGTGGCTGGCGGCTCAGGAGGGGTGGAGGTTGAAGATGAAATGCAGGCCCTTGATTTCATATCCAACGGCTGCAAAATCGACTAACCAGAGATGAAAAAGTCAGTCGACTGACGTGTAGCCTCACCTCTTGTGCGTTCAGTTTCGATAGTAAAATTCAGTTTCGACAGCAAAATTCAGTTTCGACAGTTAAGTTTAGTTTCGACAATTAAATTCAGTTTCGACGGTTAAGTTCAGAGATGAGCGGCTGATGTATACTTTTAGCACTTTGTGGATATGTATTTTACGTCATCTATTGGAGATGCTATTAGAATTCCACTCAGGTTAATGTTGCCTCTCTTGTATTGCTTCAGCCTCGGTGCCGTACAACTCACGGGAGCTGCTCCAACGATGAAACCCTCCATCACAGCGGAGCAGTACCTCGGGCTCCATCTCCAGACGCCTAAGATCTTCTTCCCCTCCTCCGACAGCCAAGTCAGTCGGAGCATCCTCACCGGCCAACCCAATCACGCTGAGATCGACATGGCTTCTCGAAAGAGGTTGTACACTTCTTGTGGTTTGACTTAATCTCACCATGCTTCTTTGCATCCTGTGATCTTCCAATTCTTGTGAACCAAACACCCAGATTGGCAGAAATCCAGTGTTTTTAGATTCTCTGTTTTGCACGTGCATTCATATCCTATTCATGTCTATTTCCTATCCCTGCATTGTTAGAACCCTCAAATTCAAACAAGCCCTTACACAATTACTTATATTACAGATATGTGTCAAAGAAAACCTTGTGTGGTTTGTCCTGCTCCTGCGGTGTCGTGTTCCACCCCAGCTCAGCTGCTCCAACGACGGAAGGGTTCACCACAACAGGGATCTGCTCTCCAGACTGTCTTTCGCCGGCTCAGATCTTCTTCCCCACCGCCGGCAGCCACAACAACTGCATTACCATCATCAACTAAGCAGATGACCTTGAGGACTACACGGGTCCGCAAGAGAGGTCGCACTCTTCCGTGTCTGCTTGCGTTATGCATCGCTTAATATGATGACATGCTACTTTATCGTCGTGTTCACCTATTAGACTCTGACTCGGGTCCAAACTTATGCTGAAACTTGAGTTTTTAAATGGTTGTGGGGTACATATTGGGGAAGCAATCAGTACTATATGTCTACTATCTGGTTAATCTCGGGTGTCTACTATGAGTTTCATGTTGGGTGCAAACAAACATTAAAGGAGCCATTATCTGTATTTTTAAACTAAAGCCATTATCTGTGTGCTATCATTTGTTTTGGGTCTATCCACAGTTTGCTACCATCACTCTGGATTTGTGCATGCACTCCTTACATAATCCCACTATGTTTTACTCCTATGCATGTCAGTTATTGTACACAATGGAACTGAACATGTAGAGCAAAAGAGACGAGCCTTGCGTGGCACTAAAATTTAATGCAGATGTCGCTCCATGGTGGGCGCAAAGGCAGCCCCCCTCCACCCATTTAGGATCATAATCAAGAGGAAGATAACTGTTCTGAGAGGGATTCAGAAGCAGAAGACCACTCCTATTTACCCCATGAGGTCTTCGCTCTAACTTGGCATGCTGATGTTGGTAATATCATGCATATGGTGCCCTGCATTGCTTACTGTATATATTAAAGATGTCATCTGCTTAGTTTAGACATGCGTTGTGTCAATGCCATCTGTTTAGATTCTTTATCGTATATTTGAATCATGCAATGCCATCTTGTTTAGCCAGGCATCATATATGTGAATTTTGCAATGCCACCCTGGTTAGCTAGTGATCTTATATGTGAATTATATCATGAAAACATTTTTTATTACGTGTTAAATTTGTCAATAATTTTGGTACATTCAATTACTCTTCCTGTGCATCAGCCATTTGGCACGGTCATGGAAAATATGGAGTGGAAACAAGGTCTTCAGAGCAGACAATGCTATCTGACGAAGCGCATGTCTTGCTGGTTACAGATAGCTCCTCAGAGGAGGATTCAGAGACAGATGACCAGTCCTATTCCCCCCCCCCCGAGGTGCATGCTCTAACTTGGCAGGGTTATGATGCTCATATCATGCGTATGGTATCTTGCATTGCTATGTCATTTGCTTAGTTTAGACATGCTTTGTGTGAATGCCAGCTGTTTAGTGTCTAATTACCATATATGTGAATTATGCAATGCCATCTTGTTGCAAGACATTATATATGTGAATTATGCAATGCTATCTTGTTGCAAGGCATTATATATGTGAATTATGCAATGCCATGCTGTTTAGCCAAGCGTCATATATGTGAATTATATCATGCCATCCTTTTTTTGTATTTCTCATTGCTTTTGTCGACAATGTTCGTATATTCAATTGCTCTTCCTATGCATCAGCCATTTGAATTGGTGATGGAGAAATCTAGAGTGAAAACAAGGTCTTCAGAGCAGACAATGCTACCTGGTGAAGCAGATATCTTGCTGGTTACAGATAGCTCTTCAGAGGAGGATTTAGAGGCAGATGACCAGTCCTATTATCCCCCTGAGGTGTATGCTCAAACCTGGCAGGGTTATATTACTCATATCATGCACATGTTGTGTTGCAATGCTTAGTTTTTACATCATATACACGATATTGAATGACATCTCCTTAGTTGACACATCATATATGTGATTGCCCTCTTCTCACTTCCTTAGTATATAAATCATATATTTGAATTATATCATGCCATGATGTTTACATAGAAAGCATGTATCTGAATTATGGCATGCCAACCCATTTTCTAAAGACATAATATAGTTATATCATCTCATCCTGTTCACATAGTCATCATATTTTGAATTATGGCATTCTATCCGTGAATTATATCATGCCATCATGTTTCCATCGACAGCATGTTTGTGATTTATGGCATGCCAACCACTTTAATAGACACATCGTATAGTTGTATCATGTCAATATGTTTACATAGTCATCATATTTTGAAGTATGTCATTCTATCCTGTTTAGTTAGCCATCATACATGTGAAATTGTGTCATGCTATCCTATTTATTTAGCCATCATATATGTGAAATTATGTCCTGGTATTCTGTTTGGTTAGACAACATAAATGTGAATTATTTCATGCCCTGTTTTCTTCCCTACTATCCATTTCACATGTCTATCCTACAATTACTTGTTTGTACATTCAATTAATTTTCTTGTTTATCAGCCATTTCAATTGGAGGGGGTAATGGCAGTATCTGTGGGAGTAAAAACATGGTCTTCAGAAAAGATTGTGCTACCTGTCGATGGAGATAGAACCACGGTTGTACTTGCCCAAGAACCAGCCCCACCACACATAACCCAGACTCGCGCAGATTCTACCCCTACCCAGTTGGACAGAGAACCAGCTACACCCCTTCTAACCCCAACCCCAGCAGATAGTAACCCAGTTCCCGTTGACACAGCACTGTCCCCACCACAGAGCACCCAAACACGAGCAGTTAGTAAGGCAACTGCAGTGCCCAAAGCACGAGGACCACCACTCCGAACCCCAAGTCAACACTTAAGGTAGAATAGGAATTGTTCTCAGGTCAGGTTCTGTAGCTATGGTTCATACTACTTTGCTCATGCATCATTGTATTTACTCATACCAACTAGCAATTGAAACTCCAATGGCGCAACAGGTATGTTTTAAACCTGTTTCTTTAACATGTTTGCTGTTGTAACTTGCTCTATGTTGATTTCAGTTTCAATTGAATAAATAGTTATATTCTCATGCCATGCACCTTACAAGTGTTGTTATTGCCGTGTAGTTTCCCACACTTATATTCTGTCTAAGCTTCTTTGTCTTAAATAGATATGATTCGAATTGTATCTATCTTGATTTGGCAACATAAACTAGAATGATATAGACTATATAGTGACCATACTGCATAGATATATGTTTGTTTCATGTTGTTATCCTGTCCACCTTGCTACTGAACTGGTTTACCAAAATGAGTTTCATATACTACATTGTAAACCTATGATCTGTTTGTTTGTTTCTCTTTTAGAATGCGGATAAAATATTGGAGAAGACTACCCCGTTATGCAATGGTACAGGAAGTAATGCAGATAAGGTTCAAGATAGTGAGACATCCCTGTTGGTCTCCAAGAAAGCTGATAAAAACTATATTGAAGACACTGAGACAACCCCAAAGTCATGTCTTGATGTAGTGTTTGAGTTAGTGCCAGCTCTTCGAACTCGCTGCCTGAATCAGTTCGGTTCTTGAGTCTCAACTTCAAGTTGAAAGACATCGATCAGATGTTATGTGGCAGGAAGCCGAAGGACTGAGGAAGTCCCTGCAGAATTCAGATGCATACCTTCTGGTGCAACAGCAAGTGCTGGAGGATTTAAGCCGCCAAACAAGAGAAAGTTAATAAGCTTGCTAAGCATCTTGCCAGCATTATGGGTACCCAGGATATTGTTTCTTGAGCTCTTCTGAAGTGGTTTCAGTTCTGGACTTGTTTTGCTGTGGCGTTTATACGCTGCTTTGTTCCCTATATTTGCACTGGTGGCGAACTTTGATGCCTAGTGGATGTAATATGTGTAATAGTCGTGATAGCCTAGCGTAAGTTCCTTGCCTATTAATTTCCTTATTGCCTTGTTTATTTGTTTTCTTGTAGTCAGTGTAGTTCTTTTTCAGTGGTTTGCTAGTGGCCGCAATAGCCTATTTTTTAAAACTAGGCCACATTAACCCTGGGCAACATATTTACTCTAGTTAACATGGGCCTCTTACAGGTCGTAGAAACAATGGGCCTTCTAAGGACCGTAGAAACAATGGACCTTCTACGGGGCGTAGAAACAATGGGCCTTATATGGGCCATAGACACAATGGGCCTTCTACGGGTCGTATCATCAATGGGCCTTCTACGGGCCGTATGATCGGTTGGCCAAACATGGGCCAATAACAGACCACATTATGGCTGTAAATGGGCTAGAGTTGAAATCGTCCGTTCATGGGCTGACCATAACGGGCCGTCGTTAATCGATCGTATTTGATGACGCTATGAAAACGGCCCAACATATTAACGGGCCACAAACGGGCCGACTGTAACCACGGGCTGAATTTGGCCCACAAGCAGAAAATGACAGTAATGGGCCGAAAGTAAACGAATGCTGGAAATGAGCCCAAGAATAAATGGGCCCTGAGAAGGCCAAAAGATAACATGGGCTGGAAACAGCCCAACGGAATAATGGGTCGTTAATGGGTATAAAGTGATACAATGTTCATTACGGGCCACTTTAACCACGGGCGGTTAATGGGCCGAGGGTTACTAAGGGCCTCATATGGGCCGAAAGACGTCATGGGCCATACATGGGCCGAAAGTTGAAGCGGGCTGGCATTATATTGGACTGCCCACATGACGCTACTAGGCCTAATTCGGATAGGCCATAAACGGGGCCTGGGTTAGCGGGCTGTAAATGGGCTATATGCGAACAGGCCGTTAACAGGCTTGTCGTGAGCTGGCCCGCCACCTTTTGACCAAGTTAAATGGGCCGGTCTTTTCAGAGGAATGGGCCTCTGTTAGGCCGTGCCACGTGTCGACGTATCATAGGCGCTTTGGGTCCAATGAGTGGATGACATCTGTCCCAGCGGCGAGCCGACACGTGTTCCCTCGAGCCAATGATGATTTTACACGTGGAAAATCCCCATTTGTCGGGGCTGTTAACGGGTTATTGGATCCAAAACCGGACGCGGTAGCTTAACGGCGTTCCGTTACGGTGGATGTCACGTGTCAGTCACCCTTGACGAAAGCACTTCTGTGATGCGCCATTTATCGTCATGGAAGTGGACACTTCCGTGATGATAATTTTGGTAATGACATGGAACACTTCTACGACAGCACTGGTATGACTATCTTGATTCTGTCATAAATTTGTCATGGATGTACATGCATGACAGAAAACGTGACCTACTGTGACAAACACGTATCATCACGGAAGTGTATTTTTTGTAGTGTTGTTCTGATCCATTTGGTACGATGAGCGATGAGCTACTGGAGTTGTTATAGTTCATTGCAAGTAGTCAAAAGGGAGACACTGAAAAAATCGATCTCAACAAGGATGCTCTTCAAGCTAGCCGAATGAAGGAAGGAACCAGCGAGGCCGCTCCTGTGAGTATTCGTCCCATCGCCCTGTATGACGATTTCGATCTTTATGGGGGTTTTCAAGTCTTTAGAGGCTACATGCAGTAATGAAGCCGAGACCCCAGTTTGTTCGGGTATTGTGGACTTCAGATTTGGAGTACCACTTATCTGTCGAAATCTTTCATCATTTACTCAAAACAGTTGATTGATCATACATTGAGTACCATTTAACTGGAATTAACCAATGCAAGTCCAAGAAGGATTGACCGGTGCTGTCGGCTGGTGTCAAGTTCGATCCCACGGATGAGGAGTTGATCGAGCACCTTGAGGCCAAAGTGAGTGCTGACAGCACGAGATCTCACCCTCTCATCGATTTGTTCATACCAACCATCGACAGCGAGCACGGCATATGCTACACCCATCCTGAGAAACTTCCAGGTGAGACACCGATTGGCCGTCTACTTGCACAAACATATTCCTTTGTTTATAGCTCTATTTTTGTTTTTAGACGCAGACCTAGTGAAGCAATTACAATCTCACAGTTAAGAAAAAGTGAAACAAGTGACTACAACATGCCAAAGATGTTATGAAAATGCCAACTACGTACCCTAAAACATGTATTCGCCAGTACTGCAGGTATCACACTGAGTGCCCTAAGCAAGCATTTCTTCCAGCGCAACTCCAGGGCATTCAAAAGGGGCATACGGACGCGTCGCAAGATACAGTCAGAGTGCGGAATGCACGCGATGTGGCACAAGACCGGCAATACCTTGCCAGTGATGGTCAACGGTCGGCAGACGGGCAGCAAAAAGGTTCTAGTGCTACACACCAACAAGAACTTCGACCAGCAGAGGACCAACTGGGTGATGCACCAGTACCACCTCGGGTACTTGGAGAAAGAGAAGGAGCGGGAGTTAGTCGTCTGCAAGATTTTCTACCAGTCGAACACCAGGGACAGGACTAAAAAGATTATAAGTTAGTTTTGTAGTGGTACTTGTTCTACCTGGACAAGTTGGTATTGTTGTTAAGGATCTTTAGGTATGAACTTGGTATTTGCTTCCAACCATCATGTCGAGGGTCGACGTGGATATAATGTTGAATCATTTGTTTCGAAACGAATTTTCAAGCGCCTGATTTTTTTTGTAGCATAAGCACCTGCCATTCGAATTCCTAGTTCTCCAATTATTTTACATACTAGGAAGATGCCCAGGCGTTGCACGAAAAATCAAGATGTATTTATATGAGTAGTTTATATATCATGTGGGAGATAAGGATGAACGAGGAAAGGCCTTATCTGCTAATGTGGAGAGGAGTGCGGGTATATTTTTGCAAAATTGTCATAGTTTCCTTCCTATCCATCAGATATAGATCAGACAGCCTATATTGCAGGATGGCATGCACTTATTATCACGATGGAAAAATAATGTTGAAGTCTGGACGGTGAAACCCTTGAAAATTTCAACGTAGTCACAATAAACGAGAGAATTCTACAAGTACATACTGATAACTCGGATCCGGCAACTAAATTTTTTTTGTTTTTGGAGAAACAAATATATTGTTTTCCAGGTCGAGCAAATATCAACTGGGCTGTAGACTGTCCAGGCTTAATTTTGTATTTGACAGGCCCAGCCCATGACGACAATGGGGCACAAAGATCCAACAGGTATCAACTGGCCTCTGGCCCGCCATCCTTATTTATATTTTCTCTTAGAACACATGTGGGCATATTCTTTACTGAAGAGAACGCATAGCCCAGTTCTATTTTCCTTTAAAACCACCATGTCCTACTTCCGTTTTCTTCAATAAACATTTTAACCATTCAATAAAGACCTAGCTATCCTTCTCGAAAAAAAACTTTTGTTTTCTGATCTCTACCTATAGTTCTACTAGTCCATGTAGATGTATTAGTATATTGAAAATACGCAGAGTACCCTTTTCATGTTTACATCCTTATTTTTGTTGTTGTTTACCCTCCCAGCGCTGATTTTTAACCACTGGTTTTCCCTTAAACCAACTAAATCGTTGCATGTCTTATCAGCTTACAAAAAGAAAACAATATTTTATTTGGAAAATCAATAAGTTCTTAAAAAATAAATGTTTATCATTTCAAGATTAAAACAGGTCAGACTCCATCGAAATATGTAAAATTAGGATGAACTTTTTGACCGCGGTCCTGGGCAGAAAATGGGATGTAATAAATTCTTTAAGAATTAGCGAATGGGCTGCAATTTATTAAAAAATAGAAAATGGGCTCAATGTTGTCTGCCACAAATTTGGAGGCTTGCGGGACTACTTAATTCATGCGTACACAAGGTTTCTCAAAGAAAAAACTTAGTACAATCGACTCTACCAGTATCAGGCCGTTACATGTCAATCCAACGGCGATCGTCCTTCTTCAGTCTCTGATCTTCCTGCTCTAGCAGCCCAAACCAGCACCGGCGGAACCGCCTCCTCCCACCTCCCGTGGCCGAATGTGCTGCCGGGTAGGCCACACGTCCTGATCCTGCTTGGACATCCCTCTACTCACCCACACATCATGTTATTCTCCGGCGACGGCAGCCTCACACTGCAGCCGAACCAGTAAACCCTCGTACCCCCTCCGTGTGGGAAACAACTGCCGACTCTTCGTTGGTTCAGGGTCGTCTCGTTACTTGGCCTCGCCGAGTCGGTGTCGTCCACCGCCTTGGTGCTCTCGGCACGGCGTGGTCAACGTGGTCAACAATCGACATCCATCGGAAGAGGACTTGCATGGAGGGGCTGACAGCTGGTTCCACGGCCGCACACAAGGAAATGCCTCCTTATTATGTGCAAAATAATTATTCATCCACCTGACAGTGAGGTCCTACCGGAAGGGCCTTTGTTCGTCGCGAAAAAATGTTCCTCCCTCTGACAGCTCGGACCCACCAGCTATATCTTCGCATGCAAGAAAGTGCCTCCTTAGTACGCACACAAAAAAAGAACACTCCTCCTGTTAGCTGGGACCCACCCGATTTGGAGGCTGACTTGTGGGCCTACAAAGTTGACGCGCGTACGCAGAGCTTTGTCAACTTATAGTGAACAAACGATTCTAGGTGCAGTGACCGTTGGATGTTAATCCAACCGCCGTCGTGCTTCTTCAACCTCTTGTGTTCTTGCTCCAGCCGCCCAAACCAGCGTCAGCCGTGCCGCCTGCTCCTGCCTCCCGCGGCCAGCTGTGGTGCTGCATAGGCCTCACCGCTCCACCCTACTCCCAATTGTTGGCCTGGCCATCCTTGCACTCACCCATACCTCCTGTTATTCTCTGGCGACGGCAGCCTCACACTGCAGCCGATGCAGTAAACCCTCGTGCTCCCCTCCGTGTGGAAAACAACTACCGAGTCTTCCGTGGCTCTGGGTCAATCCCTTCCTATACCTCGCCGTCATCCACCACCTTGGTGCTCTCGGCGCGGCGCGGTCAATGTGGTCAAGGAATGACTTCCGTCGGAAGAGGACAGTACGTGGAGAGGCTGACAGCTAGGTCCACGACCGCACGCAAGGAAGTGCCTCCTTATTACGGGCAAAAAAATGATTCCGCCCCCGACGGCTGGGACCCGCCAGCTATATCTTCGCATGCAAGGAAGTGCCTCCTTATCCTCCCTGGTAGCTGGGACCCATCTGGTGGAAGCATACATAGCGTTATCTGTCTGGTCGCGAACGTGTACGTACATAGTGGTCGATCGGTCTCTCTGCAGCGACGAACCATGGCCGAGTAAGGAGCGACATGTGTCGTACGTACAGTCCCTTCAAAACCGTGTACACGTACGTACATCCACAGGGCAAAAAACATGGCTACATACGTACATACGGGCGGAGTCTCGAACACGTACTCGCGCATACATACGGCTAGGGTTGGTGTACATGGACAGGCAGCGGACGGCAGCAACGGCGTCGTGTTCATCAGTAGCCAACTAGAGGGGTCGGAACGGAGAAACGGCATCGTGTTCATCAGCTTGGACGGAACAACCAAAACCTGTTGTTGCGTACCGCAAAATGGAGGGAAACGGCCTTCTGCTGGAGCGCGTATGGTCGAAACGGCGTCATGTTCATCGGGTAGGGTATGGCGTACCGCAAAACGGAGGAAACGGCCTTCTGCTCGACCGTGACGGTCTAAACAGGATTTTGTTCATCGGGAGGGGTCTTGCATACCGGAAAATGGAGGAAACAGACTTGTGTTGGAGGCTTAGAGTGCTACGGTCGAAACAGGGATCATGTTCATTAGGAGGGGTGTGGCGTACCGCAAGACGGGACTCCATGGGCTACTGTTCACCCACCGTCGACTTCCTCCAGCCTCCACCTGCACAATTCATCGACTGTGTCTTCCTCTGCCTCCACCGGCTACTGTTCATACAGCCCTCCATGGGGTCCTGTTCATCCAGCCCTCCATAGGGTCCTGTTCATCCTACCAGCCCTCCACCGGCTACTATTCAACTAGCCCTCTGATACGTCTCCAACGTATCTATAATTTTTTATTGTTCCATGCTATTATTTATGATGTTTTGGATGTTTAATGGGCTTTGTTATACACTTTTATATTATTTTTGGGACTAACCTATTAACCCAAAGGCCCAGTCCAGATTGCTGTTTTTTTGCCTATTTCAGGGTTTTACACAAAAGGAAAACGGAGTCCAAATAGAATGAAACTTCGAGAGAGATATTTTTGGAGCAAAATACACACGGGGGACTTGAGAACCACGGAGTAGGACACATGTGGCATCCAAGAGGTTGGGGGCTCGCCCCCTCCCCCCCCTACAGGGCGCGCCCCCCTGCGTCAAGGGCCCCACATTTGGCCCCCGGTGCCCTCCCTCCTCCTATATATACCTAAGTACCCCGAAACCATCAGAAGAAGAGATAAACCCTAGTTCCACCGCCGCAACCTTCTGTACCCGTGAGATCCCATCTTGGGGCCTCTTTCGGAGCTCCACCGGAGGGGGGGTCTACCACGGAGTGCTTCTACATCATCATCATCGCCTCACCATGAGTTGTGAGTAGTTTACCACAGACCTTCGGGTCCATAGCTAGTATCTAAATGGCTTCTTCTCTCTCTTTGGATCTCAATACCAAGTTCTCCTCAGTCTTCGAGGAGATCTATTCGATGTAATCACTTTTTGCGGTGTGTTTGTAGAGATCCGATTAATTGTGGGTTTATGATCAAGATTATCTATGAGAAATATTTGGTTTTTTTCTAAAATCTTTATGTATGATTATAATATCCTTGCAAGTATCTTCGAATTATTGGTTTGGTTTGGCCTACTAGATCTATAGTTCTTGCAATGGGAGAAGTGCTTGGCTTTGGGTTCAATCTTGCGGTGTCCTTTCCCAGTGACAGTAGGGGCAGCAAGGCACGTATTGTATTTTTGCCATTGAGGATAAAAATATGGGGTTTATATCCTGTTATTTGAGTTTATCCCTCTACATCATGTCATCTTGCTTAAGGCGTTACTCTGTTCTTATGAACTTAATACTCTGGATGCATGCTGGATAGCGCTTGATGTGTGGGGTAATAGTAGTAGATGCAGAATTGTTTCGGTCTACTTGTCTCGGACGTGATGCCTATATATAATGATCATGCCTAGATAGTCTCATAATTATTCGCTTTTCTATCAATTGGTCGACAGTAATTCGTTCACCCATCGTAGAATTACGCTATCACGAGAGAAGCCACTAGAGAAACCTATGGCCCCGAGGTCTATTCTCAACATATCAATCTATAATCTACTTTACTTTTCTGCTTTTACTTTCTGCTCTTATATCCAAAAATAACAAAAATAACAAACTATCATCTCTACCAGATCTCACTTTCGTAAGTGACCGTAAAGGGATTGACAACCCCTTATCGTGTTGTATGCGAAGTTCTTATTTGTTTCTGCAGGTGCGAGGGACTCGCGCGTGGTCTCCTACTGGATTGATACCTTGGTTCTCAAAAACTGAGAGAAATACTTACGCTACTGTGTTGCATCACCCTTTCCTATTCGAGGGAATACAACGCAAGCTCGAGAAGTAGCAAGAAGAATTCCTGGCACAGTTGCCGGGGAGGCTTACGCAAAAGTCATATACCAAGTACCTATCACAAACCCTTATCCTTTGCATTACATTTATTTGCCTCTCGTTTTCCTCTCTCCCACTTCACCGTTGTCGTTTTGTCAACCCTTCTTTTTGCCGTGTGTTACCATTCGCTTGCCTCCCGTTTGCTTGTGTTGCTATGTGCCCTCAATTTGCTTGCATCTTTGCTTGCTAAAAATCTATTGTTATGGATCCACTTAAAGTGTTCTACTTGGATCATCTTCGATCCTTAGGCGCTCGTGCTGAAACCCCAACTAGCCTAGTTGATGGGAAATCTTTAGATGAGCATGCTCATTTTCTGCGTCACCGTTTGTGTGAAAAAGGGAGACTCCTATGGGATCAAATAATCATATTGTTGTGTTATGCTTGGAAGCTTTGCGAAATTTGTCATTTTACTTGTTGCTCTAAGAACCCTAAAAAACACCTCCCCTGCCTATGTGAGTTTAATGATAATGAATTCTTATCTTCTTATGCAAAGGGTGTTTGTAGTTACTACGTTATCGAACAAATTGAAGAATTTGTTGCTTTTAAGGGTGCTTATGAAGTTGCTTCTTCGATTGAAAAGTATGGTATTACTCTCTACGAATCTGAAAATTTTGACATACTTAAATATTGCTTTGAAAACTACGCTCATAATGTCTATGTCAAAGAATTTATTGAAAGAATGACCGATGCTTTGAAAGAAAATAATGATATGCATGAATCTATAGATAATTATGATTTCGATGATTTGATTGAAATATCCCTTAATGAACATGACGCCTGCTATTCTTGTGGCCTTATGCCAATATTTATGAAGATGAATTTGCTATAGTTCCTTATGTTAAACATGAGGTCGTTGCTATGGCACCCATACTTGATGGTTATTTTGATGAAAAGCATGATTGCAGTGATGTTATTATAAATTCTCTTAATGCCAATTGTGTTAATGATATGCAAAACCTCAAGCTTGGGGATGCTAGTTTTGCTATGACTACTATTTGTTGCAACGATCATGATTGGGGTGATTCTTCTTATGATCTTGAAAATTTATTTAAGCCCCATGATGAATATGAGATTGATAATAATGTTTTCAATAATACTGAAAGTGGGTTTGTAAGAGTATCAACTTCATATCCCACATATTTGGAGAATGTTCAATCTTATGATTTTTTTTATGAAAGTGGGTTTGGAGAGGTCATGACTTTAGTTAATGATAATCCCACTATTTTGGAAGAGTGTCAACTTTGGATGCATGTGGATCGTGTCGAGAATATGTTATGTGATATCTATATTATTGAATTTGATTATTATCCTACATGCAATTATTATGAGAGAGGAAAATATGGTGGTAGAAATTTTCATGTTACTAAATTACCTCTCGTTATGTTGAGATTGCTATTGTTTCTTTCTTCTTCCTTGCCTATGCTAGATCTTGCTTGTCTTGCTAATTTGTTTTCCTATAAAATGCCTATGCATAGGAAGTATGTTAGACTTAGATGTGTTTGCCACGTTCTATATGATGCTCTCTTTGTGCTTCAATTCTTATCTTTCATGTGAGCATCATTGAAATCCCAAGCCGATCTTAATGGCTATAAAGTAAGAGCTTGTTGGGAGGCAACCCAATTTTATTTTATTTTTGTTTTTGCTTCTGTTTAGGAATAAATATTGCATCTAGCTTCTGTTTAGATGTCATTTTGTGTTTTAATTAGTGTTTGTGCCAAGTAGAACCTTTGGGAAGACTTGTGTGAAGTTTGTATGATCTTCCTGTGAAAAACAGAATCGTTAGCGCTCGCTAGAATAGTCACCAGATTTTACTGGAGTGTGATATTTAGTTGATTCTTTTTACAGATGATTAATAGACAAATTCCTCACGTTTACCAATTTATTTTAAATTTTTTGGAGTTACAGAAGTATTCGAAAGTTACAGATTACTACAGACTATTCTGTTTTTTGACAGATCCTGTTTTCGTGTGTTGTTTGCTTATTTTGATGAATCTATGAGTAGTATTGGGGAGTATGAATCATAGAGAAGTTGGAATACAGTAGGTTTAACACCAATATAAATAAAGAATGAGTTCATTACAGTACCTTTGAGTGGTGGTTTGTTTTCTTATACTAACGGAGCTCACGAGATTTTTGTCTAAGTTTTGTGTTGTGAAGTTTTCAAGTTTTAAGTATTGCTTTGATGGACTATGGAACAAAGAGTGGCAAGAGCCTAAGATTGGGGATGCCCAAGGCACCCCAAGGTAAAAACTCAAGGACAACCAAAAGCCTAAGATTGGGGATGCCCCGGGAAGGCATCCCCTCTTTTGTCTTCGTCTATCGGTAACTATACTCAGGACTATATTTTTATTCACCACATGATATTTGTTTTACTTGGAGCATCATGTATTATTTGAGGCTTTTCTTGTTAGTTTTCCACAATCATCCTTGCTGGACACACCTTTTTGAGAGAGATAGATATGCTAGGAATCGTTAGAACACTCTATGTGCTTCACTTATATCTTTTGAGTTGAATAGTTTTTGCTCTAGTGCTTCACTTATATCTTTTAGAACACGGTGGTGATTTAATTTCGAAGAAATTGTTAATCTCTCATGCTTCACTTATATCCTTTTGAGATTCTATTAGAATAGCATGGTAATGTGCTTTGGCTATAAAACTATCCTTAACATGATAAGCATCCAAGATGAATGTAGTAAAAACTTTCATACTAAATGCATTGAATATGATGAGAAGTTGGATGCTTGATACTTGTTTTGAGATATGAGGATAGTGATATTAGAGTCATGCTAGTGGAGTTATTATGAAATTCAGAAATACTTGTGTTAAAGTTAGTGATTCTCGTAGCATGCACGTATGGTGAACCGCTATGTGACGAAGTAAGAGCATGAGGTATTTGTAGAGTGTCATCCTTTGTGTGGAGGTCGGGGGCGCGGAATGGTTAACTCCTACCAACCTCCCCCCTAGGAGCATGCATTGATTGCTTTGTTTTGATGACTCGTAAATTTTTGCAATAAGTATATGAGTTCTTATGACTAATGTTGAGTCCATGGATATTACGCACTCTCACCCTTCCACCATTGCTAGCCTCTCTTGTACCGCGCAACTTTCGTCGGTACCATACACCCACCATATACCTTCCTCAAAACAGCCACCATACCTACCTATCATGGCATTTCCATAGCCATTCCGAGATATATTGCCATGCAACTTTCCACCGTTCCATTCATATGACACGCTTCAAATTGTAATATTGCCATGCATGATCATGTAGTCGACATCGTATCTGTGGCAAAGCCACCCTGCATAACTTTTCATACATGTCACTCTTGATTCATTGCATATCCCGGTACACCGCCGGAGGCATTCATATAGAGTCATACTTTGTTCTAGTATCGAGCTTTAATTCAATGTAAGTGTGATGGTCATCATTATTATAGCATTGTCCCGAGCGAGGAAAGGCCAAACAAAAGAAAAGGCCCCTCCAAAAAATGGAAGAAAAAAAAGGAAAAGAACAAGGGACAATTGCTACTATCTTTTTCCACACTTGTGCTTCAAAGTAGCACCATGTTCTTCATGATAGAGAGTCTCATGTTTAGTCACTTTCATATACTAGTAGGAATTTTCATTATAGAACTTGGCTTGTATAATCCAACGATGGGCTTCCACAAATGCCCTAGGTCTTCGTGAGCAAGCAAGTTGGATGCACACCCACTTAGTTTCTTTTGTTGAGCTTTGATACATTTTTAGCTCTAGTGCATCTGTTGCATGGCAATCCCTACTCACTCACATTGATATCTATTGATGGGCATCTCCATAGCCCGTTGATACGCCTAGTCGATGTGAGACTATCTCCCTCCTTTTTGTCTTCTCCACAACCACCATTCTATTCCACATAGTGATATATCCATTGCTCACGCTCATGTATTGCGTGAAAGTTGAAAGGTTTGAAAGAATAGAGTATGAAAACAAGTGCTTGGCTGAAACCGGGGTTGTGCATGATATGAATATTTTGTGTGATGAAGAGGGAGCATAGCGAGACCATATGATTTTGTAGGGATAACTTTCTTTAGCCATAGTATTCTGAGAAGACATGATTGCTTTGTTAGTATGCTTGAAGTATTATTATTTCTTATGTCAATATAAACATTTGTCTTGAATCTTTCAGATCTGAATGTTCATGCCACAATTAAGAGAACTACATTGAAAATTATGTTGGTTAGCATTCCACATCTAAAATTTCTGTTTTTATCATTTACCTACTCAAGGACGAGCAGGAATTAAGCTTGGGGATGCTTGATACGTCTCCAACGTATCTATAATTTTTTATTGTTCCATGCTATTATTTATGATGTTTTGGATGTTTAATGGGCTTTGTTATACACTTTTATATTATTTTTTGGACTAACCTATTAACCCAAAGGCCCAGTCCAGATTGCTATTTTTTTGCCTATCTCAGGGTTATACAGAAAAGGAATATCAAACGGAGTCCAAACAGAATGAAACTTTGGGAGGGATATTTTTGGAGCAAAATACGCACGGCAGACTTGAGAGCCACGGAGTAGGGCACATGTGGCGTCCACG
>LR738709.1:174518537-174697173 GCA_902687465.1 Secale cereale | reverse complement strand
CCCTACAGGGCGCGCCCCCCTGCCTCATGGGCCCCACGTTTGGCCCGCAGTGCCCTCCTTCCTCCTATATATACCTACGTACCCCGAAACCATCAGAAGAAGAGAAAAAACCCTAGTTCCACTGCCGCAACCTTCTGTACCCGTGACATCCCATCTTGGGGCCTATTCCGGAGCTCCGTCGGAGGGGGGATCTACCACCGAGTGCTTCTACATCATCAGCATCGCTTCACCATGAGTTGTGAGTAGTTTACCACAGACCTTCGGGTCCGTAGCTAGTACCTTGATGGCTTCTTCTCTCTCTTTGGATCTCAATACCAAGTTCTCCTCAGTCTTCGAGGAGATCTATTCGATCTAATCTCTTTTTGCGGTGTGTTTGTCGAGATCTGATGAATTGTGGGTTTATGATCAAGATTATCTATGAGAAATATTTGGTTCTTTTCTGAACTCTTTATGTATTATAATATCCTTGCAAGTCTCTTCGAATTATTCGTTTGGTTTGGCCTACTAGATCTATAGTTCTTGCAATGGGAGAAGTGCTTGGCTTTGGGTTCAATCTTGCGGTGTCCTTTCCCAGTGACAGTAGGGGCAGCAAGACACGTATTGTATTGTTGCCATGGAGGATAAAAATATGGGGTTTATATCATGTTATTTGAGTTTATCCCTCTACATCATGTCATCTTGCTTAAGGCGTTACTCTGTTCTTATGAACTTAATACTCTAGATGCATGCTAGATAGCGGTCGATGTGTGGAGTAATAGGAATAGATGCAGAATCGTTTCGGTCTACTTGTCTCGGACGTGATGCCTATATATAATGATCATGCCTAGATAGTCTCATAATTAATCCCTTTTCTATCAATTGCTCGATAGTAATTCGTTCACCCACCGTAGAATTATGCTATCATGAGAGAAGCCAGTAGAGAAACCTATGGCCCCCGGGTCTATTCTCAACATATCAATCTACAATCTACTTTACTTTTTAGCTTTTACTTTCTGTTCTTATATCGAAAAATATCAAACTATCATCTCTATCAGATCTCACTTTCATAAGTGACCGTAAAGGGATTGACAACCCCTTATCGCGTTGGCTGCGAAGTTCTTATTTGTTTGTGTAGGTGCGAGGGACTCGCGCGTGGTCTCCTACTAGATTGATACCTTGGTTCTCAAAAACTGAGGGAAATATTTACGCTACTGTGCTACATCGCCCTTTCCTCCTCGAGGGAATACAACGCAAGCTCGAGAAGTAGCAAGACCCTCCACGGGGTCCTGTTCATCAACCCCCAACGCCTCGGCTGTGGCAGCCTTGTCTCGGGGTCTTGTTCATCCAGCGGCAACCGCAGCATCCAACTCCCACGGTGTCATGTTCATCCAACCCCCACAGGGTCCTATTCATCCAACCCCAACCACATACGTCTCGACTCGTTCAACCAATCCCACGTTCACTGTTCATCAAGAGGCAGCAGGTTCGATCGGCTTCAGTAAGCAGCAGCAGCATTGATCGATCGGGTTCAATTAGAAGCAGTAGCGAAGGAATCACTTGGGTTCAGTTAGCAGCCAATGGATCGATCGCTCGGGTTCAGTAACATAGCTAGTGCAATCGCTCGGGTTCAGTAAGCGAATGCCTCGCTCGGGTTCAGTTAGAGCCCAACGCCTCGCACATACAAGCGACGTGTATGAGAGAAACGCACAAACCTCCGTGCATCGCTCCGCCCCGACCACCCACCGTAACCGGGAAGTCCCCGAAATTATCCTCGCCCTCGCTTCTACCATGGTTTTTTCCGTTATGGATAGCACAAAAAATATCATGCAGCTGCGTCTCCGGCCCGCCCAGGACGAAAAGCCCGTTTTCAGTCATGATTTTTTGTCATAGAAGGAGGAGCCCACCACATCTATGATGATACGGGTTTTTTCACAATTATCATCATAGAAGTGTCATAATATGACAGAAAAATCCGTTCGACCCAAAATGTCACGGATGTGTATTTTTTTGTAGTGAAACTTGTGTTGTGCTTGGGTAGCCGGGGTTACCTCCGTAGCCAACAACGTTGCCCATGCATCCAAGAGCTCGGATAGTACTTGAACCGGCGGGCGTGCAGGGCCGCTTGCCCCGACTATCGCAGCAATCTGTTGGGACCCCAATCCTAAGTCACACCGGTCTAGCATTTAACACATGATATCACTTTGCGGCCTCATGCACGGTATCCCCACAGGTGCCACCTTACCCGGCCCGGGACCGTTTGCACATTTTGGCTCACGTATAAGGTAGTGTCACTAGATCCATATGACAGAGAACCTGGGCTGACATAACTAGTTATAAACCAAAAGTGGCACTAAATTACAGGGACAGGCATACATGACCCAACAATGCAGGTGTTGGTTAGCAGCGAGTGTTGCCGTGCTGTAGCAAGCTAACAGGACTCCGGTATACACCGCGTGACATTTCCCTAGAGGCGACAGACACAGGAGCAAGGAAGGACACATGCCGGTCAATCCATGTGTTCCGGAGCAGTAGCAAGCTACCAAGGCTCAGTGGAAACACTAGGAGGCATTTCCCCATAAGATAGGCTACCAAGGCTAAACAACTAGGTGTCGGATCCCACACATACCAAGCATTTCAATAACATACACACAATATGCTCGGTATGTGCAAATACAACATGGCATCACAACAAAACTCTATGAAGCAAAGTATTTATTCATTAGGCTCCAAGGAGCCAGATATTACAAACATAGGTCTCATGACCCAACATATAGAGCATACAAGCAATGGAAGCATAACATGTCTGGGTACAGACAACTACAAATGAAAAAGGCTGTGAAGCCTGACTATCTACAAGACCCTCCCAAGGGTACAAGATCGTAGCTAAGGTAACAAGCTAAGTGTCGATGTCCATGCGGAACCACTAGTGAGACTGAGGTCTCTCTGCAAAAACATAATTAAGCAAACATGAGTACAACTGTACCCAGCAAGACTTACATCAGAACTATCTACATATGCATCAGTATCAATAAATGGGTAGTGGAGTTTAACTGCAGCAAGCCAGCTTTGACTCAGTGGCTATCCTGTACTACGACTGCTGGTAACTCTTTTGAGGTGGCGCACACGAGTCCGCATATTCACCATATCAATACACCACTATGGATCCGCTCCCGTCTCCCAACGAGAAGGTCATCCATAGCACTCACGCTTATCTTCCTCATTTTAGAGTATCCACTTTCACTTGTCTATGAACTGTATAAGCAACCCAGAGGTCCTTTACCGCGGACGCGGCTATTCGAATAGATCATTTATAACCCTGCAGGGGTGTACTACTTCACACACGCTCTCGCCACTTACCGCCATGTACACGTCATGTATCTTGGCAACCTTCTAGCAGAAGCCTGGCGAGGGTTTCAGCCATGACCTGACTAACCACGCAAGTCTCTAGTCCGGGTTTATCGCTTATTCGGGTTCCATCTACAAGGAGATCTGGTCGGGGTGTCTTTCACGGCCCCAAATGATGTGAGCAGGGTTCCCAAGCCCACCAAACGGGCGATGCTTGGTACACCATGCCACTGCACCTAGTCTATCCCAAGCCCACCTGTACCGGGTGCCACTTGGTAGACTACTAGCTCTACCAACAAACACCAGAAACTAGTTGCAACTCCTGGACAGAGATGAGGTTGATTAATAAGACGAGAGGGGTCGAGTTACCGGAACCCGATGTGTGGTAGTAGCTGTTCATGGATCACTAACACAGAACTCAGTTCCTGAGGACGATTTCAATGTGACAACCCACCATGTACTCCTACATGGCCTCTCATCGCTACCTTTACCAAATCGTGTTCACACACTAGCTCTCAATAGTAGGACATGATGACCACATTCCAGTTCATCCCCGATGATTCAGACCTGACGCAACTCTAGTCAATAGCAGGCATAACATGCAAGCATGGATGAGTAGGCACAATCTGGCTCAAACAACTCCTACTCATGCTAGTGGGTTTCAACTATTTACTGTGGCAATGACCGATCATGCATAGGAAAGGGGTTCAACTACCGCAGCAAATAGAAGTTTGAATCATTGTTGTCCTAATGCAGTAAAAGAGAGATAGAGCGAGAGAGTGGGATTGTATTGGAATGCTCAATGGGGGTTGCTTGCCTGGCACTTCAGAAGATAGTATAACTCTTCATCGGTGTCATCGAACTCATCGTCGGGGCTACGTCCACTGAGAGGGGACATACCGGCAAACAACGAAGGAACACAATCAACGCAATGCGACAATATGATGCATGATCATGACATGGCAATATGTTCTGATTTGAGCTGATGCAACTAGCAACAATTTAAATGAAGTTGGTTTGAATTCAAGATTCAAATTCAGACTCCATATGTGGATATGCAAATGCCATTTATTTGATTTGTTCTAAACAGAAGCCATAAGTTGTTCTAACATGCATGGAAAAGGTACAGATGGATAGATTGGATTTTTCTGATAATTTTTCATCTATAAACTATTCCATTTGGAGTTACGATTGATTTTCTATGATTTTTAGAAGTATTGGGCATTTTTTGATAATAAATAAATCATTTAGATTTATCTAAATGCTAGAAAAGATTTACTGCGTCAACACTAGGTCATGCTGACATCATCTGGTCAACAGGGTCGGTCCAAGTCAAACCTGACAGGCGGGACCCGCTTGTCGTTGTCTGTGGCTTTAACCAAAAGGGTTTATTTTTAAACTGGGGATTAGTTACCCAGTGGGGCCCAGTGTCAGTGACTGTGGGGTTTAATTAATGGCGCTTTAGCCCCTAATGATGTGTCCATGTCATCCAAAACGGAAGTTAGCCGCGGGCGCTAATCGGGACACGGCGGGGTTGCCCGTCCGGCCAACTCCTGCGACGGGAGCTCGCGCGACTGGGTCCTGCAGATGAAGCGCGACAAGGCGCGTCGACCAGTGGTGGTGGGTGGTGCTCGGGTGGCCGAAATCGCTGACGGCGATGAGCGGGGCGGCGGCCGGACCTACTGCCTGCACGGGCGCGGCGCTACAGCAAGCAGGCGAGCGAGCAAAGGGCTAGGCGGCCTCCTGGAGGCACCAGGAGCATGATGCGGTGCAAGGGCACGGCTGGGTCGAGCTTAGGCCACGGTGGCGACATCACCGGCAGAGCCGAGCTCTTGGGCTCGATGGGAACGGCGGCTAGAGAGGGAAATAAAGCACGGGTAGAGAGGAGTTCGGCGCAGGGACTCACGGCAGACATGCGGAGCAGACAAGCGGGCTCGGGGAGGCACAGACGGCGTCGTTGCGTTGTCGGCGATCTCAAAGCCCGAAGGAGGAAGAAGAGGTCGAGGAAGGCGCTTCGAGGCCCTTCCGGCCGCGTGTCTCAATGCGGAGAAGGTAGACATTGCGGCGGGAGCTCTTGGACATGTCTAAGAGGCGAGGGGAGGCTATGGCTATGGCAACGACGAGCGGCGGCGTCGGTAGTGCTCGGCGGTGGGGAGAAGAGCGAGACGGAGGAGGGGATGAGGCCGAAGGAGAGTGGGAGGGGGTCCAGGGGGTGCGTGGCAACGCTTAGGCGCATCGGGGATGAGGCAGGCAGGCAGGAGGTGGCTCACGCATGCCGGCGTGCCGCTGCCACGCGCTCCAGCCCTTCTGTCCAGGGAAGAAGATGACTAGCAGCTGGGTCGTGGGCTGCAAAGTAGCTGGGCCCAGCATAGTATTGGGCCTCCAGGTATGATTCTCTCTCTTTCTTTCTATTTTGAATTGTTTTATTTCTGTAATTTGTTCTGGCTTGATTAAAATATCAAACCATTTTTATAACTTCTGGAAATTTATATGTGGAGTTAGTGGACTTGTCCAAAGCCACATACCAATTTACAGAATTATTGGGTATATATTTATATTATTAAGCAATATAAACCCAATCCAAATAGCTATTGGTTTAAATCCAAATGGCCAAAATAATTCCTTCAAAAATGTTCCATATTTTTGGTTTGGATCAAAATCCTTGCCCAAAGTGTCAAACATCACTGAAGAGCATTTTGGAAATATTGAATGCATTTTCCAGGGTTATTTGCCCTTCTTTTAAATAGAATTTTGAGGCTTTTCAAATTTCTTCAGTTCAACTTTCTTGAGTTGAAACTTTATGCATGAATGCTTATGCAACTACAAGCAAGGCTAATCTAGGGCTGTAACACAATCATTGAACCAGAAGTCATAGCCGCCGCAGTTGATTGATTCAGCCCTTATTACGTCCTTGCCATGAAGATTGCAACTCTGTTCGGCGGCTCATAGGAGTCTGAAATACTGTCACCATCGGAACAGCCCCAAGCTCGCCGTCTTGCAGTTGATACATTGAACCGGTCTCTCCAGTTGAAGATTCATCGCGAGAGTAAATGATCATCTCTCCATCGGATGTTGATCCTTCCTCAAGATCCGCCCCATGAATAAAACTAACAAAAGCATGATTCACGGCAGCTTGAACCTTAGCGGGTCGCGTGCGCTGAGCTGTCTCGATGATGTCGATGCAGGCGTCCGGCTCAGGCCCCGGTTCATCGATCTTGCCGATGAAGATGTGGATTTAGCCGAAGGGGACCCGGTATCCGTATTAGATTGAATTGGCCTCGGGGCCCCAGCCTACATCGTCGATGTAGATCTTGCACCGGCGACTCTTGGTCATCAGCCCACGGCGTATCCCTTGATCCCTGAGAAGTTGTCCTTCAAGAACTCGAAACCATCGTGCGCTGGCCCCTTGGTGGGAGCCAACTATCGTAGGATTATCACGATAGAGGACTTAGGTGTGAAGCCATCGCAGCTAGGTTAGCTTAAAGGGGTTGAATGGGACAAAGGACATAGAGTTTTTTTACCCTTGTTTGGCCCCTCTCAATGAGTGTTGGGGATATAGCTATTGGGTATAACCCGCCCAGGAGGGACGAGTTATGCCCATGGCGGTTCATCAAGATAGAGCCCACGAAGATATTGAAGATGGTGGTTCACGAAGCAGGCTTGTTAAGGACCCGAAGCCCAAAGGCGACTTAAGGCCCATAGGTGTAAACCGCCATGTATGTATGACTTATATTGTAAGGCAAGAGTAGTTAATCACCGAGTCGGACACGTTGTGTATGAGTCGACCGGGACCCTATGAACCGACGGGCGTCAACCTGTGTATATAAAGGGATGACCCGGCGGCGGTTTAGAACAAGAAACAAGAGATGGAAAGCTAGGTCAAGCGTATTCGCTCCCTAGCAATCAAAACCTACGCAATACCACCTCAAACTAGACTAGGCTTTTACCTTCACCGCAAGGGGACAAATCAGTATAAACTCCTGTGTCCTTTGTCCCGATTAACCCCTTTAAGATAACCTAGGCGTGATGGCTCCACAACTAAGTCCTTGCACTAGGTCATCTACCGTGTTAACCCCACGACATTTGGTGCCCACCGTGGGGCCTGCACACGGTGGTTTTGAGTTCTTGAAGGGCAACTTCGAAGGGATCAAGGGATACGTTGTGGGCCGGATGACCAAGAGTCATCGCGGCAAGCTCTACATCGACGATGCAGGTTGGGGCCCCGAGACCGGCTCAATTGAGTATGGGTACCGGGTCCCCTTCGACGGAATCCATGTCTTCATCGACAAGATCGGCGAACCGGGCCCTGATCCGGACACCTGCACGGCTGCACCGACATCTTCGAGATGGCTCAGCGTGCACGACCCGCCCGGGTTCAACCCACCGTGGAGCGCGCCTTTGTTGGATATATCCATGGGGTAGAATTTGAGGAAGGATCTACATCTGGTGGAGAGACGGTCATATACTCTGATGACAAATCATCTTACGGCTCAATCGACTCAATGTATCAACTGCAAGACGGCTGGCTTGGGGGTTATTCCGATGGCGATGGTATTCCGGACCCCTATGAGCCACCAAGCCGGGTGGCGATCTTCATGGCCGGTACTCTAACGGCGCCTGGATCTGCAACCGCTGCTGCTATGACCTCTGATTCTACATCCACGGCAACAGCTGGCGTTGCCGGCTTTGCGCGCCCACCGGCTCAAGTTATGACTGAGTTGCTGGAAGCTTTGGCGACTTTAATGGGGGTGCAGATAACCCCACATAATCAAGAGCAGCATAAGGTAGACGTTGCAAAGCTAAGGGATGAGATAGCTAAGGCCAAAGAGGACCTGGCGGCTAAGAACGCTAGGACGGCCACGGAGTGAGCTGTTTTGGATGCTGAGGCACAACGGATTCAGGCGGACTCTTTCCAGCTCACCCTAGATCAAAACGCATCAAATGAAGTCATGAGAAGGAGGCACCAGAGCCGTCTACCCCCGATTTATGATGCTAGGAACCTCTTCAACACGCCTGAAGAGGGGACTAGTAACCCGCCGGAGATAAACTAGGTTGAAGCACCTGGGGCTGGAGCGCCAGCTCAGCCGCGCACGACGGAGCAGCTCCGCTTGAAAACTACTCCACTTCAGCGTGTACCGACGCCATCGGGTCATTATTCTTACCCTTTGGATAATATGATTGTTGCGGCGACGCGGCTGGCAACTCTATCGGTTGAAGGTGAATCGTCGGCGGTAATAGAAATACGATGAGCCGAAGAATTGATTCAGACGGTCGTGGCCCAATAGGCAGCTTACTCATATAGTCGTGATCGGATCCACTCAACACCGCGTCCGAGCAGGAGTTATAGCAGGCATATTGATGAGTCGACTGTGTCAAGCAGTGGGTGATACCGCAATCAGCTTCGTAGGACTAACCCTCCGCACGCTGGTAATAATGTCCATGCTTTGGTGGACCAGGGTAGAGCACGTCGGGAGGCCGAGCTAGCGGCTCAGCAAGCGGCTCATCAACATTCTCCGATTCATCCAACAACTTCGGTAGAGATAGGTGTGACCTTTAGAACCTTGGGTGTGCCATGTTTAGTGCCGGCTATACGGAACGTACGTTTGCCCAAGAATTTCAAGGGCCCTCAAAATGTGCCTAACTACACAGCAGATCAGCCCCCTGAAGCTTGGGTTGAAAGTTATGAGATGGCAACGGAGCTGCTGGATGTCGGCAATGCTGCATGTGCTAAGTATTTCACCATGATGTTGGATGGGACGGCCCGTACTTGGTTTAAAGGGTTGTCGGTTAACTCCATTGGAACATGGGCCGCGTTAAAAGCCCGGTTTATCCAGAATTTTATACACACGTGCAAACAGCCTATGTACATTGTGGATCTGGACTCCTATATCCAAGAATAGGGCGAGTCAACAACCCATTGGGTACGCCGTGTCTCAGCCATCCTGCACTCATCAAATCGTATCAATGTCGGGACAACAGTTATAATGTTGGAGAAAAAACTATCATTTTTATGCCCCTTAAGCAGAAGTTGGGGCGGCTCAAACATCACTGCAATGACATGGGGGAGCTCATGGCGGCTTTGGTTAAGTATGCCGACTCTGATAGTACCATGGACCCCGAGCCTGATGAGGAAAAGCCGGGTAAGGGAAAGAAGAGTAGCAACACCAAGGGGCAGCATCATAACCCGGCGAACCAGGGGGCAACGGTAAGCACAAGGCTGATAATAGTTTGGATTTTGTGGCAAACACCAACACGCAGAATAATGGCCAGCGTCATAAAAGGAAAGCCAAACCCTCGGTTTAGAGGGCCAAATTTCAACCTCGAGGAGATGCTGAATCAGCCCTACCCAAAGCATGGTACACAGGAAAATCCGGCCGCTCACCTCTGGAAAGATTGCTTCATCATGAGAGAGTACAGAAAAAATTCAGAACAATCATGGGCCGGACGGTGGCTCAGGTCCCGGCTCTCACGGTCCGGGTTACGGTGGCGGCATTTCTAGTTCCAGTTTTCAAGGCCAAGGCAATCATGGTGGTTATAATCAACAGTCTGGACAGGGGGCTCAACAGTAGCAGCAGTCAGGGTATCAGAGTAACCCGAAGCAATTGAATAGTGGACAGTACCACGTCTTCACCACAAGTTTATGTAAGCGGTGATACGTCCATTTTGCATCATGCTTATATGTTGATATTTATTGCACTATGGGCTGTTATTACATGTTTTGTCACAATACTTATGCCTTTTCTCTCTTATTTTACAAGGTTTACATGAAGAGGGAGAATGCCGGCAGCTGGAATTCTGAGCAGGAAAAGGAGCAAACTCTGGAAACCTATTCTGCACAACTCCAAAAGCCCAGAAACTCAACAGAACTCTGTTTCAAAAAATATAAAAAATATCTGGCGAAAGAAGTTCACGAGGGGGGCCACCTGCTGTCCACGAGGGTGGGGGGCATGCTCCCACTCTCATGGCGCGCCCCCTGTCTCGTGGGCCCCCCGAAGGCCCCCAAATGCCCATCTTCTCCTATATGAGGTGTTTTGACCTGGAAAAAATCATAAGGAGGCTTTCGGGACCAGACGTGCCGTCTCGAGGCGGAACCGGGGTGGAAACCAATCTAGGGCTCCGGCATAGCTGTTCTGTCGGGGATACTTCCTTCTGGGAGGGGGAAATCGTCACTGCCGTCATCACCAACAACTCTCCCATCTTGGGGAGGGCTATCTTCATCAACATCTTCACCGGCACCATCTCCTCTCAAACCCTAGTTCATCTCTTGTATCCAATCTTTGTACCCAAACCTCAAATTGGTACATGTGGGTTGCTAGTAGTGTTGATTACTCCTTGTAGTTGATGCTAGTTGGTTTATTTGGTGGAAGATCATATGTTCAGATCCATTATGCATATTAATATCCCTCTGATCATGAACCATATTTTGTCTTGTGAGTAGTTACTTTTTTTCCTGAGGACATGGGAGAAGTCTTGCTATTAGTAGTCATGTGAATTTGGTCTTCGTTTGATATTTTGATGAGATGTATGTTGTCTCTCCTCTAGTGGTGTCATGTGAACGTCGACTACATGACACTTCACCATTATTTGGGCCTAGAGGAAGGCATTGGAAAGTAATAAGTATATGATGGGTTGCTAGAGTGACAGAAGCTTAAACCCTAGTTTATGCATTGCTTCGTAAGGGGCTGATTTGGATCCATATGTTTCATGATATGGTTAGGTTTACCTTAATACTTCTTTTGTAGTTGCGGATGCTTGCATTAGAGGTTAATCATAAGTGGGAGGCTTGTCCAAGTAAGGACAGCACCCAAGCACCGGTCCACCCACATACCAAATTATCAAAGTACCGAACGCGAATCAGATGATCATGATGAAAACTAGCTTGACGATAATTCACATGTGTCCTCGGGAGCGCTTTCCTTTATATAAGAGTTTGTCCAGGCTTGTCCTTTGCTACACCTCGCTGCACCTTATTTACTTTTACCTTTTTTTACTTGCTACCAATTACCTTATCACAAAACTATCTGTTGCCTATAATTTCAGTGCTTGTAGAAAATACCTTACTGAAAACTGCCTAACATTTCCTTCTGCTCCTCGTTGGGTTCGACACTCTTACTTATTGAAAGGACTACGATAGACCCCCTACACTTGTGGGTCATCAAGCGGGATCAGAAACTCCATAAAAAGGCAGAGAATACCATTGAGCCGGCGGTTCCCCGTTACTTACACTGGTCTGAGCAACCCATCGTGTGGCAGTCAGGGTATCAGAGTAACCCGAAGCAGTTGAATAGTGGACAGTACCACGTCTTCACCACAAGTTTATGTAAGCGGGATTACAAACTCCATAAAAGGGTAGTGAATGCCGTTGAGCCGGTGGTTCCCCGTTACTTACACTGGTTTGAGCAACCCATCGCGTGGAGTTGCGAGGATCACCCGCCCCGGGTTGATAATCCGGGTCACCTGGCACTGGTGGTAGCGCCTCGGGTGGGGGGTACAAGTTTACTAAGGTACTGATGGATGGAGGCAGCAGCATCAACATCCTTTACTATGATACTTTTTGTCGCATGGGTTGACTGAAAAAAAACTTAAACCGTCCAATACGGTTTTCCATGGAGTGGTGCCTGATAAGTCGGCGTATCATGTAGGCAAGATCGCTCTAGAAGTAACCTTTGGGGATGAACATGATTCCAGAGCAGAAACTTTGACTTTTGAAGTTGTCAAGATCCACAGCCCGTATCATGCTCTATTTGGATGGTCAGCTTATGTTAAGTTCATGGTGAGACCATGTAACTTTTATCCGCAGCTCAAGATGTCGGGTCACAAGGGTACCATCATGGTGCATGGAAGCCGGAAGATAGCCTTGGAGTGTGAAGAGGGCAATGCTGCCTATGCTGAGTCCGTTTGTGCAATAGAGGAATTGAAATTTTATATGGATAATGTCGACCCATCAGATAAGACATCTTTGAAAAAGCCAACCACAAAGCATGACCCTTTGCTAAAGTTCAAATCAGCAGACGACCCTAAGCTGATTGACTTTGTTCCTGGTGATTCATCCAAGCAGTTCAGCATCAGTGCTAATTTGGATCCGAAATAGGAATGCGCGCTCATCGAGTTCATCTGTGAGAACCGAGACATTTTTGCATGGAAACCTTCTGACATGCCAGGTGTGCCGAGGGAACTCGTTGAGCACACTCTTAATATTGATCCAAAGTTTAAGCCGGTCAAGCAATTCCTTTGTTGCTTCAATGAAGAGAGGTGTAAGGCCATTGGTGAAGAAGTGGCTCGGCTCTTGGAGGCTGGGCTCATTATTGAAGTCTTTCATCCTGAGTGGCTAGCAAACCCGGTGCTGGTGCTTATGAAAAATGGCGCTTGGCATATGTGTGTGGATTACACAGATTTGAACAAAGCATGTCCAGTTGATCCTTTTGCTCTCCCCTGCATTGATCAAATTATTGATGCTACGGCGGGTTGTGAACGTCTGATCTTTTTGGATGCTTATTCTGGTTATCATCATATCAAGATGGCAGTTAAGGACCTGGAGAAGAAAACTTTTATCACTCCTTTTGGAGCCTTCTGTTATGTGCCTATGCCTTTCAGGCTCAAGAGTGCCCAGGCGACTTACCAGTTATGTGTGCAGAATTGCCTTCATGACCAGAATGGGCGCAATGTTCATGTTTATGTGGATGATACTATGGTGAAATCCAGGAAGAAGGAAACCTTGATAGATGATTTAAAAGAGACCTCTGACAATCTCCGGGTCTACAAGATGATGCTTAACCCGGCCAAGTGTGTCTTTGGTGTACCAGCAGGCAAGCTCTTGGGTTTTTTGGTTTCTGACAGAGGCATTGAAGCTAACCCGGAGAAGATCAAGGCCATTACTTCCTTGGCTAAGCCGATGCGTGTCAATGATATTCAGTGTCTGGCGGGTCGTATTGCGGCCTTAAGCCGGTTCATAAGCCGGTTGGGTGAGAAAGCTATACCAGTATATCAGATGATGAAGAAAGCAGATCACTTTGTCTGGAGTGACGCTGCTAATGAAGCATTTGAAGCCTTGAAGAAACAGTTAGCTGAGCCGCCAGTCCTTGCTGCACCTATTGATAAGGAGACATTGTTGTTGTATGTGGCTGCTAATGTACGGGCTGTCAGCGTAGCTATTGTGGTGGAACGGAAGGAGTTGGGCAAGGAGCATCCAGTTCTAAGGCCGGTTTACTACATATCAGTGAGGTGCTTATTGAATCCAAGCAGAGGTACCCACACTGGCAGAAGCTTGTGTATAGGGTGTTCATGGCTAGCCGAAAGCTCAAGCAGTACTTTTTGGGTCATCCTATCACTGTGGTCAGCTCTGCTCCTTTAGGGGATATCATTCAAAACAGAGAAGCCACTGGTCGGGTCGCCAAGTGGGCCATTGAACTTGGACCTCATGGTTTTAAGTATATGCCTCGCACAGCCATCAAGTCTCAAGCACTTGTAATTTCATCAATGATTGGACAGAGTTGCAGAAGCCTGAAGAAAAGCCGGATCACACATATTGGACCATTCACTTTAATGGATCCAGGCAATTGGAAGGCTCGGGGGCTGGAGTTGTCTTGACTTCCCCACGAGGTGATAAATTCTGTTATGTTTTAAGGTTGATGTTCCCTTGTACTAATAATGCAGCTGAATATGAAGCCTTGCTCCATGGTCTTCGGATGGCTAAGGAGATGAATCTAAGCCACGTTAGGTGTTTTGGCGACTCAGACTTGGTGGCTCAGCAAGTTTCTGGCACTTGGGATTCTAAAGATCCGCTCATGGCAGCTGATCGATGCGAGATTGATGCTATTGCTGGTCACTTCAAAGGTTATCAGGTGGAACATGTTGATTGTAGGAAAAATGAGGCGGGTGATGCTCTAAGCCAGTTAGGATCCCAGCGTAAGCCGGTGCCACCTAATGTTTTTCTGGATATCCTGCATAGCCCTTCAGTCAAGTTGCCTATAGAGGAAGATCTAGCTATTCCTGACCCGGAGGCACAATTGGTGGCGGCTCTTCATGTGATTCCTTATTGGACAGTTCCATATTTGGCTTATATGACCCGGGGCGAGTTACCTGAGGATGAAACTTTGGCCAGGCAAGTACCCGGCGGTCTCATTCAATGACCATTGTCAATGAAGAGTTGCATCATTGTAGTGTTACTGGGGCGTTTCAACGTTGTGTTTCTCCTGTGGAGGGCCGAGAGATTCTTTGTTAGATCCATGAAGGAGATTGTGGTTATCATGCTGGTTCTAAGTCTCTTGTAGCCAAGGCTTTTCATCATGGGTTTATTGGCTGACGGCTCATGCTGATGCGGAGGATTTGGTCAGTAAATGTGATGGTTGTGAGAAATTTTCACGCCAAGCTCATGTGCTGGCTCAAGAATTGAGGATGATTCCAATTACTTGGCCATTTGCAGTCTGGGGGCTTGATATGGTTGGGGCTTTCAAAAGGTTGAAAGATAAAAAGACTCACCTCTTGGTGGTTGTTGACAAGTTTACAAAATGGATCGAAGCAGAGCCGGTTAGTAAGTGTGATGTGGCAATGGCGGTTCAATTCATCAAAAAGGTGATTTTCCATTTTGGTTTTCTACATAGCATCATAACTGATAATGGCGCGAATTTTTCCAAGGGTGCTATGAAAGATTTTTGTCAACGAGAACATATCCGTCTTGATGTATCATCAGTGGCTCACCCCCAATCCAATGGTCAAGCTGAGAGAGCCAATCAAGCGATCCTGAGAGGCATCAAGCCCTGGCTTATGGTCCCTTTGCAGAGGACGCCGGGTTGTTGGGTGGAGGAGTTACCCTCAGTACTATGGAGCATTAATACTACCCCCAATAGATCCACGGGTTACACACCCTTCTTCATGGTTTACGGAGCAGAGGCTGTTCTCCCTAGTGACATCCGTCACGACTCGCCCCGTGTGGCGGCTTATGTTGAAGCTGATAATGAAAAAGCACGTCAGGATGCACTTGACCTATTGGATGAGGAGCGCAACCTTGTGGCGGCTCGTTCAGTGATTTACCAGCAAGATATGCGCCATTATCACAGCCATCGGCTTAAGACCAGAACTTTTCAAGAGGGTGACTTGGTGCTCTGTCTTATGCAGGATAAAAAAGATATGCATAAACTATCCCCACCTTGGGAAGGGCCTTTTGTGGTCAGCAAGAATTTAAACAATGGATCATACTACCTTATCGATGTTCGAGACCACAAGGACTCACGCACATCGGAGGAGGAGACCCGTCGGTCGTGGAATATTGCTCATCTTCGGCCTTATTACACCTGAGTCACCCGCTCTCGTGATGTACAAATTTTGACAATGTATATATGATGATGGTTATAATAAAATCGGCATCGCTGATAATTCAGGGCCTCTTTCGTTTCATTTATACTAATAATGAGTCTTTGTTTCATATGATTACTTGGGGGCTTATTGCTCAATCGAGCATAGTGTGATTACCCTATTCCTCCGGCTTATACACCTGGAATAAAACATTACTTGGGGGCTCTTTGTCCAACGGACAAGAGTTTCCTGACCCTTGTAATAGGCTTGGAAGACAGGTGTATTCACCTAAAAACCCGGGTTATCCTGCCTTTTAAGTGACTGGAATGACTCATCGTACTTTTGACAAGTTAATCTTATACAGACTCTGAACTTGTCAAAGTTAAAATGACGATTGGTCATGTGAGGCCCGGCTTATAAGGTTAAGTGACGGTTTAACTCAGCGGCTGTGTGGCTCTTTGATAGCACTTGATTTAAAGGTTTGGCAGCCATGAACGCCTTGTTTTTTGTCTTTTGGTTTATATTTGTTTTGCGTGTTTTGTGACATGTTGATACATGATTGAAAACCAATAAGGGATCTAATGCCTTAGGATTCACATATGAATCCATCCGGAGTTTGTTAAACCGGGCCTGGCTTTGAACTATAAGTCGCCAGAATATGATGGTTTTATACTTGGAAGCATTGTGCTCTAAGGGGCTGTTTGGATGGCGCCTGCGCCCGCCCTGCCAAATCGGGGCGCGCCAATAATTTGGCGAGGGATTCTGCAGCTGCTGGCTCAGTCGGAAGTTGGCGTAAAATCTGAACAGCTAGCCAAAAACTTGGCGTGGAACTGAAATTTTGGCGGCGATCCAAACGCCTGCCCACCTCCTCAGTCAACGCCAAGATTTTGGTAGGGTAGTTGTTGTTAGCGATCCAAACAGCCTCTAAGTTTTGGGATATTACCCCTTGCTGCATACGGCGTTGTAAGCTGGCGGCATATGTTAATTCAACAGAGCATTATGCGCTCAATATTTTGGGCTGTCACCCTTACTGCGTTGGTATGGTAAGCCGGCAGTGCGAATGAATATCACAGGTATGATATTTTATAATTATGTAAGGTTATAATTGAACCGGCCCTGGTTATGGACTGCCTTTGTTCACCAGTGGTTTTTATAGGGTATTGTGACTCACCCAGCGATAAACCACCAGGGCACTTGTGATTTGTTTTGTGTGCAGGTAAAATAATAAACCTAGCATACATAGTTGATGAGATCATGAGCACAAATGGCGAAGCTTCAATTGGTAAAGCGACAGTGTCATGTAGAACAAAACATGCGCGATGGCTTGACAGTCAAGAGTTTAACTAGCCTATTACAAGGCATCTGATGGCGGACAAAGGATAAATGTTTTGATGTCAGCACAGCGAGGTATGATGCTCAGTAAAAGCAGCTTATGATTATGGACGGGTTGAAGCCTCCGGGTCATCATGCGCCTCTTCTTCATCTTCAGCTCATTGGTTATCCACCAGCTGGAAATCAGGTGTAGCCCAGTTGATACCGGTCAACACTCAAAATATTATTTATCTCTATTTCAAAATCGAGCTCTGGCACCTCTACAAATCCCTGCTTCCCTCTGCGAAGGGCCTATCTATTTACTTTTTATGTTGAGTCATCATCTTCTTATTAAAGAGCACCAGTTGGAGAGCACCGCTGTCATTTGCATGTATTGCTATTAATTTTCATTGAGTATGATTGTGACTGGATCTCTTCTACCATGAATTACAATGTCTAGTCAGTCCTTGATCTTTAAGGGTGCTCTGCATTTATGTTTTGCGGTCTTTGAAAGAGCTAGTGAGATACCATCTTGTTATATCATATTATGATTGTTTTGAGAAAGTGTTGTCATCCGAGATTTATTATTATTGCTCGCTAGTTGATTATGCCATTGATATGAGTAGACATGAGACCTGAAAGTTATTGTGAATGTGGTTAGTTCATGATCTTTGCTGAAAACTTGAATGCTGGCTTTACATATTTACAACAACAAGAGCAAACAGAGTTTGTCAAAGTTTTTCTTTATCACTTTCAGTTTATCAACTAAATTGATTGAGGACAAGCAAAGGTTTAAGCTTGGGGGAGTTGATACGTCTCCAATGTATCTACTTTTCCAAACACTTTTGCCCTTGTTTTGGACTCTAACTTGCATGATTTGAATGGAACTAACTCGGACTAACGCTGTTTAATTGCCATGGTGTTATTTTTGTGCAAAAATAAAAGTTCTCGGAATGACCTGAAATTCAACGGAGAATTATTTTGGAATATATAAAAAATATCTGCGGAAAGAACCAGACCAGGGGGGCACACCCTGTCCACGAGGGTGGGGATGCCCCCCTGGGCGCGCCCCCTGCCTCGTGGGCCCCCTGTTGCTCCACCGACGTCTTCCCTGACTCCATATATTCCCTTTCGGGGAAAAAAATCAGAGAAGGGGAATTATCGCGTTTTACGATATGGAGCCGCCGCCAAGCCCTAATCTCTCTCTGGAGGGTAGATCTAGAGTCCGTTTGGGGCTCCGGAGAGGGGAGATCGTCGCCATCGTCATCATCAACCTTCCTCCATCACCAATTCCATGATGCTCACCGCCGTGCGTGAGTAATCCCATCGTAGGCTTGCTAGACGGTGATGGGTTGGATGAGATTTACCATGTAATCGAGTTAGTTTTGTTAGGGTTTGATCCCTAGTATCCACTATGTTCTAAGATTGATGTTGCTATGACTTTGCTATGCTTAATGCTTGTCACTAGGGCCCGAGTGCCATGATTTCAGATTTGAACCTATTATGTTTTCATGAATGTATGTGTGTTCTTGATCCTATCTTGCAAGTCAATAGTCACCTACTATGTGTTATGATCCGGCAACCCCGAAGTGACAATAGTCGGGACCACTCCCGATGATGACCATAGTTTGAGGAGTTCCTGTATTCACTATGTGTTAATGCTTTGGTCTGGTACTCTATTAAATGGAGGCCTTAATATCCCTTAGTTTCTATTAGGACCCCGCTGCCACGGGAGGGTTGGACAAAAGATGTCATGCAAGTTCTTTTCCATAAGCACGTATGACTATATTCGGAATACATGCCTACATTACCTTGATGAACTGGAGCAAGGTCTGTGTCACCCTATGTTATAACTATTACATGAGGAATCGCATCCGACATAATTATCCATCACCGATCCCATGCCTACGAGCTTTTCACATATTGCTTGTTGCTTATTTACTTTTTCGCTGCTACTGTTACAATCACTACAAAACTACTATCGCTGCCTTTACCATTACCGTTACTTCCATATTACTTTGCTAGTAAATTACCTTGCTGCAGATACTACGTTTTCCAGGTGTGGTTGAATTGACAGCTCAACAGCTAACACTTGAGAGTATTCTTTGGCTCCCCTTGTGTCGAATCAATAAATTTGCGTTGAATACTTTACCCTCGAAAACTGTTGCGATCCCCTACACTTGTGGGTTATCAAGACTATTTTCTGGCGCCGTTCCCGGGGAGCATAGCTATATTCTTTAAGTCACTTGGGATTTATATATGTTGATCACTACGAAGAACATGAAAGACTCAAAAACCAAGATTTATCCCTCAACTACGAGGGGAGGTAAGGAATTGCCATCTAGCTTTGCACTTGATTCACCCTCTGTTATGAGTAAACTTGCGACGCCTACTCCTGCTATTGAATCTGATATGTCACATGTTCTTGATGATGCTAATTCTGCTATGTATGATGCAACTACTTCTATGCTTGATAATACTGTGCCACTAGGTGAATTTCTTGATGAACAAATTGCTAAGGTTAGGGAGAATGGAAATATTGAAACAGATAATATTGATGAAAGTGATAATGAAGATTCTCCCCCTAGATATGATATGTCTGTTATTCCTAAGGGTTATGTTATGGATGAGGAAACTGCTAGAGACTTTCTTGCTTGCAATGATAGATATGATCTTAAGAAGCTGTTAGCTAAGCTGAAAGAAAAGTCTTTGAATGCTAGAATAAAATATGACCCTGCTTTTGCTACTTCACATATCTTTGTTACTGATAAGGATTATGATTTCTCTGTTGATCCTGAGTTAATTACTTTGGTTGAATCTAATCCTTTCCATGGCTATGAATCTGGAACTGTTATGGCACATCTTACTAATTTGAATGATCTAGCCACCCTGTTTACCAACGAGGAAAAGATTCATTATTACTATATCCTTAAGTTATTTCCGTTCTCGTTGAAGGGTGATGCTAAGACATGGTTTAATTCTCTTGATCCTGGTTGTGTGCGTAGTCTCCAGGATATGATTTATTACTTCTCTGCTAAATATTTTCCCGCTCATAAGAAACAAGCTGCCTTACATGAAATTTATAATTTTGTGCAAATTGAAGAAGAGAGTCTCCCACAAGCTTGGGGAAGGCTTCTCCAATTACTTAATGCTTTGCCTAATCATCCTCTTTAGAGGAATGAAATACTTGATGTCTTTTATAATGGACTAACCGATGCTTCCAGAGACCACCTGGATAGTTGTGTTGGTTGTGTTTTCAGGGAAGGAACTGTGGATCAAGCTGAATTACTATTGGATGATATGTTGACCAATGAAAACAATTGGACACTTCATGAACCAGCCCCTAAGCCAACTCCAAAGAAAAGGGGTGTTCTATTTCTCAGCCCCGAAGATATGCAAGAGGCAAAGAAATCTATGAAAGAAAAAGGTATTTAAGCTGAAGATGTTAGGAATTTACCACCTATTAAAGAAATACATGGTCTTGATAACCCGACACAGGTAGTAAAGGTAAATTCTCTTTATAGATTTGATGAAGGTGATATTCCTCGTTATTAGTCTGCTAGCCAATGCTTAGATGAGTTTGACAACTTCATTGTTAAACAAGAAAACTTCAATGCTTATGTTGGTAGACAATTGCAACGTAATGCCAACATGATTGAACGCTTGAGTGATTATATGTCTAGAGTTAAAGGTGAATTGAAACTCATTAGTAAACATGCTTCCATGGTTACCACTCAAGTAGAATAAGTACTTAAAGCACAAAACGATTTGCTCGGTGAATTAAATAGTAAGAAAATGATAATGTTGTTAGAGTTATGACTAGAGGTGGTAAAATGACTCAGGAACCTCTGTATCCTGAAGACCGCCCTAAGAGAATTGAGCAAGATTATCAGAGAGCTAATTTAGATGCACCAAGTACTTCTAAGAAGATGAAAAAGAAAAATGATAGGACTTTGCATGCTTCTAGCGAACCTGTAGCTGACACACCTGAGAATCCCAATGATATCTCTATCTCTGATGCTGAGACACAATCTGGTGATGAACATGAACCTAGTGATAATGTTAATGATGATGTTCATGATGATGCTCAACCTAGCAATGATAATGATGAAGAGATTGAACCTACTATTGATCTTGATAACCCACAATCAAAGAATCAACGTTATGATAAGAGAGACTTTGTTGCTAGGAAGTGTGGTAAGAAAAGAGAGCCATAAGTTCAGAAACCCATGCCTTTTCCTCCTAAACCATCCAAGAAAAAGGATGATGAGGATTTTGAGCGCTTTGCTAAAATGATTAGACCTATCTTTTTGCGTATGCGTTTGACTGATATGCTTAAAACAAATCCTTATGCTAAGTATATGAAGGATATCATTACCAATAAAAGAAAGATAACTGAAGTTGAAATTTCCACCATGCTTGCCAATTACACCTTTGAGGGTGGAATACCAAAGAAACTAGGAGATCTAGGAGTTGCCACTATACCTTGCTCCATTTAAAGAAACTATGTTAAAACTGCTTCGTGTGATCTTGGGGCTGGTGTTAGTGTCATGCCTCTCTCTTTATATCGTAGACTTGATTTGAATAAGTTGACACCTACAGAAATATCTTTGCAAATGGTCGATAAATCAACTGCTATACATGTCGGTATTTGTGAGGATGTGTCTGTTGTGGTTGCAAATGTTACTATTCTAACGGACTTTGTTATCCTTGATATTCCCGAGGACGATAGTATGTCTATTATCTTTGGTAGACCCTTTTTGAATACTGCAGGGGCTGTTATTGATTCAACAAAGGCAATGTCACTTTTCATGTCAATGGTAATGAGCATACGGTACACTTCCCGAGGAAACAACCTCAGGTCCACAGTATAAATTCTATTGGAAACTTTTCAACGATTACTATTGGAGGTTTTGAATTTCCTCTTCCTACTGTCAAGAAGAAATATGATATTCTTATTGTTGGGGACATGCATATCCCCATTGAGGTAACCTAGTGTTATTCAAAAATTCTCAGGTTTCATGTTATTTGGAAAGAATTTATTAACAAGACCTGATCAACCTTGTTAATGGATTCCTTTTGATGACCATGAGATGGGTGAATCTAGATAGTACAACCTTTTGTACCCTCCTTTTACTTTCTGTTAATTAGTTAAATAAAGCAAAAATGGTATTTTCTGTCTGTTTTCAGAGTTATCCGTGCAATAAAAAAATACCCCGAAAATAAAAGTTCCCCAAATACCTTGAAAATGATATATGATTTTTTTCTAGAATATTTGAGAATATTTGGAACTGAGAACACGGCAGGGGGAGCCAGCACCTGGCCATGAGGGTGCAGGGTGCGCCCACCCCCTGGGCGCGCCCCCTGCCTCATGGGCCCCACGTGGCCTGTGACGCCCCAAGACAGACGCCCCAGAAGACTTCCATATATTCCGTTGCCGTCATATGTTTTATTTCTGTTTGTTGCATTTCATCATCGCCTTGCATCCGCATATTTTCATAAAACTCATAGCCGTTCGTAGTTGCCGCTTCTCTCTGTCTTCGCTGACCTGTTGTCAGACCGCTTGTTCTTGTTAACCTTCTCTTAGACCAACCAGGCCACTCTCTTCTCTCTTTCTCCGAGACCAACAAAACCCCCTTGTCTTTGTTGACCTCTCTCACACCCCTCATGCGCGTCCGAAACTTCCCCGAACCCGACCCGGGCAGTCGTGACCGATGGGTCCGGATCATCCCCAAACATCCCGAAAATATCTCTGTTTTCGTATTTGGACTCCCTGCTATTTATATCTCGACCGTCCGATTACGATCGGAGGGATGACATACCCCTAAACCTAACCCACTTGCTATATAATCAGTGCAACCCTAAAATCTAGGCAGCTTGTCCCATCCTTCCATTCGCCGCCGCCGCCGCCACTCCTCCCCTCGGGGTCCCCTCCCGATCCATTTTTCCCCAACTAGATTCCTGACCATCTTCCTTGATTTCCACCGCCGCCCAGCCCTCTTCCTCGCCACACCACTGTCCATCTCCCGAGCCAGTCCTGCCTTGTTCCCCACCATCCTCGCTCGTCCATCTCGCCGTCGTTGTCGGGCGCCATCGCAGTCGTCCATCTCCTGCAGCCTGTGCGACTCCTTGCCAAATACAAGCAGCAGGAAGCCCGAGGCTGCGTCCCTCGAGCAGGGGAGCAGGCATGTAGTCGCGCCCTCCGCCATAGACCTCGCTTCTGCCTCTAGCCCTCGTCCACGACCGCGCCAAGACCAGCGGTCGGCCGCCCGCGTTACATGCCCGAGACCTCCTCCTCGACTCCCCTTTGTGAACCCCGACGCCACCTCTTCCTACACCGCCGTCTCGTGCTGCCACCAGCCGGCCCCCGGAGCAAGCAGGTCCTCCTCGCTGCCACATGTGCTCTGGTGAGCCCTCTCGCTGCTCCCTCTCCTCCTCCCTTCGTTACTCTCCCTCTTCCCCTCTGCTCACATCTCTCTCTCTCTCTCTCTCTGAACCAGGCCGCCGCCACCATGGCCTCAGCTCTCCGCGACGCCCAGGGCCCCGTCCTCGCCTTCCTCCAGCACCGTCGAACTCCATCTCCATGCCTCGCCCTCCCTTCGTCGTCTGCCTGCAGGGAACGAGGAGCACGTCGCCCCGACTCCCCTTGCCCGTTCCAGCCGGCCTCCCTCGCCCGTTCACCCACCGCGCCAAGTCCGTCGCCGTCCTCGTGTTGCTCCGCCACCGCGCCGTGGTATGCCGCCCTCCAACCGTGGGTCAGTGTCGCTGTTCCACTGCCGGAGCTCCATCCCGCCTTCGTGCCGCCATTGGTCCTCTGTCTCACCTGAAGCCGCTGCGTTCAGTTCAGTCTCTGCATCGAGTAGAGAAGGACGACGCCTGCTGCCTGGTGTCTCCTCATCGTGTGCGTGGGCCTTCTTCCCCTTGGCTCAATGAGAGCAGCTCCCCAGCCCCAGCAGTTTCGACCCTAGTCATGTTTTTTTTCGCGGAACGATTTAGCTATTTTCCAGGGTTTTACTGTTTTACAGTTTAGTCCCTCTAGATAATGCATATAGTAACTTTCAAACCGTGCATCGGATCAAAATGTTGTAAACATGTAAAATGCTTAGAATTTTGTGTAGTTTAGTAATATGCCACTTTCATCCATGTTTAAAAAGTTTAAATGGTTGTTTGCATTTGTTTGTTTAAATAACATGTTAAATTGGTTTAATTCATAACTAAATAACCGTAGCTCCAAATTTAATAAACTTTATATGTAAATGGGGTGGAAAAATGTGTAGAATAACATGGTTCACTTAGTTTTGCTGTTTAACAACATTAAAATATGGTAATAGGCAGAATATTACAAAATTCATTATATGCACCTGGGGATTTCCCGTAATTGTTGTTTGTTGTTATCGGTCCCATTTAAATTGCCTAAATAGGTAGTTTACTTTTGCTCCACCTTTTGCCATGTTAAACAACACTTAATATTGTTGTCTACATAGACGAGATCAAACTAAATAATTAGATGTGGTGTTGCGTCAAATATGCAAGTCGATGCATATTGACCCCACTTAACTTGTAGTGTTGTTTGTTGCACTTTGCCATGCCATGCATATTTAAATCGTACATGCATCATACTTGTTTGTGCATCATGCCATGGTTATGATATGTGTGTTTACCATGTTGTTTGCTTCTTTCCGGTTGCTTCTCTTGGTAGCTTCGGTTTCGTTCCGGAGTTGTGAGGATTCGTTCGACTTCGTCCGTTTGTCTTCTTCATGGACTCGTTCTTCTTCCTTGCGGAATCCCAGGCAAGATGACCGTTCCTCAATATCACCTCTATCTTTGCCTATGCTAGTTGTCTCGCTCTTTAATAATGCCTCGATGCCTATTCCTATTTGTCAGCCTCCTATTGTGGCCATGAAACACTCTAACCGCCTTCCTAGCAAACTGTTGATTGGCTAAGTACGCTTTTGCTCAGCCCCTCTTATAGCGTTGTTAGTTGCAGGTGAAGTTTGAAGATTGCTCCACGCTCGGACTTGTTTTATTGGGATAACACAATATGTACTTGTTATAAACTAATGCACCTATATATTGGCAATGGGTGGAAGGCTTGGCCTTCTGCTTGGTGTTTTGTTCCACTCATGCCACCATAGGAACCGATAAATCGGTGTTATGTTCCTTGTTTTTGCGTTCCTAACATGGTTGGGGTTTATGGGCCCCCCTTGATAATTCGCACTGCTTAAAGCTCTTCCAGCAAGGCCCAACTTTGGTTTTAATTTGCCTCATAATAAAACTTAATTAAATTAATTAAATTTGCATAGGGGGTCGCGTCCCCGTGTTCTTAATTCTACATAACAGGGGGGCAGTGCTGATGGTGTTGGTCCCAAATGGGCAACCTGCGGGGCCACCACGGGGAAACTCGAGGTTTGGCTCCCGTAGCTTGTCTCATCCTGTCGTGGCCTGAGATGAGATACACGCGGCTACCATCAAGGTGTCGGCACGTGCTACCTCTTGAGCTTGCGTTGTATTCCCTCGAAGAGGAAAGCGAGATGTAGCACAGTAGCGTAAGTATTTCCCTCAATTTTTGAGAACCAAGGTATCAATTCAGTAGGAGACCACTCGCCAGTCCCTCGCAAGTGCACAAACAAATAAGAACTTCGCAACCAACGCGATAAGGGGTTGTCAACCCCTTTACGGTCACTTACGATAGTGAGATCTGATAGAGATGATAAGATAATTTTTTTGGTATTTTTTTAGTTTAATAAAACAGCAAATAAACAACGGACATATAAATTGACGGGAAAGTAATATGATAAAGATAGACCCGGGGGCCATAGTTTTCTCTAGTGGCTTCTCTCATGATAGCGATATTCTACGGCGGGTAAACAAATTACTGTCGAGCAATTGATAGAAAAGCGAATAATTATGAGACTATCTAGGCATGATCATTGTGTATAGGCATCATGTCCGAGACAAGTAGACCGGCTCATGCCTGCATCTACTACTATTACTCCACATATCGACCGATATCCAGCATGCATCTAGTGTATTGAGTTCATACGAACAGAGTAACGCCTTAAGAAAGATGACATGATGAAGAGGGATAAACTCAAGCAATATGATGAAAACCCCATCTTTTTATCCTTGATGGCAACAATACAATACGTGCCTTGCTGCCCCTACTGTCACTGGGAAAGTACACCGCAAGATTGAACACAAACCCAAGCACTTCTCCCATTGCAAGAACTATAGATCTAGTAGGCCAAACCAAACCAATAATTCGAAGAGACTTGCAAGGATATTATGAGCACACATAAAAAGTTCAGAGAAGAACCAAATATCTTTCATAGATAACCATGATCATAAACTCACAATTAATCGGATCTCGACAAACACACCGCAAAAAGATATTACATTGAATAGATCTCCTCGAAGACCGAGGAGAACTTTGTATTGAGATCCAGAGAGAGAGAAGAAGCCATCTAGATACTAGCTATGGACCCGAAGGTCTGAGGTAAACTACTCACAACTCATGGTGAGGGCGATGATGATGATGAGGAAGGCCTCCGTGATGGATCCCCCTCCCGGAACAGGCTCCAAGATGGGATCTCCACGGGAACAACAGCTACGGCGGTGGAATTAGGGTTTTCTCTCTGCATACGGCGTTTCTGGGGTACGTAGGTATATATAGGAAGAAGAGAGGCACCGGGGGTCACAGGGGCTGCCCTCGAGGCAGGGGGGCGCGCCCCCCACACTCGAGGGTGGCCCCTTTGTCCTCTGGCTTGGCCCCGAAGTCTTTCGTGCGTGATTTCCTCCAAAAATATCTCCTGCGAAGGTTTCATTCCGTTTGGACTCCGTTTGATATTCCTTTTCTGCAAAACCCTGAAATAGGCAAAAAAACAGCAATCTGGACTGGGCCTTTGGGTTAGTAGGTTAGTCCCAAAAATGATATAAAAGTGAATGATAATGCCATTAAACATCCAAGACTTCATAAATAATAGCATGGAACAATCAAAAATTATAGATACGTTCGAGATGTATCAAGCATCCCCAAGCTTAATTCCTGCTCGTCCTCGAGTAGGTAAATGATAAAGATTTTTTTTTGATGTGGAATGCTAACCAATATAGTTTTTCAATGTAATTCTCTTAATTATGGCATGAATGTTCAGATCTGAAAGATTCAAGATAAAAGTCTATATTGACATAAGAAATAACAATACTTCAAGTAATACTAACAAAGCAATCACGTCTTCTCAAAATACTATGGCTAAAGAAAGTTATCCCTACAAAATCATATAGTGTTGGCTATGCTCCCTTGTTACCACACAAAATATTCATATCATGCACAACCCCAATTTCAGCCAAGCATTTGTTTTCATGCTCTATCTTTTCAAACCTTTCAACTTTCACGCAATACATGAGCGTGAGCCATGGATATAGTACTATGGGTGGAATAGAGGTGGTTGTGGAGAAGACAAAAGGAGGGAGATAGTCTCACATTGACTTGGCGTATCAACGGGCTATGGAGATGCCCATCAATAGATATCAATGTGAGTGAGTAGGGTGTGCATCCAACTTGCTTGCTCACGAAGACCTAGGGAATTTGAGGAAGCCCATCGTTTGATATACAAGCCAAGTTCTATAACAAAAATTCCCACTAGTATATGAAAGTGACTAAGCATGAGACTCTCTACAATGAAGAACATGGTGCTACTTTGAAGCACAAGTGTGGAAAAAAGATAGTAGCAATTGTCCCGTTTTTTCTTTTCCCTTTTTTTGGGGCCTTTCTCTTTTTTTGGCCTTTCTTCTTTTTTTCTTTTTTTTTTTGCGGAGGGGCTTTATAGATTCAGCCTTTCCTCCCATGGGACAATGCTCTAAAAACGATGACCATCACACTATCATTACAACACAAGATTACAACTAGATACTACAACAACAAAGTGTGACTCTATATGAATGCCTCCGGCGGTGTACCGGTATGTGCAATGAAACAAGAGTGACATGTATGAAAAGATTATGCATGGTGGCCTTGGCACGAATACGATGTCAACTACATGTTCATGCATGGCAATATGACAATATGATGCGTGTCATATAAACGGAACGGTGGAAAGTTGCATGGCAATATATCTCGGAATGGCTATGGAAATGCCATGATAGGTAGGTATGGTGGCTGTTTTAAGGAACAATGGTGGCTGTTTTGAGGAAGGATATATAGTGGGTTTATGGCACCGGCGAAAGTTGTGCGGTACAAGAGAGGCTAGCAATGGTGGAAGGGTGAGAGTGTGTATGATCCATGGACTCAACATTAGTAATAAGAACTCATATACTTATTGCAAAAATTTATGAGTCATCAAAACAAAGCAATCAACGCATGCCCCTTGGGGGGAGGTTGGTAGGAGTTAACCATCGTGCGCCCCCGACCTCCACACAAAGGTTGACACTCTACAAATACCTCATGCTTTAACTTAGTCACATAACGGTTCACCATACGTGCATGCTACGGGAATCACTAACCTTAACACAAATATTTCTCAATTTCATAATTACTCCACTAGCATGACTCTAATATCACTATCCTCATGTCTCAAAACAATTATCAAGCATCCAACATCTCTTTCTATTCAATGCACTTGACGTGATTTTTTTTACTACATTGACATTGGATGTTTATCATGTGATGACTAGTTCTTTTAGCATAAACACTTTACCATGATGTTTTAATAGACTCTCAAATAGATCTAAGTGAAGCATGAGAGTTCAAAAATTTCTACAAAATATTACCACCACTATGCTCTAAAAGATATAAGTGAAGCACTAGAGCAAAAACTATTCAACTCAAAAGATATAAGTGAAGCACATAGAGTGTTCTAATAATATCTAGGCCATAATTAACTCTCTCAAATAGGTGTGTCCAGCAAGGATGATTGTGGCAAACTAACAAGCAAAGACTCAAATTATACAAGACGCTCCAAGCAAAACACATAGCATGTTGTGAATAAAAATATAGCTCCAAGTATAGTTACCGATGGATGAAGACGAAAGAGGAAATGCCTTCCCGGGGCATCCCCAAGCTAAGGCTTTTGATTATCTTGAATTTACTTGGGGTGCCATGGGCATCCCCGAGCTTGGGCCTTTTCCACTCCTTGTTCCATAGTCCATCAAAGCAATACTCAAAACTTGAAAACTTCACAACACAAAACTTAGACAAAAATTCTCGTGAGCTCCGTTAGTAAGAGAAAACAAACCACCACTCAAAGGTACAGCAAGGAATTCATACTCTATTTTTATTAATGTTAAACCTACTGTACTCCAAGTTCTCTATGGTTCATATCCTCCAATATTACTCATAGATGCATCGGAATAAGCAAACAACACACGAAAAATAGAATCTGTCAAAAGCAGAATAGTCTGTAGTAATCTGTTGGGTTCGCCTACTTCTGGAACTCCAAAAAATTTAAACTAAATTGGTACATTTGCGAAATTTGTCTACCAATCATCAAAAAAAAAAAGAATCAACTAAAAATCACGCTCCGGTAAAATCTGAAGACTACTTTAGCGAGCGCTAACGATTCTGTTTTTCACAGCAAGATCAAATAAACTTCACACAAGTCTTACCAAAGGTTCTACTTGGCACAAACACTAAACAAAACATTAAAACACATCTAATCAGAGGCTAGATGCAATATTTATTCCCTAAGAGCAACAAAAACAAAAAACATAAAATTGGGTTGCCTCCCAACAAGCGCTATCGTTTTACGCCCCTAGCTAGGCACGATACAAGATAGATCTATGTATTGCCATCTTTGGTCTTCACCCTTTTTATGGTGTCAAGCTTGAATCCGGGAGGTTCTTTGTATTTCCCTTCATATTCATAAATCTTAAGATCTAAAGCATCCAACCGCTTATTGCAAAGAGTAATCAACTTATTCATGCGGTGGAGATTCCCACTAACACTCTTAAGAGGTTCAAGAGATTTTTCAAATATTTTCGTTACTTCGCAAATTTTCTCAAAAACTTGCGTCCCTTCCGGGGTTGAGTTTGACTCCTTTTGGGGAGGTAGTGTTCCCACTATTCCCTCTATGATTTCATGCACGAAACGAGGATCAACTTCGATAAAATTTCCTTTGGCAACGCAATCCAAGAGTTCTATATGAGACATATTCAATCCAACGTAAAAATTGTGAAGCAAGATTCTAAAATTCACTTCTAAGCTGCACTTACGATATGATTCCATCATCCGAAACCGAGCATATTTTAAGTTTTCTCCTTGCATTTGCTTGAAGTGAATGTAATGCCCCGGATGTAACACTTTCCCCTTTTGGCAATATATAAACTTTGGCTTCATCATTTCCATTCCGGGTTCTTCTTTATTTTCGGGTTCTTCGTTTTGTCGTGTGCGTGTGTGCATTTCATCCATGTCATGTTGTCATGTGCATTGCATTGCATTTGTGTTGTCATTTGCATCCGGTCCCACTCGTCTCTTCCCGTTGTCCGTTTCGAGTTCTGACGCTCTCACACGTGCCCGTGGCATCCCCGAGTCCTTCTTTCGTGTTTGGCCGTGTAACGTTTCCGAAATGACGCGAGACTTGTCGTGCGATGTTGTTTTGGTATGTGTAAGCTGCCTGTCAAGTTTCGTCGCGTTTGGAGTTCGTTTGGTACTCCAACAGTTAACCTCGTGGGCTAAAAGTACCTCCTCTTTGAGGCCCAAGACCCCCTCCACAACAGCCCACCAACCCAGCACAACCCTTCCCATCATCTTGGTCGTCAAATTGTGATCGCGTGGCCGAAAACCGCTCCCCATTTGGAGTCTCCTAGCTCCTTGTGCCTATAAAAACGTCCACCCCTCCATTTTCGTCCAAAACCCTAGCCTCTTCCTAGCTCCAGCCCCGCCTCGGAATCCGTGCCGGGCGGACGTGTCCGACCCGGGCCGGACAGGTTTTCCTCCGCCGCCGCTCCCACCGCGCGGGCCCGAGGCCGGCCCCCGCGGCCCGCATCGCCTTCGCCCGCCGCGCGCGACCTCCGCCGCCGTCCTCCTCAGCTCTGGCGCTTCTCCGCCGTCGCGAGGCCCCGCCGCCCCGCCACCACCCGCAGGCGGCCGGAGCCCCGCTCCTCCGCCGCCAAGCTCGCCAGTCATCGCCGCCTTCGAAGCTAGGATGCGCCACCCCGAGCCCGAGGCTCCTCCGGACGACGAGCTCGCTGCCGCTCCGGGCCTCGCGGCCGGCCAGCCGCCGGCCACCGCCAAGCCAGCCGCCGGTCCCGATCGAGGGATCGATCCGATCGAAGCCAGCGCCGCCGCGGGAACGAAGCCGATCCGATCTGGGCGATCCGCCCCGAACCCTAACGGGCGCGCCCGCTCGCCAGCGCCCGCGGACCCGTTGACCGCTCCGACTCGCCACCCATTTGACCGATCCAGTGAGGTTGACCCTTGTCTCTTTTTGGCTAAGTCTTTTGTTGTTTTTAGTTGTCTGATGCATTTTTGTGATGATGATAACTTCTACTGTGCTTGTCCGATTTGTGCATATAATATGTCAAAATGATCGTGGTGATGTGTCCTATGTTTTGTTCCATTGTGTCATGCTTGTTTGAGTCCATCTAGATGTCTTAATCTTCATGAAAAGAGTGCTACATGTTATAAACTACTGCTATTAGTTGTTTTCATGCCATGTTTGAGATGTGATAACTTGGTGCATGTTTATCCAAATGAAGCAAATGATATGTCCAAATGTTCATCATGAGATGCTCTACATGTTGGTTGCTATAGCATGCTTGTTAGAGTTAATATTTCCATGTTTATCTCTATTGCAAAAGTGCATGTGGCTGTTAGGTTTTATAACTTGTTACGAGATGCCTAGTTGAGGAGCTCGTTGCTATTGTTGTGTTTGTCCCCATGTTGCATGCTTATATGTTTTAGATTCTCCATCATGTGATCTTTGCTGTGGTGCAATCCAATTGCCATGATATGCTTTGAGATGACTTAAACATGCTCACAAACATGCCATGATAATATTGTTGTTTTAACACTTCGTGAAATTTCACTAAGTCTGGAATCTGTAATATCATGATGCTATGTTTGCTTGTTGTTCTAGGCAAATCAATGTTAGTTTTGGGGTGGCTATTGATCATTCCTTGTTGTATATGTTGTTGTCTATCCATCCATGCCCTCACATGCTCATTTGGGTTGATCTAGCCTATTTAATTCTTGCTCCCAAGTTGCTATAAAATATTGCTGTCAGGTTTTTATTGTCATGATCAAAATGTTGTAGCTTGTTGCTATTGATCCATGCCTCCTATGGAGTTGTTTGCTGTAGAATATGTCTACTTCATGTCCATGCTTCTTGTCACCGTGTTTGAGTGTTGTAGAGTATATAATTATTGCTCCAAAGTTGCTATGTGGTTGTTATTTTCAGCTTTGCATTGTTTCTTGTTTCGGGTGTATCTTTTAGTCCGTCGCTCCGTTTTGGGTGTGCCCTACATGAAACTTGTGTGGTTTTGCATGTAGATTCATATTATCATCTTGTTAACATGTTTGGAGTATGTTTGCTTGATGTTTGGGTGCATTTTGCACCGATGCCATGCTTATCTTGTTTTGATAATATCTTCTAGACCGTAGCTCCATTTTAAACAAACTTTATATGAAACTTGACTAGAATTTCGTGTAGATTGTCTGGGTGCATGTTAACTTGCTGTTTAACAACTTTAACTTAAGGTTTGTTCAGATCTGGAATAATTTCAAACTATGCTCATGAGGACTTACCGGATTTGTCTTAAGTAGTTTCCGGCCTCATTTAAACCTACTGTTTCTTGTGTTGTTTCTCTATGCTTCCTACCTTGTCATGTTTGCCATCCTAAATAGACTTGTCTTGCATCCTACTTGTTTGAGCATATTGTCATGTTTCTTGTGATGTTTCTCTGTGCTTCCTATTTTGTCATGTTGTGCATCCTAAGTGCATCTGCGGTGCTTCCTAAGTGCATCATACATGCATCATGTAGTTTGTGCATTGCACCTTGTTTGATTTCGTGCCTCGTGTGTTCTTGTGATGAGTAGAGCCGGAAGCCGAGACCGAATACGAGAACGAGGTTACTACCGAGGTTGAGAACGAGGTGCCGTCTTACGATCCCATCGACGACTCGACAGGCAAGATGACCTGACCCAGATATCATTACTATCTTTGCCTATTGCTAGAAGTCTCACTCTTTAGCTTATTGCCTCGATGCACATATTTGTTTGTCAGCCTCCTATTGTAACCATGAATCTGATTAACCACCCAACCTATGCAAACCTTTGTTTGGCTACGTAGGCTTCGCTCAGTCCCTCTTATAGCATTGCTAGTTTCAGGAGAAGATTGAAGATCCTTGCTTCATGTTGAAGCTTGTTGGGATATCACACTATATAAACTCTTAATGAAATCATCTATGTATTGGTAATGGGTGGATGGTTGAGCCTCTTGCTCGGTGTTTTGTTCCACTCATGCCGCCCTGGGAACCGTATAAACCGGTGTTATGTTCCTTGATTATGCGTTCCTCACACGGTTGGGGTTATGGGACCCCCTCGATAAACCGCTTAGCGCTAAGTCTTTTCCAGCAAGTCCCAACATTGGTACTATTTGCCTAAACAACTAAAAACTTGCATAGGGAGTTATTAACCCTCTTCTTAATCAACAACTCGGGCCAGTGCTCCACATGAGTGTTGGTCCAAACTGGGGAGTCTGCGGGGCCACCTCGAGGAAACTCAAGGGCTGGTAAAAACCTATAGAATCGCCCATCCCGTCGTGGCCTGAGATGAGATACGCGCGGCTACTATCAGGGTGTCGGCACGCCGGGAGGATTTGCTGGATTAGCCTTACCTTAGCCGGAGTATCTTGAGCACGAGATTCCGAGAATACTCGGGCCTTCCCACCTTGGAGTTGCGACTCCGCGGATCGTGGGCTTGTAATAGGCCAAATTGGAACACCCCTGCAGGGTTTGAACTTTCGAAATCCGTGCCCGCGGTTATGTGGCAGATGGGAATTTGTTAATATCCAGTTGTAGAAAACTTGACACCATGTTCAGAACACACTACCAGCGTGAGTACCGTGACGGTCATTTTCCGAATAGGGGTTCGGGAAGTGAACACGGTGGGGTTATGATTGACGTGCTTATTTAGGATCACTTCGTGATCACCTTGTCGCTCGTGGCACTTCTCTTCTCGCTCTTTTTACATAAGTTAGTGCTAGTGCAGCTGCAACCTTTTATCTTTCTTCAGCGTTGTTCCACACCCAAGGCTTAGATAGTTTTGCTACCCGGGAACGGGATTGCTGAGTCCTCCGTGGCTCACAGATTCTACACCACACCAGATGCAGGTACTCAGGTGAACTACTCAGGTGACGGCACAGAGCTGTACTGGGAGTAAGATGAAGAGCGTAGCCGATACTATGTGCACTGTCCCGATGATCAGTAGTGGTTTCTACTAGGGGCGATTCGAACCTGTGGCTTTATGTTTTTGGTATCTTTCATTTGGATCTTCACCCGTAGTCGGGTTGTGATGTTATCTGGATGATGTTTGACTATGTAATGAATTGTGTGACATGGCGAGTGTAAGCCAACTATCTCTTTTGCTTTTCATCCCTATTTTTACATGAGATGTGCAAAGATACCGAACTTGCGATCATTCCAGAATGGGCTTATACCTTTAAGTCGTGCCTCGACACGTAGGAGGTATAGTCCCATCCTGGGCATTACAAGTTGGTATTCAGAGCCTTCTCCGACCTAGAAGCCCCCACTGATTGATCGAATCGTTGACGGTTGAGTCTAGGCACACACTTAAAATGTTTTGAGTTCTATATATATATATCGGACAGTAGGATTTCTTTTGCTCCTCATATCTTTTCACTCTGGTGAGGACTCCTGACGATTACTCTTGTCTCTTCTACTCTCAAAAATTCACCAAATTTTTTTCTTTGGAATCTCACGAGGATTGTTTGGATTGTTCCGATGTCTTTGTGATGAGAACATTGTTCTCGATGCCTCCTGTCAGTTAGGGGTTGTGCCAGTGTCCCGGGGAGTTGAGCTCCGAGGTGTTGCCGTCACAAACATATCGCAGCAATTCTGGAATACTTAAGACGGCCAACATCGAAAACTCTCCTATGCGGTTAGTGGCAAGATAACCCCGACATTACCCAGTACTGGGGAGGTAGTTCGGGAGTATTGCCATAGCTTGTATAGTAGATGCTTTTCGAAGGTCCGAGGTAGATGGTTTCCGGAAATAACTGGTTATGTGTTGAAGGATGGATACAGCTGGATGTAGGATTAGAGTTGAGTGCGCGATGCTTCCCCTGTATCCCCAACACCTGATTGCATAACTTGAAACTTTCGAAAATTAATAGGTGGGTTCATCTAGTAGATTGTAGGTATTCTTCCAACGAATGCATGATATGGAGTTCGGGGTTCTACATTGAGTGAAGTAGTTTTATGGCCGTTGTTCCGATCGGGTGTTGCATATTAAAGGGTCCTTGGCTATGCTGATCCGGGGATTGCAAAACCCTTTTGTAACACGTTCCATAAGCTTTCAGCACGAATATGTCGAACGAAGCTTCTATCTTGTATTTGTTCTATCTGCTCCTTGTTGTTTTTTTTATTTACCTTTTGTTCTCCCAAGTGGCTTCTCGTGAAGATTGTTGTTATCATTAAACTAAGATTTCATTCGTTCCTCTTGTTCGAATGATTCTTGTGAAGACTATGTTGCAATTTCTAGCCGTTGATTCAGCTTATATATTCTTTCAATCAATGGCTAATAGTGGTCATCTCTTTCAGGATGGCTCCTAAAAGGGTTCCCAACGCTAACCCAGAGGGTGAAGAGGTTCCTGATCGTCCTCCTTCCCCTCCTCCTCCGTCTGAGGCCTGGAGAGCAATTATGCAAGCTACGAATCAGAACACCCAGATGCTTTTGCAAATGATGCAGAACATTCAAGCAAATCAAGAAAATCAGGGTGCTTATGGGAACCAAGGACAAGGCAATTTGTTCAACCAACCTCATTTTGCTACGCTCAACCAGTTCCTGGCAAATCAACCAAAGGCATTCGGTTACTGCGTGGACCCTCTAGATGTTGAAGACTGGATAACAGATATCAAGAAGCATTTCGAGTGCAGTAACGTCTGGCCCGAGGACTATGTGAAGTTTGCAGCCTTCCAACTCAAGGACCAAGCAGCTGATTGGTGGCAGCAGTACAAAGACTCGAGAGCAGGACGTGTAATCTCCTGGGATGACTTCTGCAAGGACTTTCGCTCTCACCACATTCCAACAAGTGTCATCGAGGGTATGCGTGAGCAATTCCGCAACCTGAAGCAAGGCTCAATGTCTGTCTACCAATATAATGTCAAGTTCCAGAACCTTGCCCGCTATGCCAAGCAAGACATCCCAGATGCCAAGAGCAAGATCTATCAGTTTCGCGGTGGTCTGAAGGATGAACTCCAACTAGCTCTCACCCTGTTCGAGCCTGATGAGTTTGATCAATTCTATAACATGGCACTTAAGCAAGAGGCAGCCTAGCTCAAGATGGAAGCTTCCAAAAAGAGAATCAGAGACGTTGTTCACTCCTCCTCTTCTTCTCAAGTGGTCGCAAAGCAACAAAAGTTTTGGCTTCCACCTCCTCCAGTGATCCGAGCTCCCAACAACAATAACAACAAGAATTCTGGTGGCCGTGCTTTCTCCCACCCACCCAATCCAAGCAACCAGTCAAAGAATCATTTTCAAGCTTCCAAGTCAAGTGCTCCTTATCACCGTCCTCTCTCAGAAGTGGTTTGCAACAAGTGCACTCAGAAGGGTCATTATGCTAACAAGTGCCCCAACCCAAGGCGCCTTCCGCCTCCTCCACCTGTCAGCACTGCTATTGTCAAGCACAATCCAAAGGCAGCAAGAGTGAATCTGATGAATACAGCTCAAGCAGAGAATTCTTCAGATGTGATACTTGGTAACCTTCCAGTTAACTCTATTCCTGCAAAAGTGTTGTTTGATTCAGGTGCATCATGTTCTTTCATGTCATATCCATTTGCATCCAAGCACAATGTTATCACCAAGAATCTACCCAAGAAGTTGCAAGTTGTTTCTCCGGGCAGGATAATGACTTCTAGTGTGTATGTTCCGGATGTATCTATTCGCATGGGTGATTACCGCTTTCTGGCTAAACCGGTTGTTCTCGGCAACTCCGACATTGAACTTATTCTCGGGATGGATTGGCTTTCTCAGCATGATGCTCACATTGATTGTGCAAATAAAGAAGTCAAGCTTACTCATTCCGACGAAGACGTGATTATCTTCGCCTCTCGGGATAACACAATCAGGCTATTCTCTCTCAATGACAAGGGCGAGATTAATGCCATCTCTCAAATTCCGGTGGTCAATGAATATGAAGATGTTTTCCCTGATGAGCTTCCAGGCATGCCTCCGCGTCGTCAAGTTGAATTTGTCATTGAACTCGAGCCAGGTACCGAGCCAGCATGCCGGCGTCCGTACAAGCTCTCACCTGAAGAGTTGAAGGAGTTGAAGAAACAGCTTGATGAACAAGAGCGTATGGGTCTGATCAGGCCTAGCACGTCTCCTTGGGGCTATGGTGTCTTATTTGTCAAGAAGAAGGATGGCACAGAGCGCCTTTGCATTGATTACCGGCCATTGAACAAGAAGACAATAAAGAACAAGCATTCGCTCCCCAACATCAATGAACTGTTCGAGCAGCTCAAAGGAGCTAAAGTGTTCTCAAAGCTCGATCTTCGAATGGGTTATCACCAAATTCGCATTCGTGAAGAAGATATCCACAAGACTGCCTTCAGAACTAGCTACGGTTCCTATGAATATACAGTCATGTCTTTTGGCCTCGCTAATGCTCCACCTACCTTCTCGAGAATGATGCACTACATTTTCAACCCCTACACCAACGTATTTGTGCTTGTGTATCTGGATGACATCTTGGTATTCTCCAAGAATGAAGAGGATCACGAAAAGGACCTCTGTATGGTTCTCGACAGACTCCGTGAACATAAGTTCTATGCAAAGTTCTCCAAGTGTGAATTCTGGATCGATAAGGTCTTGTATCTGGGCCATATCATCTCCGCTGACGGTATTGCGGTCAACCCCGAGAAAGTTGAAGCGATTGTCAACTGGGAACCTCCTCAGAACGTCAAGCAACTCCGAAGCTTTCTTGGTCTTGCTAACTATTGCAGAAGGTTCGTTGAGAACTTCTCCAAGATTGCCAAGCCTCTCTCCAACTTGCTGCAGAAGAATGTCAAGTACAACTGGTCTCCGGATTGTGATGTGGCATTCAAAACTCTCAAAGAAAAGCTCATCTCCGCTCCAGTTCTTACTCCTCCAGATGAGTCCAAGCCCTACGAAGTATTCTGTGATGCTTCTCTTCAAGGACTTGGTGGTGTGCTAATGCAGGACAAGAATATTGTGGCATACACTTCTCGTCAATTGAAGCCAAGTGAGAAGAACTATCCCACACATGATCTCGAGCTAGCAGCTGTGGTAAATGCCTTGATCACGTGGAGACACCTTTTGTTGGGCACAAAAGTCGACATCTTCACCGATCACAAGAGCTTGAAGTACATCTTCACACAGCCGAACCTGAACCTTCGCCAGACTCGTTGGGTTGAATTGATCCAAGAGTATGATCCAAGCATCGAATACACACCTGGCAAGGCCAATGTAATTGCAGATGCCTTGAGAAGAAAGGCATATTGCAACAGTCTCCTTATCAAGCCGTTTCAGCCTGAGCTTTGTGAAGCATTCAGGAATCTAAACCTCCAAGTTGTTCCGCAAGGCTTTCTTGCAAATCTTCAAGTTCCTCCTACCTTGGAAGATCAGATCCGTGAGGCCCAACTCAGTGATGCTATGGTGCAGAAAGTGAAACATGGTATTGCAAAGGGTACTCCCAAATACAAGTGCTATCGCGTTGATGAGAGAGTTACCTTGTTCTTTGATGACAGACTTGTGGTTCCCAAGGGTGATCTCAGGAAGCTCATAATGAACGAAGCACATGACTCCCTCCTCTCGATTCATCCTGGAAGTTCTAAGATGTACCAAGACCTCAAGCAATCTTACTGGTGGACTCGCATGAAAAGGGAGATTGCCCAATTCGTGAATGAATGTGATGTCTGCAGAAGAGTGAAGGCAGAGCATCAACGTCCAGCCGGTTCTCCAACCTCTTCCTATTCCCGAGTGGAAATTCGACCACATTGAAATGGATTTCTTCACTGGGTTTCCCAAGTCCAAGAAGGGAAATGATTCTATCTTTGTGGTGATTGACAAGCTTACCAAAGTAGCTCACTTCCTTCCAGTCAAAGAATCCATCAATGCAGCTCAACTGGCAGAGTTGTACACTTCCAGAATTGTGTCCTTACATGGCATTCCTCAATTTATCTCCTCAGACCGTGGAAGTTTGTTCACATCCAAGTTCTGGGACTCCTTTCAGTCTGCCATGGGCACTAAGATCCGTTTCAGCACTGCATTTCACCCTCAGACTAGAGGTCAGGTCGAGAGAGTGAACCAGATCCTAGAAGACATGCTCAGAGCTTGTGTCATATCTTTTGGCATGAAGTGGGAAGACTGTCTTCCGTTTGCCGAGTTCTCTTACAACAACAGTTTTCAAGCAAGTGCCGGCAAAGCTCCGTTTGAAATTATCTATGGCAGAAAGTGTCGTACTCCTCTGAACTGGTCCGAGACTGGTGAACGTCAACTTCTTGGTAATGACTTGATCTCAGAAGCCGAAGAAATGTGCAAAGTCATACGTGAGAATCTCAAGGCCGCTCAGTCGCGTCAGAAGAGTTACTATGACGGCATCGTGATTTGGCCTTCAACATTGGGGATCATGTCTATCTCCGTGTTTCTCCTATGAAAGGCACCCAAATATTCGGTATCAAAGGAAAGCTTGCTCCTAGATTCGTGGGCCCTTTCAAGATCGTTGGCAAAAGAGGCAATCTAGCCTATCAACTTGAGCTCCCTTCCAACTTTGCTAATGTTCATGATGTGTTTCATGTGTCTCAACTCTGCAAGTGCTTCAAGACACCTGAACGCACCATTCCGTTCGAGGAGATTGATCTTCAACAAGACATGTCTTACCGAGAGCACCCCGTTGATATTCTCTAAGAAACCGAGCGCAAGACCCGCAACAAGTCAATCAAGTTCTTGAAAGTTAAGTGGTCACACCATACCGACCGAGAAGCTACGTGGAAACGAGAAGATCACCTTCGTTCTGAGTACCCTTCCTTCTTCCAGTCCTAGATCTCGGGACGAGATCTTTTCGTAGTAGAGGAGAGTTTGTAATGACCCGGATGTAACACTTTCCCCTTTTGCCAATATATAAACTTTGGCTTCATCATTTCCATTCCGGGTTCTTCTTTATTTTTGGGTTCTTCGTTTTGTCGTGTGCGTGTGTGCATTTCATCCATGTCATGTTGTCATGTGCATTGCATTGCATTTGTGTTGTCATTTGCATCCGGTCCCACTCGTCTCTTCCTGTTGTGTGTTTCGGGTTCTGACGCTCTCACACGTGCCCGTGGCATCCCCGAGTCCTTCTTTCGTGTTTGGCCGTGTAATGTTTACGGAATGACGTGAGACTTGTCGTGCGATGTTGTTTTGGTACGTGTAGGCCGCCTGTCAAGTTTCGTCACGTTTGGAGTTCGTTTGGTACTCCAACAGTTAACCTCGTGGGCTAAAAGTACCTCCTCTTTGAGGCCCAAGACCCCCTCCACAACAGCCCACCAACCCAGAACAACCCTTCCCATCATCTTGGTCGTCGAATTGTGATCGCGTGGCCGAAAACCGCTCCCCATTTGGAGTCTCCTAGCTCCTTGTGCCTATAAAAACGTCCACCCCTCCATTTTCGTCCAAAACCCTAGCCTCCTCCTAGCTCCAGCCCCGCCTCGGAATCCGTGCTGGGCGGACGTGTCCGACCCGGGCCGGACAGGTTTTCCTCCGCCGCCGCTCCCACCGCGCGGGCCCGCCGGGCCCGAGGCCGGCCCCCGCGGCCCGCATCACCTCCGCCCGCCGCGCGCGACCTCCGCCGCCGTCCTCCTCAGCTCCGGCGCTTCTCCGCCGTCGCGAGGCCCCGCCGCCGCGCCGCCACCCGCAGGGAGCCGGAGCCCCGCTCCTCCACCGCCAAGCTCGCCAGTCACCGCCGCCTTCGAAGCTAGGCTGCGCCGCCCAGAGCCCGAGGCTCCTCCGGCCGGCGAGCTCGCTGCCGCTCCGGGCCTCGCCGCCGGTCGAAGCCAGCACCGCCGCGGGAACGAAGCCAGCGCCGCCGCGGGAACGAAGCCGATCCGATCTGGGCGATCCGCCCCGAACCCTAACGGGCGCGCCCGCGGATCCGTTGACCGCTCCGACCCGCCACCTGTTTGACCGATCCAGTGAGGTTAACCCTTGTCTCTTTTTGGCTAAGTCTTTTGTTGTTTTTAGTTGTTTGATGCATTTTTGTGATGATGATAACTTCTACTGTGCGTGTCCGATTTGTGCATATAATATGTCAAAATGATCGTGGTGATGTGTCCTATGTTTTGTTCCATTGTGTCATGCTTGTTTTAGTCCATCTAGATGTCTTAATCTTCATGAAAAGAGTGCTACATGTTATAAACTGCTGCTATTAGTTGTTTTCATGCAATGTTTGATATGTGATAACTTGGTGCATGTTTATCCAAATGAAGCAAATGATATGTCCAAATGTTCATCATGAGATGCTCTACATGTTGGTTGCTATAGCATGCTTGTTAGAGTTAATATTGCCATGTTTATCTCTGTTGCAAAAGTGCATGTGGCTGTTAGGTTTTGTAACTTGTTACGAGATGCCTAGTTGAGGAGCTCGTTGCTATTGTTGTGTTTGTCCCCATGTTGCATGCTTATATGTTTTAGATTCTACATCATGTGATCTTTGCTGTGGTGCAAACCAATTGCCATGATATGCTTTGAGATGACTTAAACATGCTCACAAACATGCCATGATAATATTGTTGGTTTAACACTTCGTGAAATTTCACTAAGTCTGGAATCTGTAATATCCTGATGCTATGTTTGCTTGTTGTTCTAGGCAAATCCATGTTAGTTTTGGGGTGGCTATTGATCATTCCTTGTTGTATATGTTGTTGTATATCCATCCATGCCCTCAGATGCTCGTTTGGGTTGTTGTAGCCTATTTAATTCTTGCTCCCAAGTTGCTATAAAATATTGTTGTCAGGTTTTTATTGTCATGATCAAAATGTTGTAGCTTGTTGCTATTGATCCATGCCTCCTATGGAGTTGTTTGTTGTAGGATATGTCTACTTCATGTCCATGCTTCTTGTCACCATGTTTGAGTGCTGTAGAGTATATAAGTATTGCTCCAAAGTTGTTATGTGGCTGTTATTTTCAGCTTTGCATTGTTTCTTGTTTCGGGTGTATCTTTTAGTCCGTCGATCCATTTTGGGTGTGCCCTACATGAAAATTGTGTGGTTTTGCATGTAGATTCATAAAATCATCTTGTTAACATGTTTGGAGTATGTTTGCTTGATGTTTGGGTGCATTTTGCACCGTTGCCATGCTTATCTTGTTTTGATCATATCTTCTAGACCGTAGCTCCATTTTAAACAAACTTTATATGAAACTTGACTAGAATTTCGTGTAGATTGTCTGGGTGCATGTTAACTTGCTGTTTAACAACTTTAACTTAAGGTTTGTTCTGGACTAATTTCAAACTATGCTCATGAGGACATGCCGGATTTGTCTTAAGTAGTTTTCGGCCTCATTTAAACCTGTTGTTTCTTGTGTTGTTTCCCTGTGCTTCTACCTTGTCATGTTTTGCATCCTAAATAGACTTGTCTTGCATCCTACTTGTTTGAGCATATTGTCATGTTTCTTGTGTTGTTTCTCTCTGCTTCCTATTTTGTCATGTTGTGCATCCTAAGTGCATCTGCAGTGCTTCCTAAGTGCATCATACATGCATTCTGTAGTTTGTGCATTGCACCTTGTTTGATTTTGTGCCTCGTGTGTTCTTGTGATGAGTGGAGCCGGAAGCCGAGACCAAGTACGAGAACGAGGTTACTACCGAGGTTGAGAACGAGGAGCCGTCTTACGATCCCATCGACGACTCGACAGGCAAGATGACCTGACCCAGATATCATTACTATCTTTGCCTATTGCTAGAAGTCTCACTCTTTAGCTTATTGCCTCGATGCCCATGTTTGTTTGTCAGCCTCCTATTGTAACCATGAATCTGATTAACCACCCAACCTATGCAAACCTTTGTTTGGCTACGTAGGCTTCGCTCAGCCCCTCTTATAGCATTGCTAGTTTCAGGAGAAGATTGAAGATCATTGCTTCATGTTGAAGCTTGTTGGGATATCACACTATATAAACTCTTAATGAAATCATCTATATATTGGTAATGGGTGGAAGGCTAAGCCTCTTGCTCGGTGTTTTGTTCCACTCATGCCGCCCTAGGAACCGTATAAATCGATGTTATGTTCCTTGATTATGCGTTCCTCACACGGTTGGGGTTATGGGACCCCCTTGATAAACCGCTTAGCGCTAAATCTTTTCCAGCAAGTCCCAACATTGGTACTATTTGCCTAAACAACTAAAAACTTGCATAGGGAGTTATTAACCCTCTTCTTAATCAACAACCCGGGCCGGTGCTCCACATGAGTGTTGGTCCAAACTAGGGAGTCTGCGGGGCCACCTCGAGGAAACTCAAGGGCTGGTAAAAACCAGAAGAATCGCCCATCCGGTCGTGGCCTGAGACGAGATACGCGCGGCTACTATCAGGGTGTCGGTACGCCAGGAGGATTTGCTGGATTAGCCTTACCTTAGTCGGAGTATCTTGAGCATGGGATTCCGAGAATACTCGGGCATTCCCACCTTGGAGTTGCGACTCCGCGGATCGTGGGCTTGTAATGGGCCAAGTTGGAACACCCCTGCAGGGTTTGAACTTTCGAAAGCCGTGCCCGCAGTTATGTGGCAGATGGGAATTTGTTAATATCCGGTTGTAGAAAACTTGACACCATGTTCAGAACAGACTACCAGCGTGAGTACCGTGACGGTCATTTTCTGAAAAGGGGTTCAGGAAGTGAACACGGTGGGGTTATGATTGACGTGCTTATTTAGGATCACTTCGTGATCACCTTGTCGCTCGTGGCACTTCTCTTCTCGCTCTTATTACGTAAGTTAGCTAGTGCGGCTGCAACCTTTTATCTTTCTTCAGCCTTGTTCCACACCCAAGGCTTAGGTAGTTTTGCTACCCGGGAACGGGATTGCTGAGTCCTCCGTGGCTCACAGATTCTACACCACACCAGATGCAGGTACTCAGGTGAACTACTCAGGTGACGGCACGGAGCTGTACTGGGAGTACGATGAAGAGCGTAGCCGATACTATGTGCACTATCCCGATGATCAGTAGTGGTTTCTACTAGGGGCGATTCGAACCCGTGGCTTTATGTTTTTGGTATCTTTCATTTGGATCTTCACCCGTAGTCGGGTTGTGATGTTATTTGGATGATGTTTGACTATGTAATGAATTGTGTGATGTGGCGAGTGTAAGCCAACTATCTCTTTTGCTTTTCATCCCTATTTTTACATGAGATGTGCAAAGATACCGAACTTGCGATCATTCCAGAATGGGCTTATACCTTTAAGTCGTGCCTCGACACGTAGGAGGTATAGTCCCATCCTGGGCATTACAGTGAAGAACTTCAAACTCGGGAGACAGAGGAGCTGATAAGGGGCTAGCCATAATGACAAGCAAGCAAGCAGCACACGAGCAGACAAGAAGCAAGCGAACGAAAAACACACGACGGAAGAAGCGCGAATAAAACGGCAAAGGTGAAGTGGGGGAGAGGAAAACGAGAGGCAAATAAATGTAATGTGAAGGATAAGGGTTTGTGATAGGTACTTCGTATATGACTTTTGCGTAAGTGTCCCCGGCAACGGCGCCAGAAATTCTTCTTGCTACCTCTTGAGCTTGTGTTGTATTCCCTCGAAGAGGAAAGGGAGATGTAGTGCAGTAGCGTAAGTATTTCCCTCAGTTTTTGAGAACCAAGGTATTAATCCAGTAGGAGACCACACGCCAGTCCCTCGCACCTGCACAAACAAATAAAAACTTCATAGACAACGCGATAAGGGGTTGTCAATACCTTTACGGTCACTTACGATAGTGAGATCTGATAGAGATGATAAGATAATATTTTTGGTATTTTTTTAGTTTAATAAAACAGCAAAGAAACAACAGAGATATAAATTGACGGGAAAGTAATATGATAAAGATAGACCCGGGGGCCATAGTTTTCTCTAGTGGCTTCTCTCATGATAGCGATATTCTACGGCGGGTAAACAAATTACTGTCGAGCAATTCATAGAAAAGAGAATAATTATGAGACTATCTAGGCATGATCATTGTATATAGGCATCACGTCCGAGACAAGTAGACCGACCCCTGCCTGCATCTACTACTATTACTCCACACATCGACCGCTATCCAGCATGCATCTAGTGTATTGAGTTCATACGAACAGAGTAACGCCTTAAGAAAGATGACATGATGTAGAGGGATAAACTCAAGCAATATGATGAAAACCCCATCTTTTTATCCTCGATGGAAACAATACAATACGTGCCTTGCTGCCCCTACTGTCACTGAGAAAGGACACCGCAAGATTGAACCCCAAGCCAAGCACTTCTCCCATTGCAAGAACTATAGATCTAGTAGGCCAATCCAAACCAATAATTCGAAGAGACTTGCAAGGATATTATGAGCACACATAAAATGTTTGGAGAAGAACCAAATATCTTTCATAGATAACCTTGATCATAAACTCACAATTCATCGGATCTCGACAAACGCACCGCAAAAAGAGATTACATCAAATAGATCTCCTCGAAGACCAAGGAGAACTTTGTGTTGAGATCCAGAGAGAGAGAAGAAGCCATCTAGATACTAGATATGGACCCGAAGGTCTGAGGTAAACTACTCACAACTCATGGTGAGGGCGATGATGATGATGAGGAAGGCCTCCGTGATGGATCCCCCTCCCAGAACAGGCTCCAAGATGGGATCTCCACGGGAACAGCAGGTACGGCGGTGGAATTAGGGTTTTCTCTCTGCGTATGGTCTGGGGTACGTAGGTATATATAGGAAGAAGAGGGGCACCGGGGGCCACAGGGGCTGCCCTCGAGGCAGGGGGGCGCGCCCCCACCCTCGAGGGTGGCCCCTCTGTCCTTCGGCTTGGCCCCGAAGTCTTTCGTGCGTGATTTCCACCAAAAATATCTCCTGCGAAGGTTTCATTCCGTTTGGACTCCGTTTGATATTCCTTTTCTGCAAAACCCTGAAATTGGCAAAAAAACAGCAATCTGGACTGGGCCTTTGGGTTAGTAGGTTAGTCCCAAAAATGATATAAAAGTGAATGATAAAGCCCATTAAACATGCAAGACTTCATAAATAATAGCATGGAACAATCAAAAATTACAGATACGTTGGAGACGTATCAGCACGCCGGGAGGTCTTGCTGGATTAGTTTTACCTTTGTCGAAATATCTTGAGCACGGGATTCAGATAATACTCGGGTCTTCCCACTTTGGAGTTGCGACTCCGCAGATCGTGAGCTTGTGATAGGCTAAGTTGGTACACCCCTGCAGGGTTATGAACTTTCGAAAGCCGTGCCTGCGATTATGTGGCAGATGGGAATTTATTAATATCCGGTTGTAGATAACTTGACACCTTATTCATAAGAATACACTACCTGTGTGAGTAACCGTGACGGTATCTTTCCGAAGGGCTTCAGGAAGTGAACACGTTGGGTTATATTTGATCGTTAGTAGCTAGGATCACTTCTTGATCAACTTGGCGACCGTTGGCACTTGTTCTCTTCTCGCTCTAAACTCGTAAGCTAGATGCTTAGTGCTTGCTGCAGACACTTTTATAGCCTTTCCTCACCAAAGGCTTTGGTTGTTTTGATACCCGACAACGGGATTGCTGAGTAATCGTGGCTCACAGATTCAACACACACCAGATGCAGGTACCGCTGAGAACAGTGCAGGAGATGGATCAGAACTTCACTGGAAGTTCGATGAAGAGCGTGGACGTTACTATGTTTCGTATCCCGACGATCAGTAGTGGTTCCTACTAGGGGCGATCAGGCCTTGTGTTTTATGGTATCTTTCTCGTTTGGATTTCGTCCGTAGTCGGACCCTGTGTTATTTGAATGATGTATGTTATTGTATTCCTTGTGTGACGTGGCGAGTGTAAGCCAACTATCTTTTCTATTTCATCCCTGAATTTTACATGAGATGTGCAAAGATACCATACTTGAGATCATTCTAGTATGCGCTTATGTCTTTAAGTCGTGCCTCGACACGTGGGAGACATAGTCGCATACTGGGCATTATAAGTTGGTATTCAGAGCCTTCTCCGACCTAGGAGCCCCTGATTGATCGAACCGCTGACGGTTGAGTCTAGGCACACACACACACAAAATGTTTTGAGTCCTATATATATATCGGAGAGTAGGATTTCTTTTTACTCCTCATCCCCTTCATCGCTTTGGTGAGGTCTCATGACGTTGTTTTAACTGCACTATTCTCAAAATTTTACCAATTTTTTTTAAGATCACCTGGGTATTGTTTGGATTGTTCCGATATCTTTGTGACGAGAACATTGTTCTCGATGCCTCCTGTCATTTAGGGGTTGTGGCAGTGTCCGGGGGAGTTGAGCTCCGAGGTGTTGTCATCACAAATGTATTGTTGCGGTTCTAGAATACCAGAGGCGGCCGACATCGAAAACACTTCTATGCGGTTAGTTGTGAGATAACCCGAACGTCACCGAGTACTAGCTGGATAGTTCGGGAGTATTGCCACAGCTAGTATAGCGGACGCGTTTCGAACGTCCGATGTAAACAATTTTCGAAGGTGCCTGGTTATGTGTTAACGGATGGATACAGATGGATGTAGGTTTAGAGTTGAGTGCGCGGTGCTTCCCCTGTATCCCCAACACCAGATTGCATAACCGGAAAGCTTCGGGAATTAATAGGTGGGTTTCAAGTAGCTCTTAGGTAATCTTCCAACGGGTGCATGATATGAGGTTTGGGGTTCTACATCTAGCGAAGAGGTTTCATGGGCGCTGTTCCAATTGGGAGTTGCATCTTAACGGATCCTTGGCTATGCTGATCCGGGGATTGCAAGGCCCTTTGTAACAAGTGCCATGGGGCATTCAGCACGAACATGTGGGACGAAATCTCTTATGTATTTGTTCCATCTGTACCTTGTTGTTTTTATTCTATCATTTTGTTCTCCAAGTGGCTTCTCGACAAGTTGATGTGCCATTTAAGCTACAGAATTCATTCATTCAATTCTCTGTTCGAATGATATTGTGAAGATTATGTTGCAACATATCTATCCTTTGTTTTGTTTTGATTGTGGTATCCGAGTTGGTTCGATGTCAAATGTTGATTCCATACCTTTCCAAATCAGTGTTCTCATATTTCTATGGGAGTACTAATCCTTAATCACCGAGATTGTCATGTAAATTCTTTTTCGACCGGCGTGCTTCTCTTAAAGTTAACCCAATCCTTTTAATATGTGCAAGACCAAGTCTTGGTTTTTCTCAACGGTGTCTATTTCATTCATCACAAGTTGTCTTTGTTTTCCCCACCCTCCCACCCTTCTTCTTCTCGGAGCCAGAAATTCTCAAATGAAATATCCATTTTATTCATGTGATGTTTCTTCATTCTTTTCCTTCAATGTTCTTATCCGATGATTCTCAGGAAGATGCTAAGGAAGCTTCAAGTTTATCATTCTCTGTTCTCGTTTCTTCTCCGGTAAACTTAAATTCAAGCTTCGGTCATGCACATATCTCTTTCTTTTTGTTTCACATGTTTTCACATGTTGAAATTTCTTATCTGAAGCCTCTCTTGTTTAATCACTCTCTCTAATTCTTCTCCGGAGTGCTGAAGATATCTCAGAAGATTCGTGTTTCAATTCTTAATCCGTTAAAGCTATTTTGAGGATTGTCATCTTATTCAAGCCATTTAATTCAACCGGTGCAATATCTCTTAAGCAATGTTTTTCAATGGTGATTTCTTTTGAGTGGGCCCTAACCCACATGTCTTTTCCCAGGATCTTACCTGACTCTTCTATTTTTCCAGAGTTATTCTCAAATTCTTTTCAAGTTTGACATAAGAATAAATTGTCATCAGCCATATGCCTTCTCCAAGATTGCTTTCAGATTCTTTTCATCGTTGGTTCAACCTTTTAATTCTTCATTCCGGAGTGCCTCAGCAATTCATGGTGGTGTATCTCATCGTCTTCTCAGATTTTCAAGACCCGGAGAAGAGTTCCTCTTGAATCCTTATCCATTCGTCCAAGATTCGTGGCTCTAGCTTCATGCCATCCTCATTATTGTTCCGATTGTGAGGAATTATTTTTATACCCATCCGAAGCATTTCATTAATTCTTTCCATTGTGATCCTCCGAAGGCCATCATTTCAGAAGATTTCTTCGTTCTTAGTTTTCAACTTCGTCCTCCAACTATTCCTAATTGATGCCTCTTCGTTCGTCTCCATATTCTTACGGTGGTTCATTCAAGATTACTCTTTCGTTCTTATCATTACAATTCATTTGTTCTTTCCAAATCTTATTGGTGGTCCGTTGAATTGTGCTATATCTCTCTCCAATCATTTTCAAGAAGAATAAGTAGTATGCCAAATCCATTGGTTGTCATCAATTTAAATTGGTGAAGGATACACATAACATAATTATTATTCTTATTTCATCCAAGTGATTAATTCCTTTGTTCAGAGTTTGTTCTTGATTAATAAACTCTAGGTTCGAAGTGTTTCATCTTTCTTTCCGGAGTTCCAAGTTTTCTCATTATCTCATCACGAAGCTTCATCTAATTCATTGCAAGGCTTTAATATTACTCTTTTCGTCCTTCGTTCCTACCTCATCATCCTTTTGTGACCGGAGTTCTTCATGGTGGTTCGTCGTGAGCTAAATCAGTATTCAAGTGTTCTTCAAGATTCTTGTTGGAGCTCAAGTATTCTTCTTCATGCATTCGAAGTGTAATTCTTTCTACCTTATCTTTTGAGATGGTGTTATGTCATTCTTGACAATTTCCCTTCATGTTTCATGATTCACAAGTTGTCAGGAATGAGATATTTTAAACCATCATTATCTTTGTTCAGGAGATCTTTCCAACCCTTCAATTTATTCGTTAGAGTAATCTTGGGTTGTATTTCACCTAAAACTTTTCCCCAAGGATTGATGCTATTTATGGTGCTTATAAATGACCCAAGTTCTTCATTTATCCTCCCGGTGAAATAAGTTTTTGTCTCCTTGTTGATCTCAATCCAATCAAATGTTTTCGTCAGTGGCCGGTTGCCACCTAATAGTTTTGAGATGTTTTCCATAAGCCAACATCAAGCTTATTCTTTTTGTTGTTTATTTTCAACAACTCAATCCAATCCTTCTTTCTGAGGATGCTTTCAAATTCATTGGTGGTAGAAGTTATCATTTTCTTCTATTTTCTTTCTTCCTAACGATCTAGCTTCTATTCCGGAGGTATTGTAATGTTGATATCTTCGTCCCACTATCTCTTTTGTCAAAGATCATGTTCTTTTCCTTTCTGGTCCAGTTAACAAGAGTGTTGTGTCCACCATTCAAGTTCTCTCATCCTATCAAGTTTTGCCTCTCTTTTCAATCGGAGTGCTATCTGAAATCCTTCTTACCCCTTGTGCCATTCGTTCAATAGTTTCGGAGGCAGGGTGTTGTTGATTTCATCAAGTATCATCCCATCTCCTCAAGTTCATGTTCAATTCCTTCCATTTATAGTCGGAATGTTGTCCAAATTATTTCGTCCTTATCCCTTCTCCATCTTGTTTTAACCGGAGTGGTTTCGAAATTCTTTCGTCATTTGTGAGCTCGTGTTCATGTCTTTTAACCTACAAGGTTCTCATAATGTTCCTCTTTCCTAACGGAGTGTTTTCATCTTTGTTCATCTCCGTTATATTCTTCTTTTATTTTGGTCATCCTCCCAAGTTCGTGGTTTCACTCGTTTGTCAAAGAAGCATCTTTGGTTTACCTCTTCCTTTTCCTCTTCTATCCGGTGCCATCTCCAGGATCTCGGGTCGAGATCCTCTGTTAGTGTGGGAGAGTTGTGACGCCCCAAGACCGACGCTCCAGAAGACTTCCACATATTCCGTCGTCGTCGTGTGTTTTACTTTTGTTTGTTGCATTTCATCATCGCATCATCCGCATTGCATCTGCATATTTTAATAAAACCCATAGCCGTTCGTAGTTGTTGCTTCTCTCTGTCTTCGTTGACCTGTTGTCAGACCGCTTGTCCTTGTTGACCTTCTCTCAGACCAACTGGACCGCTCGCTTCTCTCTTTCTCCGAGACCAACAAAACCCCCCTGTCTTTGTCGACCTCTCTCACACCCCTCGTGTGCGTCCGAAACTTCCCCGAACCCGACCCGGGCAGTCGTGATCGATGGGGCCGGATCATCCCCAACAATCCCGAAAATATCTTCGTTTTCTTATTTGGACTCCCTACTATTTATATCTCGATTGTCCGAATACGATTGGAGGGATGAAATACCCCTAAACCTAACCCACTTACTATATAATCAGTGCAACCCTAAAATCTAGGCAGCTTGTCCCATCCTTCCATTCGCCGCCGCTGCCACTCCTCCCCTCGGGATCCCCTCCTGATCCTTTTTCCCTAACTAGATTCCCGGTCATCTTCCTTGATTTCCACCGCTGCCCAGCTCTCTTCCTCGACCGCGCCACTGTCCATCACCCGAGCCAGGCCTGCCTTGTTCCCCACCGTCCTCGCTCGTCCATCTCGCGGTCGTCGTCAGGCGCCACCATAGCCGTCCGTCTCCTGCAGCCCGTGTGACTCCTTGCCAAATACCAGCAGCAGGAAGCCCCATGTTGCATCCCTCGAGCAGGGGAGTAGGCATGCCATCGCGCCCTCTACCATGGACCTTGCTTCTGCCTCCAGCCCTCGTCCACAACCGCGCCAAGACCAGCGGTCGGCCGCCCGCGTTACATGCCCGAGGCCTTCTCCTCGACTCCCCTCTGTGAACCCCAATGCCACCTCTTCCTACGCCGTCATCTCGTGCTGCCACCAGCCGGCCCTCGGAGCAAGCAGGTCCTCCTCGCCGCCACATGTGCTCCGGTGAGCCCTGTCACTGCTCCCTCTCCTCCTCCCAACGGTGCTCTCCCTCTTCCCCTCCGCTCACATCTCTCTCTCTCTCTCTCTCTCTCTCTCTGAACCAGGCCGCCGCCACCATGGCCTCGGCTCTCCGCGACTCCCAGGGCCCCGTCCTCGCCTCGCTCCAGCTCCGTCGACCTCCATCTCCATGCCTCGGTCTCCCGTCGTCGTCTGCCTGCAGGGAACGAGGAGCACGTCGCCCGGACACCCCTTGCCCGTTCCAGCCGGCCTCCTCGCCCGTTCACCCGCCGCGCCAAGTCCGTCGCCGTCCTCGTGTTGCTCCGCCACCGCGCCATGGTATGCCGCCCTCCAGTCGCGGGTCAGCGTCGCTGTTCCACTGCCGGAGCTCCATCCCGCCGTCGTGCCATCGTCGGTCCTCTATCTTAACTGAAGCCGCTGCGTTCAGTTCAGTCTCTGCATCGAGCAGAGAAGGACGACGCGTGCTGCCTGGTGTCTCCTAGTCGCTCCCCAGCCCCAGCAGTTTCGACCCGAGTCATGTTTTTTTTTCGCGGAACGATTTAGCTATTTTTCCAGGGTTTTACTGTTTTACAGTTTAGTCCATCTAGATCATGCATATAGTAACTTTCAAACCGTGCATCGGATCAAAATGTTGTAAACATGTAAAATGCTTAGAATTTTGTGTAGTTTAGTAATATGCCACTTTCATCCATGTTTAAAATGTTTAAAGGGCTGTTTGCATTTGTTTGTTTAAATAACATGTTAAATTGGTTTAATTAATAACTAAATAACCGTAGCTCCAAATTTAATAAACTTTATATGTAAATGGGGTGGAAAATGTGTAGAATAACATGGTTCACTTAGTTTTGCTGTTTAACAACATTAAAATATGGTAATAGGCAGAACAGTACAAAATTCATTATATGCACATGGCGATTTTCCGGAATTGTTGTTTGTTGTTATCGGCCCCATTTAAATTGCCTAAATAGGTAGTTTACTTTTGCTCCACCTTTTGCCATGTTAAACAACACTTAATATTGTTGTCTACATAGACGAGATCAAACTAAATAATCAGATGTGGTGTTGCGTCAAATATGCAAGTCGATGCATATTGACCCCACTTAACTTGTAGTGTTGTTTGTTTCACTTTGCCATGCCATGCATATTTAAATCGGACATGCATCATAATTCTTTGTGCATCATGCCATGGTTATGATATGTGTGTTTACCATGTTGTTTGCTTCTTTCCGGTTGCTTCTCTTGGTAGCTTCGGTTTTGTTCCGGAGTTGTGAGGATTCATTCGATTTCGTCTGTTTGTCTTCTTCATGGACTCGTTCTTCTTCCTTGCGGAATCCTAGGCAAGATGACCGTTCCCTGATATCACCTCTATCTTTGCCTATGCTAATTGTCTCGCTCTTTAGCTATGCCTCGATGCCTATTCCTCTTTGTCAGCCTCCTATTGTTGCCATGAAACAATCTAGCCGCCTTCCTAGCAAACCGTTGATTGGCTAAGTACGCTTTTGCTCAGCCCCTCTTATAGCGTTGTTAGTTGCGGGTGAAGTTTGAAGATTGCTCCACGCTCGGACTTGTTTTATTGGGATAACACAATATGTACCTGTTATAAACTAATGCACCTATATATTGGCAATGGGTGGAAGGCTTGGCCTTCTGCTTGGTGTTTTGTTCCACTCATGCCACCTTAGGAACCGATAAACCGGTGTTATGTTCCTTGTTTTTGCGTTCCTAACACGGTTGGGGTTTATGGGCCCCCTTGATAATTCGCACTGCTTAAAGCTTTTCCAGCAAGGCCCAACTTTGGTTTTAATTTGGCTCATAATAAAACTTAATTAAATTAAAAAAAAATTGCATAGGGGGTCGCGTCCCCGGGTTCTTAATTCTACATAACAGGGGGGCCAGTGCTGATGGTGTTGGTCCCAAACAGGCAACCTGCGGGGCCACCACGGGGAAACTCGAGGTTTGGCTCCCGTAGCTTGTCCCATCCGGTCGTGGCCTGAGATGAGATATGCGCGGCTACTATCAGGGTGTCGGCACGCCGGGAGGTCTTGCTGGATTAGTTTTACCTTTGTCGAAATATCTTGAGCATGGGATTCCGAGAATACTCGGGTCTTCCCACTTTGGAGTTGCGACTCCATAGACCGTGAGCTTGTGATGGCCTAAGTTGGGACACCCATGCAGGGTTATGAACTTTCGAAAGCCGTGCCCGCGGTTAAGTGGCAGATGGGAATTTGTTAATATCCGGTTGTAGATAACTTGACACCTTATTCATAAGAATACACTACCTGTGTGAGTAACCGTGACGGTCTCTTTCCGAAGGGCTTCGGGAAGTGAACACGGTGGGGTTATGTTTGATCGTGAGTAGCTAGGATCACTTGTTGATCAACTTGACGACCGTTGGCACTTGTTCTCTTCTCGCTCTAAACTCGTAAGCTAGATGATTAGTGCTTGCTGCAGACACTTTTATAGCCTTTCCTCACCTAAGGCTTTGGTAGTTTTGATACCCGGGAACGGGATTGCTGAGTCCTCGTGGCTCACAGATTCAACACACACCAGATGCAGGTATCGCTGAGAACAGTGCAGGAGATGGATCAGAACTTCACTGGGAGTTCAATGAAGAGCGTGGGCGTTACTATGTTTCGTATCCCGACGATCAGTAGTGGTTCCTACTAGGGGCGATCAGGCCTTGTGTTTTATGGTATCTTTCTCGTTTGGATTTCGTCCGTAGTCAGACCCTTTGTTATTTGAATGTTGTATGTCATTGTATTCCTTTTGTGACGTGGCGAGTGTAAGCCAACTATCTTTTCTATTTCATCCCTGAATTTTACATGAGATGTGCAAAGATACCATACTTGAGATCATTCTAGTATGCGCTTATGTCTTTAAGTCATGCCTCGACACGTGGGAGACATAGTCGCATACTGGGCATTATATGCCCCCCCCCCTCCACTTATTCCTGCACCCACACACTCCTTCCTCCCAAAAAATCACTATCCAACTCAAGCACGAGTTCTAGGTCATCTTGCTGCTATTTTCAATCTCCTTGCTCGAAGCTCCATTCACAAAACGGTTTGGGGAGATTGTTCATTGGTATGAGACTCCTCCATTGGTCCAATTAGTTTTTGTTCTAGTGCTTTATTTATTTCAATTTTTTGATGCTAAGGTGACCCTATTCTTGAGCTTGCATGTCAAATTTATGTGGTTCTAAGTAGTTCTAATGCATGATATAGTCTCTAGGCACTTGTAGGAGTAGTTGCTATCAATCTTGTTGAGTTTGATTCACTTTTATTTTGAGTCACTATAAATTTCAAAAAAAATCAGAGGAAGAAAATGATGAGGAGATTGTTGAGAGGCTCTTCCAGTCAAAGTTCAAAGGATAAGAAGAAGGAAGAGAATGAGAAGCCCAAATACAATCTTCCTCGCACTGCGGAAGTCCGGTCGTGTGGATGGCCTTGCAGTGAGTTCTTGGAAGCTGCCGGGATTTATAAAGACTTCTATTATTTGGTGGGGAATGCAGGCCTCACCAACTTCCTCCACAACTAGCATGAACAATATCTCTTGCTCACTAATATTTTCACGCAAAACTTTCATTTTCATGCTAAGAAATCACCACCTTCAGTGGAGTTTCGTTTATATGATGAGGTTAAGGAGATGTCGTTCTATGAATTTTGTCAAGTATGTAAGATACCCTTTGCTCGTACTCTTGAGGAACCACATCGTAAAGATGATGAGGGGTTTATTGATATGATAGCTGTAGGGGAAATGAGGCAAGTTTCAGGGGCAAGAATTACTAGTATACATTTTCCTGTTCTTTGCTACTTTGCTATATTTGCTAGTAGATGCTTAATTGGTCGCGGGAACAGTGGAAATCTTAATGCCCCTGATATTGTCATTTTGCGCCATGCTTTGTTTCAAGACACAACTTTTAGCTTGGGTGTTGTTGTTGCTAAACGATTAAGTCTGAACCGTACAAAGGGTCCCATCTTTGGAGGCATCTTTGCTTCACGCCTTGCTGAACACTTTAGAATACCTATTAGGCATCATGAGAAGGAAGAAAAGTTGTTGACCCCAGTGTTTCTAGATTATAAGAGTATGATAGCTCATGATTTTATTGTAAAGACAAGAATAAGTTGCTTAAGTATAAATTAGGGTTTGATGAAAAATATTGTGAGATTATTACCTTTCCTGCACCATCTCTGTTTGATCTATTTTTTGGCACGTACCTTGTTTTGCCAGATGTCGTCTATAAATACTGGAGCCAGGAACAAGCTTCAGAGCCGAAGCCGGAACCACCACTTGACCCTTACCAGCAGTCGGTTTATCGATGGGATTCGGATGAGATTGCCAACCAGTGGCACCCAGAGGACGCTCCTCCGTCCATCGGAGAGAGTAGCTTTGATCCATGGCAATAGACCAACTTAGGCCAAAAGCCTAATCTTGGGTGAGTACGTATTTCTCACCGACATTACCCTCTTGTTCACACACTTATTCCAATAGTCGGTGCTCACACTTTTTCATTGTACAATCCATGCTAGTTTATTTTCTTTTCTTAGTCTTTTTCTTGTGTGTTAGAAAAACCTTAAGAAAAACAAAAAAAATAGTCACAGCCTTTTAGCTAGTTTACTTTCCATGCCTGTAGTAGTAGTAATTGAAAGAAAACCCAAAAATATTTCTCGTTCTTCTTTTACTTGCTGGGAGCTTTCCCGTGTAAATAATTTCTTTTCTTTTCTTCGGGGGTCAATAGGAGACGACCATGATGAAAATGTTTAGTGGCTCTCATATGCTTAACCGTTGATTTAACTTTGAGCCATATTACTTTGTCTTCTCTCTTGTATTAAATGCTTGCAGATTCCAGCTTAGTCCAATGCACGTGCACTATTATTATTATCCACACCGTTCGGTCGTGCGAGTGAAAGGCAATAATGATGATATATGATGAATTGATTGAGATGAGAAAAGACGGTATGAACTCGACCTCACTTGTTTTTGTAAATATGATAGTTCATCGTTCCTGATTCAGCTTGTTATGAATGAAACATGCTTGCAATGACAATTAGAGATCTTAACTTCTCATGCCATGCTTAATTAGCTAAGAGTTTATAATGGTCTATCTTGCGCGCCAACATGATATTAAAATGGTTGTGATGTGGTATGATAGGGTGGTATCCTCCTTTGAACGATTCAAGTGGTTTGACTTGGCACATGTTCACGCATGTAGTTGAAACAAAATCAACATAGCCTCCATGATATTTATGCTCATGGTGATTTATATCCTACTCATGCTTGCACTCATTGTTGATTAATTGTAATGCATGTTCATGACTATTGTCGCTCTCTAGCTGGCCGCTTCCCAGTCTCTTTCTAGCCTTCACCTATACTAAGAGGGAATACTGCTTGTGCATCCACTTCCATAAACCCCAAAGTTATTCCATATGAGTCCACCATACCTTCCTATATGCGGTATCTATCTGCCGTTCCAAGTAAATTTGTATGTGCCAAACTCTAAACCTTCAAATGAAATTCTGTTTTGTATGCTCGAATAGCTCATATATCAACTAGGGATGTCTATATCTTCCATGATAGGTGGGTTATTCTCATGATGAGTGGAATCCGCTCATCATTCATGAGAAAATGGCTGGTAACCAGGATGCCCAGTCCTATGCTCAAATCATAATAATTAAACAAAACTCCCCCAAGATTGTTGCTTGTTTGGACGATACCCCGTGAATTCGGATGGCCGTGGAGTGTGCTTGTTGGTGGTTGGGGGAGTATAAACTTTACCAGTCTGTTTGGGAACTGACTATAATGTGTGTAGCATGGAAGATATCGAGACTCTTGGTTGTTATGTTGACAATAAAAGTATATCACTCAAAATATTATTTATCTCTATTTCAAAATCGAGCTCTGGCACCTCTACAAATCACTGCTTCCCTCTGCAAAGGGCCTATCTATTTAATTTTTATGTTGAGTCATCATCTTCTTATCAAAGAGCACCAGTTGGAGAGCACAGCTGTCATTTGCATGTATTGCTATTAATTTTCATTGAGTATGATTGTGACTGGATCTCTTCTACCATGAATTACAATGTCTAGTCGGTCCTTGATCTTTAAGGGTGCTCTGCATTTATGTTTTGCGGTCTTTGAAAGGGCTAGCGAGATACCATCTTGTTATATCATATTATGATTGTTTTGAGAAAGTGTTGTCATCCCAGATTTATTATTATTGCTCGCTAGTTGATTATGCCATTGATATGAGTAGACATGAGACCTGAAAGTTATTGTGAATGTGGTTAGTTCATGATCTTTGCTGAAAACTTGAATGTTGGCTTTACATATTTACAACAACAAGAGCAAACAGAGTTTGTCAAAGTTTTTCTTTATCACTTTCGGTTTATCAACTAAATTGCTTGAGGACAAGCAAAGTTTTAAGCTTGGGGGAGTTGATACGTCTCCAATGTATCTACTTTTCCAAACACTTTTGCCCTTGTTTTGGACTCTAACTTGCATGATTTGAATGGAACTAACCCGGACTAACGCTGTTTAATTGCCATGGTGTTATTTTTGTGCAGAAATAAAAGTTCTCGGAATGACCTGAAATTCAACGGAGAATTATTTTGGAATATATAAAAAAATATCTGCGGAAAGAACCAGACCAGGGGGGCACACCCTGTCCACGAGGGTGGGGGTGCCCCCCTGGGCGCGCCCCCTGCCTCGTGGGCCCCCTGTTGCTCCATCGATGTCTTCCCCGACTCCATATATTCACTTTCGAGGAGGAAAAAATCAGAGAGAGGGAATTATCACGTTTTACGATATGAAGCCACCACCAAGCCCTAATCTCTCTTGGGAGGGCTGATCTGGAGTCCGTTCGGGGCTCCGGAGAGGGGAGATGGTCACCATCAACCTTCCTCCATCACCAATTCCATGATTCTCACCACCGTGCGTGAGTAATCCCATCGTAGGCTTGCTGGACGGTGATGGGTTGGATGAGATTTACCATGTAATCGAGTTAGTTTTGTTAGGGTTTGATCCCTAGTATCCACTATGTTCTAAGATTGATTTTTGCTATGACTTTGCTATGCTTAATGCTTGTCACTAGGGCCCGAGTGACATGATTTCAGATCTGAACCTATTATGTTTTCATGAATATATGTGTGTTCTTGATCCTATCTTGCAAGTCAATAGTCACCTACTATGTGTTATGATCCGGCAACCCCGAAGTGACAATAGTCGGGACCACTCCCGGTGATGACCATAGTTTGAGGAGTTCATGTATTCACTATGTGTTAATGCTTTGGTCCGGTACTCTATTAAAAGGAGGCCTTAATATCCCATAGTTTCCATTAGGACCCCGATCACGAGGGGGTAGGACAAAAGATGTCATGCAAGTTCTTCTCCATAAGCACCTATGACTATATTCAGAATACATGCCTACATTACATTGATGAACTAGAGATAGTTCTGTGTCACCCTATGTTACAACTATTACATGAGGAATCGCATTCGACATAATTATCCATCACCGATCCAATGCCTACGAGCTTTTCACATATTGCTTGTTGCTTATTTACTTTTCCGCTGCTATCGTTGTCGTTGCTACTATTATAGTTACTTCCATATTACTTTGCTACTAAATTACCTTGTTGCAGATACAAAGTTTTCCAGGTGTGGTTGAATTGACAACTCAACTACTAATACTTGAGAGTATTCTTTGGCTCCCCTTGTGTCGAATCAATAAATTTGGGTTGAATACTTTACCCTCGAAAATTGTTGCGATACCCTACACTTGTGGGTTATCAAACGCGCATGTTTGAGCCCAACTTCGCGCTCCGCGAACCTACGTCGGTGAAATTATGAGTAAGCCGGCAGATATTCACAAGGTGATTCTTGAAGTACAAGGGAGACATATTTTTCCTACTTACCAAAGATGGCTAACGACATGATATTAACATGTTCCTTTAAGCCGGATAGCTCTTCAGTCACCGGTTTAAGTGTCATTTCAGCATCATCAGCTCTCTTCAATAGAGGCGCTTTTTCAATTTCCCAACTAGTTTTTTCAGTATTGAAATCTTGCTTCAGCTGTTCCATATTCTCCAAAGCAGTTTAAATGCTATTTTAGCCATGGATGTCTTGGCTTGCTGAGCTTTCAAGTTGGACTTAAGATCGTCTAGCCGAGCATCCTTTTCGATCAGTTCAGCCTGTGATATATGCAAATATGGAAGGCGTTATGATCATGATGATTTGAAAAGTCCCAAGCACAATACAAGTATTATACTTGGCACTTGGGGGCTAATGCATACTTGCTTCTTGAAACTTTCTGAAAAGTCCCAAGCACGATACAAGTATTACACTTGGCACTTGGGGGCTAATGCATATTTCTCTTTTTTGAGATAGACTCATCTGCTAACCCGGACAAATGACATGATCCGGTTTATAAAGTCTACAAGCTGGAATATTGGTTTTTGGTAGGATGATTAGTCCCAGATTATTCATGTCTGATTAAGCCGGCCCTTGGGGGATAAACATGTAAAGTTGAAGTGTTGATATTATAAGTCCCGGTTCATGTTTGAAAGCATAAACCGGCCCTTGGGGGCTACTGCAAATGATCTATGCAACTATTGAAGTTTACAGCACATTCTATTCTATCATACCCCATAAACTTGGCGGCTAAGGAAAGTATATTCATATAAAAAGGAGTGGTTGCCGGCGTCCTGGGAATGGGGGTACCCACACTTGCCTGCCCGCGGCCCAGGGCGTGGCTCATCCAGCGGCCTGGTATGGCCCAACCTCATCAGTAACCACTCAAGACCCTCGCGACGGGCCAAGCCTCGCGAGGCGGACGACGCAAGACCTCCCCTGGGGCGGCCTCACTAGGCTAGCTCCCGAGGAGCGGAGATATCAAGGCAAGGGGAACCTCACAAGGTTCCTGTGACGTGAGCCATGACGGCCAAGGCCAGGCGGCGCCAGCGGGCACAGGATGCCAGTTGACTCTTTGGTGCTAAAGGGGCAAGCACAGGTGAGGAGTCCCGAGGCATCAGGCAAAGGTTTCCATATCGGTGCAACAAGACCAAGACCAGCAGGACGGCAGAGCGGAGGTCACCGCGGAGCCCACATCAGCGTCACCACCAGAACCTTTGGCAGACGAAGACCACCTTTTGTCAGGATAGCTTGTACTAGTTGTCCCCATTCAAACTTGGCCGTTGTGGGATCCCTTCCCACTCAATATTTGGGAAGAGGACGCGGGCCTCTATAAATAGGACTAGCCACCACCATAGAAAGGGAGGGGATCATTGAGACCACCCAAGCACCCACAAGCTCTCCAAGCACAAGAACACCTCTCCTCAGGAGGTTGTTCTTCCCATGTAATAGTTCATCCTCAGCCAACAAGGCCATCCACCACACCACACTAGATTACGGTATTACACCACAACGGTGGCCCGAACCAGTATAACCCCTTGTGTCCCTTGTTCTTTGGGTTCGACGAGCTAGGCCAAGAATCGATGCGAGAGCGAGCTAGAACGGAAAGGAGAGATCTTCGTGCGTACCCCGGTGTTCGAACCTCAAGGGTTTTGCCGGAACCCATGATCTGACATTTGGAGCGACAGGTAGGGGTGCGTCGAATCTTCTCTTCCGTCGTTTGGTTCGTTACCGCTCCACAGTCCCGATGGCCGACGATCAGGGGGTTCATGCTGACCACTGGGCAGCCTGGCCCGCGCGGGCGGTGTCGTCCGCCCATGAAGGCCTCAACCTTGCGCTTCAGGCGGGCCCCGTGCCACATAACGCCACCGGCCGCGGGCGGCGCGGACCTGCAACCTCCGCCCTAGCGTCACGGCGCGCGCGCTCCGCAGCGCGGTTTTCGAACTACGCCACGGCAACAGCACCGCAGACCCGACGGGAGCAGGCAAACATGAGGGATGCGCTCATCGTGGTGCGAGAGTTGTTACGATGCAGGCTAGCCGAGGGCGGCTGCGACGTGCTACTGGAATGAGTCATCGAACTGCTGGACTGCATCTGCAGGGGCGCGCCATCGTTATGTTCCTCACCCACGCCCCAGGTCGCGGTTGAGGCGCACGCAAGGTCTCGACAAGCTTGCGCGCCCCCTGGGCGATGGGGGGCCAGACGACACCAACATGGGCGCTGGCGCCATCCATCTGACCACAGCGACTTCGTCACAGGCGGGAGCAAGCGCTGGCAGCCCCTTACGAGGGCGCGTTGGAGTACAACCCAGCGGCCGCCAGGACTAGGTGCCGCAGCTGGAAGTTCAAGGCGCGGGGCACTCAGATGGTGTCCTCGGTGGGGCACCCGCATGGTGAACCTGGCGTACGCGCTCGGGGAAGGCCCCAATGCCTTCCTCGGGCCGAGATGGAACGACGAGACGCTCGTGTTGGGGAACGTAGTATTTCAAAAAATTCCTACGATCACGCAAGATCTATCTACCAGAAGCATAGCAACGAGAGGGGAGAGTATGTCTACGTACCCTCGTAGACCGAAAGCGGAAGCGTCTAGTGACACGGTTGATGTAGTCGAACTTCTTCGCGATTCAACCGATCAAGCACCGAACGTACGTCACCTCCGCGTTCAGCACATGTTCAGCTTTATGATGTCCCACGAGCTCTTGATCCAGTTGAGCTTCACGGGAGAGTTTCATCAGCACGACGGCGTGGTGACGGAGATGATGAAGCTACCGGCGCAGGGCTTCGCCTAAGCACTGCAACGGTATGACCGAGGTGTGTTTCTGTGGAGGGGGCACCGCACACGGCTAGAACAATGTTTCTTGTGTGTCCTTAGGTGCCCCCTACCCCCGTATATAAAGGAGCAAGGGGGAGGGCCGGCTGCCCCTATGGGCGCGCTAGGGAGTAGGATTCCTACTCCTAGTAGGAATAGGAACCCCCTTTTCCTATTCCTACTAGGAGTAGGAAAGGAAAGGGGAATAGGAGAAGGAAAGGAGAGGGGGAGCCTCCCCCCTTTTTCCTAGTCCAACTAGGAACCCTAGGGGGTGCGGTCAGCCCTATGGGCTGCCCCTCTCTTTCCCTCATAGGCCCACTATGGCCCATACTCCCTCGGGGGGGTTCCGGTAACCCCCTCCGGCAATCCGGTTTAATCCGAAACTTTTTCGGAACACTTCCGGTGTCCGAATATAGTCGTCCAATATATCTATCTTTACGTCTCGGACATTCTGAGACTCCTCGTCATGTCCGTGATCTCATCCGGGACTTCGAACTACCTTCGGTACATCAAAACTCATAAACTCATAATACTGATCGTCATCAAACGTTAAGCGTGCAGACCCTACGGGTTCGAGAACTATGTAGACATGACTGAGACTCATCTCCAGTCAATAACCAATAGCGGAATCTGGATGCTCATATTGGCTCCTACATATTCTACGAAGATCTTTATCGGTCAAACCGCATAACAACATATGTTGTTCCTTTTGTCATCGGTATGTTACTTGCCCGAGATTCGATCGTCGGTATCTCGATACCTAGTTCAATCTTGTTACCGGGAAGTCTCTTTACTCGTTCCATAATGCATCATCTCGTGAATAACTCATTAGTCATTTGCTTGCAAGGCTTATTATGATGTGCATTACCGAGAGGGCCCAGAGATACCTCTCCGACACTCGGAGTGACAAATCCTATTCTTGATCTATGCCAACACTACGAACACTTTCGGAGACACCTGTAGAGCATCTTTATAATCACCCGGTTACGTTGTGACGTTTGATAGCACACAAGGTGTTACTCCAGTATTCGGGAGTTGCATAATCTCAAAGTCATAGGAACATGTATAAGTCATGAAGAAAGCAATAGCAGTAAAACTAAACAATCATAGTGCTAAGCTAACGGATGGGTCTAGTCCATCACATCATTCTCCTAATGATGTGATCTCGTTGATCAAATGACAACTCATGTCTATGGTTAGGAAACATAACCATCTTTGATCAATGAGCTAGTCTAGTAGAGGCATACTAGGGACACTATGTTTTGTCTATGTATTCACACATGTACTAAGTTTTCCGATTAATACAACTCTAGCATGAATAATAAACATTTATCATGATATAAGGAAATAAATAATAACTTTATTATTGCCTCTAGGGAATATTTCCTTTAGTCTCCCACTTGCACTAGAGTCAATAATCTAGGTCACATCACCATGTGATTAACACCAATAGTTCACATCACCATGTGACTTAACACTTTATAGTTCACATCGCCATGTGACTAATACCCAAAAGGGTTTACTAGAGTCAGTAATCTAGTTCACATCGCCATGTGATTAACACCCAAAGAGTACTAAGGTGTGATCATGTTTTGCTTGTGAGAGAGGTTTAGTTAGCGGGTCTGTTACATTCAGATCCATATGTATTTCGCAAATTTCTATGTCTATAATGCTCTGCACTGAGCTACTCTAGCTAAATGCTCCCACTTTTAATATGTATCCAGATCGAGACTCAGAGTCATCCAGATCGGTGTCAAAGCTTGCATCAACGTAACTCTTTACGACGAACTCTTTATCACTTCCATAACCGAGAAATATTTCCTTAGTCATCCAGTAACTAAGGATAGTTTTGACCGCTGTCCAGTGATCTACTCCTGGATCACTTTTGTACCTCCTTGCTAAACTTATAGCAAGGCACACATCAGGTCTAGTACACAACATTGCATACATGATAGATCCTATGGCTGAGGCATAGGGAATGACTTTTATTTTCTCTCTATCTTCTGTAGTGGTCGGGCATTGAGTCTTACTCAACTTCACACCTTGTAACACAGGCAAGAACCCTTTCTTTGACTGATCCATTTTGAACTTCTTCAAAACTTTATCAAGGTATGTGCTTTGTGAAAGTCCAATTAAGCGTCTTGATCTATCTCTATAGATCTTGATGCCTAATATGTAAGCGGCTTCATCGAGGTCTTTCATTGAAAAATTCTTATTCAAGTATTCTTTTATGCTATCCAAAAATTCTATATCATTTCCAATCAACAATATGTCATCCACATATAATATCAGAAATGCTACAGAGCTCCCACTCACTTTCTTGTAAATACAGGCTTCTCCAAAAGTATGTATAAAACCATATGCTTTGATCACCTCATCAAAGCGTATATTATAACTCCGAGATGCTTGCACCAGTCCATAGATGGATCGCTGGAGTTTGCACACTTTGTTAGCACCTTTAGGATTGACAAAACCTTCTAGCTGCATCATATACAACTCTTCTTTAATAAATCCATTAAAGAATGCAGTTTTTGTTATCCATTTGCCAGATTTCATAAAATGTGGCAATTGCTAACATGATTCGGGCAGACTTAAGCATCGCTACGGGTGAGAAAGTCTCATCGTAGTCAACTCCTTGGACTTGTGGAAAAACTTTCGCAACAAGTCGAGCTTTGTAGACAGTAACATTACCATCGGCGTCGGTCTTCCTCTTGAAGATCCATTTATTTTCAATAGCTTGCCGATCATCGGGCAAGTCAACCAAAGTCCACACTTTGTTCTCATACATGGATCCCATCTCAGATTTTATGGCCTCAAGCCATTTTGCGAATCTAGGTTCATCATCGCTTCCTCATAGTTCGTAGGTTCATCATGGTCTAGTAACATGACTTCCAGAACTGGGTTGCCGTACCACTCTGGTGTGGAACGTACTCTAGTTGATCTACGAAGTTCAGCATAAATTTAATCTGAAGTTTCATGATCATCATCATTAGCTTCCTCACTAATTGGTGTAGGAATCACTGGAACTAATTTATGTGATGTACTACTTTCCAATTCCGGAGAAGGTACAATTACCTCATCAAGTTCCACTTTCCTCCCACTCACTTCTTTCGAGAGAAACTCCTTCTCTAGAAAGGATCCATTTTAAGCAGAAAATATCTTGCCTTCGGATCTGTGATAGAAGGTGTACCAAACAGTCTCCTTTGGGTATCCAATGAAGACACATTTCTCCGACTTCGGTTCGAGCTTATCAGGTTGAAGCTTTTTCACATAAGCATCGCAGCCCCAAACTTTAAGAAACGACAACTTTGGTTTCTTACCAAACCACAGTTCATAAGGTGTCATCTCAGCGGATTTAGATGTTGCCCTATTTAACGTGAATGCAGCTGTCTCTGATGCATAACCCAAAACCATAGTGGTAAATCGGTAAGAGACATCATAGACCGCACCATATCTAATAAAGTACGGTTACGACGTTCGGACACACCATTACGCTGTGGTGTTCCGGGTGGCGTGAGTTGTGAAACTATTCCACATTGTTTCAAATGAAGACCAAACTCGTAACTCAAATATTCACCTCCACGATTAGATTGTAGAAACTTTATTTTCTTGTTACGATGATTCTCTACTTCACTTTGAAATTCTTTGAACTTTTCAAATGTTTCAGACTTGTGCTTCATCGAGTAGATATACCCATATCTGATCAAATCATCAGTGAAGGTCAAAAAATGACGATACCCACCGCGAGCCTCAACACTCATTGGTCCACATACATCAGTATGTATGATTTCCAACAAATCTGTTGCTCGCTCCATTGTTTCAGAGAACGGAGTTTTAGTCATCTTGCCCATGAGGCATGGTTCGCAAGCACCAAGTGATTCATAATCAAGTGATTCCAAAAGTCCATCGCTATGGAGTTTCTTCATGCGCTTTACACCAATATGACCTAAACGGCAGTGCCACAAATAAGTTGCACTATCATTATTAACCTTGCATCTTTTGGCTTCAATATTATGAATATGTGTATCACTACGGTCGAGATCCAACAAACTATTTTCATTGGGTGTATGACCACCGAAGGCTTTATTCATGTAAACAGAATAACAATTATTCTATGACTTTAAATGAATAACCGTATTGCAACAAACATGATCAAATCATATTCATGCTCAACGCAAATGCCAAATAACATTTATTTAGGTTCTACACTAATCCCGGAAGTATAGGGAGTGTACGATGATGATCATATCAATCTTGGAACCACTTCCAACACACATCGTCACTTCACATTTAACTAGTCTCTGTTCATTCTGCAACTCTCGTTTCGAGTTCCTAATTTTAGCAACTGAACTGGTATCAAATACCCAGGGGTTGCTATGAACACTAGTAAAATACACATCAATAATCTGTATATCAAATATAACTTTTTTCACTTTGTCATCCTTCTTATCCGCCAAGTATCTAGGGCAGTTCCACTTCTAGTGACCATTTCCTTTGCAGTAGAAGCACTTAGTTTCAGGCTTGAGTTTAGATTTGGGTTTCTTCACGGGAGTGACGACTTGCTTGTCATTCTTCTTGAAGTTCCCCTTCTACCCCTTTGCCCTTTACTTGAAACAAGTTATCTTGTTAACCATCAACACTTGATGCTATTTCTTGATTTCTACCTTCGCCGATTTCAGCATTGCGAAGAGCTCGGGAATTACTTTCGTCATCCCTTGCATATTATAGTTCATCGCGAAGTTCTACTAACTTGGTGATAGTGACTAGAGAACTTTGTCAGTTACTATCTTATCTAGAAGATTAACTCCCACTTGATTCAAGTAATTGTAGTACCCAGACAATCTGAGCACATGCTCACTGGTTGAGCTATTCTCCTCCATCTTGTAGGCAAAGTACTTTCAGAGGTCTTATACCTCTCGACACGGGCATGGGTATGAAATACTAATTTCAACTCCTGGAACATCTCATATGCTCTGTGGCGTTCAAAACATTTTTGAAGTCCTGGTTCTAAGCCGTAAAGCATGGTGCACTAAACTATCAAGTAGTCATCATACCGAGCTTTTTTTCAAAACGTTCATAACGTCTACATCTGCTCCTGCAATACGTCTGTCACCTAGCGGTGCATCAAGGACATAATTCTTCTATGCAACAATGAGGAAAATCCTCAGATCACGGAACAAGTCCGCATCATTGCTACTAACATCTTTCAACTTAGTTTTCTCTAGGAACATATAAAAACAAACGGGGAGCTACATCGCAGGCTATTGATCTACAACATAGATATGCTAATACTACCAGGGATAAGTTCATGATAAATTAAAGTTCAATTAATCAAAATAACTTAAGAACTCCCACTTAGACAGACATCTCTCTAATCATCTAAGTGATCACGTGATCCATATCAACTAAACCATGTCCGATCATAACGTGAGACGGAGTAGTTTTCAGTGGTGAACATCTTATGTTGATCATATCTACTATATGATTCACGCTCGACCTTTCGGTCTCCAGTGTTCCGAGGCCATATCTGCATATGCTAAGCTCGTCAAGTTTAACCCGAGTATTCTGCGTGTGCAAAACTGGCTTACACCCGTTGTATGTGAACATAGAGCTTATCACACCCGATCATCACGTGGTGTCTCGACACGACGATCTTTCACAATGGTGCATACTCAGGGAGAACACTTATACCTTGAAATTTAGTGAGAGATCATCTTATAATGCTACTGCCGTACTAAGCAAAATAAGAAGCATAATAAGATAAACATCACATGCAATCAAAATATGTGACATGATATGGCCATCATCATTTTGTGCTTTTGATCTCCATCTCCAAGGCACCGTCATGATCACCATCGTCACCGGCGTGACACCTTGATCTCCATCGTGGCATCGTTGTCGTCTCGCCAACTATTGCTACCATGACTATCGCTACCGCTTAGTGATAAAGTAAAGCAATTACATGGCGATTGTATTTCATACAATAAAGCGGCAACCATATGGCTCCTGCCAGTTGCCGATAACTTTACAAAACATGATCATCTCATACAATAACTTATAACTCATCATGTCTTGACCATATCACATCACAACATGCCCTGTAAAAACAAGTTAGACGTCCTCTACTTTGTTGTTGCAAGTTTTACGTGGTTGCTACGGGCTTAGAAAGAACCGTTCTTACCTACGCATACAAAACCACAACGATTTTTTGTCAAGTATGTGTTGTTTTAACCTTCACAAGGACCGGACGTAGCCACACTCGATTAAACTAAAGTTGGAGAAACTGACACCCGCCAGCCACCTGTGTGCGAAGCATGTCGGCAGAACCAGTCTCGCGTAAGCGTAAGCATAATGTCGGTCCGGCCCGCTTCATCCAACAATACCGCCGAATCAAAGTATGACATGCTGGTAAGCAGTATGACTTGTATCGTCCACAACTCACTTGTGTTCTACTCGTGCATATCATCCATGCATAGACCTAGATCATGATGCCACTGTTGGGGAACGTAGTATTTCAAAAAATTCCTACGATCATGCAAGATCTATCTACCAGATGCATAGCAACGAGAGGGGAGAGTGTGTCTACGTACCCTCGTAGACCGAAAGCGGAAGCGTCTAGTGACACGGTTGATGTAGTCGAACTTCTTCGCGATCCAACCGATCAAGCACCGAACGTATGGCACCTCCACATTCAGCACACGTTCAGCTTGATGACGTCCCACGAGCTCTTGATCCAGTTGAGCTTCACGGGAGAGTTTCGTCAGCACGACGGCGTGGTGACGGAGATGATGAAGCTACCGGCGCAGGGCTTCGCCTAAGCACTGCAACGGTATGACCGAGGTGTGTTTCTGTGGAGGGGGGCACCGCACATGGCTAGAACAATGTTTCTTGTGTGTCCTTAGGTGCCCCCCTGCCCCCGTATATAAAGGAGCAAGGAGGAGGGCCGGTCGGCCCCTATGGGCGTGCCAGGGAGTAGGATTCCTACTCCTAGTAGGAATAGGAACCCCCTTTTCCTATTCCTACTAGGAGTAGGAAAGGAAAGGGGAAGAGGAGAAGGAAAGGAGAGGGGGCGCCTCCCCCCTTTTTCCTAGTCCAACTAGGAACCCTAGGGGGTGCGGCCAGCCCTATGGGCTGCCCCTCTCTTTCCCTCATAGGCCCACTATGGCCCATACTCCCTCGGGGGGGGGGGGTTCCGGTAACCCCCTCCTGCAATCTGGTTTAATCCGAAACTTTTCAGGAACACTTCCGGTGTCCTAATATAGTCATCCAATATATCAATCTTTACGTCTCGGACATTTCGAGACTCCTCGTCATGTCTATGATCTCATCCGGGACTCCGAACTACCTTCCGTACATCAAAACTCATAAACTCATAATACCGATCGTCATCAAACGTTAAGCGTGCAGACCCTACGGGTTCGAGAACTATGTAGACATGACCGAGACTCATCTCCAGTCAATAACCAATAGCGGAACCTGGATGCTCATATTGGCTCCTACATATTCTACGAAGATATTTATCGGTCAAACCGCATAACAACATACGGTGTTCCTTTTGTCATCGGTATGTTACTTGCCCGAGATTCGATCATCGGTATCTCGATACCTAGTTCAATCTCGTTACCGGCAAGTCTCTTTACTCGTTCCGTAATTCATCATCTCATGACTAACTCATTAGTCATTTGCTTGCAAGGCTTATTATGATGTGCATTACCGAGAGGGCCCAGAGATACCTCTCTGACACTCGGAATGACAAATCCTATTCTTGATCTATGCCAACACCACGAACACTTTCGGAGACACCTGTAGAGCATCTTTATAATCACCCAGTTACGTTGTGACATTTTATATCACACAAGGTGTTCCTCCGGTATTCGGGAGTTGCATAATCTCATAGTCATAGGAACATGTATAAGTCATGAAGAAAGTAATAGTAGTAAAACTAACGATCATAGTGCTAAGATAACGGATGGGTCTAGTCCATCACATCATTCTCCTAATGATGTGATCCCATTGATCAAATTACAACTCATGTCTATGGTTAGGAAACATAACCATCTTTGATCAATGAGCTAGTCTAGTAGAGGCATACTAGGGACACTCTGTTTTGTCTATGTATTCACACATGTACTAAGTTTTCTGGTTAATACAATTCTAGCATGAATAATAAACATTTATCATGATATAAGGAAATAAATAATAACTTTATTATTGCCTCTAGGGCATATTTCCTTCAGGTCGAAGCAGGAGATTACCACGAGTCGCTTGGGGGCTCCGTCGACCCCTTCAGCGACGATGACAGGGTGCAGCAGGTATCGCAGCAGCAGGCATGCACTAACTATCGGCTGCAGGTGAACCAGACCACAGCGATGGTCGGAGACCTAAGAGTTGCGGTTCCGCACTCAACCCGAGCAGAACGCTGGGGGTTACGCGTGGAGGGCATGGAGCCGCGGCGTCCCCCGCACCGCATGGAGCAAGGTAGCATGTGGAGGTAGGTCCTCTGCCGGGGGGAGCATCGACAAGCCACCCACCGGCAGAGGGCCCATGGTCGCCGAGGGTGCCACTGGCATCCCCCTTACCCCTTGGTCGTCCTAGTTTCCGGACGTCCCAACGGTGGTCGGGGGCGGCGCAAGGTGAGCCCCTCATCTGGCGATATGAAGTAAGGCTCACGCCTATGAAGGTCTCCGCTCGTGACACTATCACGTAATAAGGAGTGGGGCTGTACATGCCACAGAGTCTCCGGAGTGTCGCCCTCGGGCCTTGGGGGCTCTCTCCCACGTCCTAGTGGTAGCACTTAGCTCCGCTCTGGTGGAATACCTAAAGACTAGATAGGTGCCGGGCGCGGCTATTTGCTTTCCTCTCCCTTTCTTTGTAACTTGGTTCACCGCCTTTTCAGATCGAATTTGAAGTCTTGCTCGTTGCCAAAAATGGGGGGAATTTTCCGTTGATTTCTGCTGGATTTTGTTGCCTTTTGGCCGTTTGTAAAGCTCGTACCTCGAGCCCCTCCGGCTCGGGGACCAGAAGACCGATCCCACATGTCGGATCATTGTAACCTTGGTAGGACCCCCTCGGGGCAAGAGCCTATGTGCCACAAAATTGCCACGTAGGCATCCTGTCGCGGTCCGCAGGACATCCCTGGCCCGGCTCCCCGGAGTGGGGCCACGTGTTGCTCAGGAAGCTCAAGGTAGCGGATCCCTAGCGATCTACCCCAGAAGAGAGGCGTGCCAATGGCCTCGTAACCAGCACGAGGTCAGGTAAGATCTAGGTGAGTTACAATGACAACCCAGCTTAGAAAACTCGAGGACGCGCGTCCCAGGTTCGGCTCTAAGAAGCAAAAAAGGAGAGTAGAACATCAGTTTACACACATAGGGGGCTCCCCCATCAAAATGCTCTCATACCCTACGGGGCCGTGTCCAAGTCCTTGCGTGCAGGATCAAGGTGAAGGAGTACAAGATCAATTGGACATGTCGCTCGCCGCGCCATCCGAGTCGCTCTCGTGCACACTACCGGCGTTGTCGCTGGCCTCGTCTTCACCATCGTCAACCGTGCCGCCTTCGCCTCCCGCGACCACGGCCTTGTCATCCTCAGTAGCAAAGGCCCTGACCAGAGCATCCACATTGTCATCCACTCAGTATGCCAGGTTGTCTCGGATGACCCCGAGCACTGGGGCGATGGCGGCATCAAAATCAAAGTGGGGGTCGATGTTCTGGAGGTAACTGAAGACCCGGGAGAACGCGCGCCCGAGGAGGCTCCGGCTCTTTTCTTCAACAAGCTAGAGGGCCCTCCTAGCCAGGCTCTCTAGGTGTGTCACAACCTCGGTGAAGAAGACAAGATGGCCAGCGTAATCCTCCACGTGGGGATGAGGGACGTTCTCCTCGCAGATGGCCCCCAGTGCCCGGTTAGCCTTCACCCGGAGATCCTGGAGCATGGGGTCGTGCTCGTGCTGCAGCAGCAGTCGACGGCAAGCCTCGTCCTTGCTCTGCCGCACGAGAGCCGCGCCATCGTCAACCTGTCGCTGGAGAAAGGCCAGGTCGACCTGCGTGGAGTCTAGCTTGGCCTGAGCAGAAGACTGGGCTGCCGTGGCGACCCTCTCACGCTGCTCTACCTCCTCCAGCTTCATCCTGAGGGCAGCAATACTCCTTGGCAAGATCTGCGCTGGCCTTCGCCACCCTCTGGTCGATTTCCTCCTGAACTCTGGCCTTGCGAGCGGAGACAGCATCCTCGACCAGGGTCACGTGGCGCTCCCTCGCCTCCAGCCACTCAAGCTCAAGGTTGCGCTCTGTGGCTTCCAGCATCAACGCTTCCTCATGTCGCAAGATCTCCGCCTCTTCAGAAGGCGTCCCTTTCATCAATGCCAAGGCGGTCCTGCGCACCTCATCTCATTGTTCCAGGCGGGTGTTCAGGGCCTGAAGCTCCTGCATGCGCTTCTCTGCAACCTCGCGGCGGCGATCAGCCTCCCTAGCTTCCTCCAGGGCTCGGGTGCTGGCCTCACGCGAGGCTGGAAGGGACGCCTCGGCCTCCGTGTTGGCACGCTCGCGCTGGAGATGCCCGAGGTTAATGGCCACCTTCAGTCAATGCCATTCGTCCATCAGCCAGAGGCTCTCAGTCTCAAGACGGGCATCAACATCCACAAGCTCTTCCCCGAGTCAATTCAGCACACTCATCGCCTCCTGAAGAAGCTCATGACGGGCGGCGCCCTGCTTGCGCGCAAACTCGAACGTGTGACCGGGACCCTCCTCGGCACTGGAGGCCATTGAAGAAGCTCGAGGAGGCTCGTCCCCTCCCGATGCGGGGCTCCGGGTCTCCTCTGTCCCAATCGTCTTTCGGGCCTCAGCTGGGACCCGGAGGGGCCGGGACTCGCTGCTCGAAGAAGACACCAAGGCCGAGGTGACCCAACTACGGTTGACGATCGTGGGGGGAGCCCTCGGCACGCCTCTCGCACCCCAGACGGGACCACGAAGGAGGAACGACAAGAACGCAGGGTCAAGGTGCCAGGCCGACGTATCCGCCCTCCTGGATGGCCTCGCGCCGTAGGCGACACATCGGCTTAGGGCGCCCAGGATCGGCGGAGAACTCGAGGCAGCAGGGGACTGCTTCTCAGGAGATTTCGTCGCCTTGGCAGAAGAGGCCCTGAGGAATCACAGTCAGGAGGGAAGGCAGCACTCAAGGAATTACAAAGGTAAGGTACTCACTCGTCTATGGCAATGTACTTCCTCTGCTTCAATGGCCGGAAGGCATCACCACTGCAGCTTGGAGATCCCTTCCTCTTGTGGAGTGCTTCAAAGTTCAGCTGGAGCCGGCCGAAGCCCTGGATGCGGTGCAGCGCCAAGCGCGACCGGGGCGGCTCCAGGGAGGCGCCCCTAGAAACGCTGGGCTGTGCGGGGCCCCCGGCCCCCGCCTCAGAACGACTCGAGGGGGCCTCGGGGGCTTTGGCCTCAGGAGCACCAGGTAGCGCCGGCCCCTCAGCTGTCCCCTCTGGGCGACTCTCCCGAACCCCAGGGGACGACGCTTCACGAGCCCCAGGAGACGCCGACGCCGAAACGGCCGCGCCACCAGCACTCGGCGGTGATCCCCCCCACCCGCGCCCCCTTCTGGGTCGATTGCCGCGATAGCGGCGGGCAAGGGAGCCGCGCAGACGGGGTTCTCGCGAGACCCGACAAGGCCGGACAGACAAAGCCCCCATTCGTCGAAGGAGGGCATCTTCTTCACGAACTCCACCTTGTTTGAGCAGCTGTACAAAAAACAACCTTCCTCCGGCAAGCGAGCTGGCGCTGGGTCACCCGTCAGAAGCTCAAGCACCGTGCGCCGTACCTCGCGAGGAAGAGCAGGCGCTTGGAGCCTCATGCGGTCCCCGTAGCCGGAGAAGGTCCACATTGGCCGAGAGTGGAGCTGAAGTGGAGCAATGCGGCACTGGATGTACTCCTTCACCACCATGGGCGCCGTCACCCCAAGCTTCTTCATCATGGTCAGCTGACGCCAAATGTGAGCTAGTCGCTGGTCGGTGAGCTTCTCATGCTTCCAGCTGGAGCTCGGGGCAGCCGGAATCCACGGAAGAACCAACAGGGAGCTGCGCACACCGACATCCACAAACACCCACCGCTTCCTAAAGCCACCGACGACCGGCGAAAGGTCGAAATCCATCCCCGAGCCGGACGTCGCCGCAATGGCCTAAAAAGATACACACCCTGAGCACTGGAGCGCATCCGTCGGGTGCAGCGAGAAGAAGTGGCGGAGCAAGGCCACGAAGGGGGCAATGCCCACCATGGCTTCGCGAGGAGGACGATAGATTGGGGATCAAGGTTCAACGTGCTGATCTGGTAATGCGAGAGCACCGCGTTGAAGAAATCAGAGAAGGGAGGAATCAGACCTTCCCAGTGGGCGTGAAGGTGGAGGGGGACCTCGGTGGCCGTCCTGTCAATTTCGGCGCGGGAAGCGGGCCAAGCCACCGTCGCCTCCCACTCATTGGAATCGGCGGCGAGCGTCGGGTGCACCTTGTGCATCATCTCTTCATTGATCACCACCGACCGCTTGGTGGCTGGCCCGAAGGCCGGCGGTGAGGGTGTCGAGGTACGAGACTCCTCCCCCTTCCTTCTTTCGGCTAGAGACCATGGTGGCGGAAGGAGTCGGTGTCGAATCGAACTAGGGGGAGGGATCGAGAAGATGAAGAAGCTGCCGAGCGTGCTACCGGCGAAGGAGGTGGAGTTGTGTAAGCAATAGTGGCCGTCTAGTCGGGCAAAAATCGAGGCTGCGTGGGGAAGTGGAGACGCCCACGTCCCGTCAATCGCCACACGTCAATCAAGGCCGCAGGCTTTTGAGGCCCGCGGCGCTCCGCACTTGACCCTTGGCTTCGCCGCGAAGACAAGTCCGAGCGCACCTTGGGCCCGGGGGCTATTGTCGGCGTCCTGGGAATGGGGGTACCTAGACTTGCCTACCCGCGGCCCAGGGCGTGGCTCATTCAGCGGCCTAGTATGGCCCAACCTCATCAGCAACCACTCAAGACCCTCGCGGGGGCCAAGCCTCACGAGGCGGACGACGCAAGACCTCCCCTCAAGCGACCTCACTAGGTTAGCTCCCGAGGAGCGGAGATATCAAGGCAAGGGGCACCTCACGAGGTTCCCGTGACGTGAGCCATGACGACCAAGGCCAGGCGGGTGCTAGCGGGCGCAGGATGCCAGTTTCCTCTTTGTGCTAAAGGGGCAAGCGCAATCGAGGAGTCCTGAGGCATCATGCAAAGGTTTCCATATCGATGCAACAAGACCAAGACCAGTAGGATAGCAGAGCGGAGGTCACCGCGGAGCCCACAACAGCGTCACCACCAAAACGTTTGGCAGGCGAAGACCACCTTTTGTCAGGATAGCTTGTACTAGCTGTCCCCCTTCAAACTTGACCGTTGTGGGATCCCTTCCTGCTCAATATTTGGGAAGAGGACCCGAGCCTCTATAAATATGACTAGCCACCACCATAGAAAGGGAGGGGATCATTGAGACCACCCACGCACTCACAAGCTCTCCCAGCACAAGAACACCTCTCCTCAGGAGGTTGTTCTTCCCATGTACTAGTTCATCCTCAGCCTACAAGGCAATCCACCACACCACACTGGACTAGGGTATTACACCACAATGGTGGATCGAACTAGTATAACCCCTTGTGTCCCTTGTTATTCGGGTTCGACGAGCTAGTCCAGGAATCAGTGCGAGAGCGAGCTAGAACGGAAAGGAGAGATCTTCGTGCATACCCCAGTGTTTGAACCTCAAGGGTTTTGCCGGAACCCATAATCCGGCATTGGCAGCATCTACCTCATAACACTCCTTCATGAGATTTACTAAGCCGGCTTCAAAGTCACGGCTGGTGTACAGTTGGTTTGAATAACCAGAGTGCATGTCATGGGCACTGAAATGGGTGTAGATCTCCAAGTCCACCTTCCATTTGCCTTGGTCTTTAGCAGAAAGTTCTTCTTTAGCAGTATGCTTACATAAGACAGTAGGCTGACCCGGAGCTGTGAATCCACCTCCAGTGACAACAACATCATCATTCTTTTCCTCAGCACGCTTGATTGGGCTTGGCGGCTTAGAAATAACCGATTCAGCGCGCATATGATCTGCGGAGGCTTCATGGTCTTGTGGTGTTGTATCATTGAGAGCAGTTTCAGCAGTTGAGTTGGAAGGTTCTGACTATTGCTTTTTTGGTTCAGACGGGATGGGATGGTCGGGTGGTTTATTCAGCTTTGTCTTCTTACTGGGATTTGGCCTGGCCCCTGAAAATAAGAAGCATAAGAGGTCAGTATAATGATCAAACATAAGGTCTGGATGATTGAATATACTCTTACCCAGGTACAGTCTTGAAAGCCGGGATTTGAGTTCCTGTTGACTCACCAAAGGAGGAATGTGAAGTCCCCTGATAGTTTGAATCAAACGGGTTAAGAGGTTGTCGGAAATGACCCGCCTTGGGATAAAATATGTCAGAAATATGAGAGACCTCTGGGCGGCGTTTGCGAACCGGCGTGTTTGGTAAGCCCGAAGAAGTGATTACACCACCACTATGCCGAGTGGTACAACAAGCTTCGGATTGCTGTTTCTTCAAAAGAAAGTTGGGATCCAAGTGAGCTAGAGGGTGAGAAAAGCTTACTTTCCGGCTTGCTTCTCGGGTTTTCTTTGTTGGCAGAGGTTCTGAGCCGGAGGGAAAAATAATTACCCCTGCGTCATCTGCGCGGCTGGCCTCTGCGTCATGCTGGTAACAATCATTGTCAATGATATGTACAAATAATGAGCCAAGAGAGTCAAGTTCTACCTCCGAATCATTATCGTCATCACTGTCATCATCCAAGTTTAACTCGGTAGGTTCGGTAATCTTCTTCTTGGCAGGCTTCTTGGTGGCTTTGTATTTTGTACGAGCCGGTTTGACCAGTTTGTCTTGCGGCTTCTTTTTCCAAAATAAAGAATCGCCCTAGTAAGGTTAAAAATATCATGAGTGGGCAAGATTAATGCAAATATGGTTGAGCGCAAGGTGTGCAACACTTACAGCTGGCGGTTTGTTGAAGGTGCTGAAAGGACTAAGTCCTATTTTGTTGCATTCTTTTAAAGGTTCGTTTAGCAATTTCTTAGTGGATTCAGTAACTTCTGCATCAGACAGTTGAATGTCACAGTGGCGCTGGGGATCCTTTACATCACCAGTATATTCGCACATTAAGTCGGGGCGGCGGCTTAATGGCAAGATACTCCAGGACACCCAACATCGAACAAGGTCGATGCTAGTTAAGCCGTTGGTCATAAAGGCTCCGAGCTTTGAAAACGATGGTGCGTACTTGGCATGTTCCTTCGCACTAAGCTGTGACGGGAGTGGATGTGTGCTGCTAAGTCGGTGATCGCGGTAACCCGGCAGAGGATCCTCGTCGACAGGAGATGTGTCTTGACAGTAAAACCAAGTTTGGTTCCAGCCTTTGGGATGACTATGAGGCTTAGCATGAGGAAAGCTGACTTCTTTCCTCTTTTGAATTGAAACCCCACCAAGTTCGGTATTAGGCCCATCAACGAACTCTGTCGGATGGTTTAAGTAGTAAAATTCTCTGAATAAGTCAACCGTTGGCTCCTCTTGAAGGTAAGCTTCATAGAATACTTGAAAATTGCAAATGTTGGATACAGAATTGGGTCCGATATCTTGGGGTGAAGCTGGAGAAAATGAAGCACGTCGCGGATTTTTTTGAGCCGGGAGGGCTAAACCCTCGCTGCAGGTGGTCAGTAAAAACAATCACCTCTCCATCCTTGGGTTTAGGAGGACATTCTTTGCCAGGGACACATGGATGTCTGTTTTCTTAGCTAAGGCGCCAATGGCAACGAAATTGTTCAGATCTTCTTCAGTGACCCGGGATCGGACCCAGTTGCAAGAAGTGTATGTCCTAGCCATTTTTCCAATGATCTGAAAGAAAGATTATACCGGTTCAAGATTATGTAGTTAAGCCGGTTGAAAGGTTTAAAAGGCACACAATAATGAAGCATGGATAAGTGTTAAATCAGATATTGAAGATGAGCTACTAGCGGCTTAAGAGGGGACTAATGGTACCTGGCGTGTTATTATTTCTGAGTTAAGCCGCCCACATAGTTATTGAAGTATAGATCGGAGAAAGGAAAAATTGCTAAGTGTTGGAAAAAACAGATTTCACAGATTGATGCTATGATTTTGGATCTACAGCGCGTCAGATAATGGAAAATATCTAGACCTAAAATTGCAGTGCTTGAGCAGTTCACATGTCTAGATTGGATTTTTTTTATACAGTGGAGATGTTTCTGATGTCTAAAATGAGTACTACAGTTGTTTTCACGGAGGAAGAACATAAAAGTTGGATTAAAATGCCAGGATGCAGTAAAGAATAAAGAATGGTCGAGATGAACTCCGACGAACTCATCAAAACCCTAACGGGGTCAATGAGAGAAGGAAGGAGGAGAACTCACCAGAACTGTTGAACAACGGAGGCGCGCAGACGAACTCTGGTCGATTCAGGTTGATGCAGCGGCCGTTGTTGAGGCGGTAGCAGCAAAGGTCGACGGCGGCGGCGGAGCTCGGGTGTGGAGGTGACGCGAGGTAGAAGACAAACGAGGAGGCAAGGGGGAAAGTGAAAGAGACCCCTGGCCCTATTTATAACATCGAGGGGATAAGTGGCATGCGTGGGAATCGAGGAGGCCAAAAAATGGATGTATAATGGTGCAGACGCCTCGATTTCCGAAGGGTCATTAAAAGAGAAGGTATGTTAAGATTTGGGCTTTGTATAATATTAATGACATATGACGTCACGGCGGGTTAGCACAATCCTAGGAGATGACGTCACGGCGGGTTACAGGGCCTCGCAAGAGTAAATGAAGAAGGATTTTTTCTGAGTGTTGAAGATTGATATGAACAAGTTCAAATCAACCTGGGGCCTAATGTTGGTGATATAGCTATTGAGTATAACCCGCTCAGGAGGGGCCGAGTTATGCCCATGGGGGTTCACCAATACAGAGCCCATGAAGATATTGAAGATGGCGGTTCATGAAGCAGGCTTGTTAAGGACCCGAAGCCCAAAGGCGACTTAAGGCCTATAGGTGTAAACCACCATGTATGTATGGCTTATATTGTAAGGCAAGAGTAGTTAGTCACCGAACCGGACACGTTGTGTATGAGCCGGTTGGGACTCTATGAACCGACGGGCGTCAACCTATGTATATAAAGGGATGACCTGGCGGCGATTTAGGACAAGAAACAAGAGATTGAAAGCTAGGTCAAGCGTATTCGCTCCCTGGCAATCAAAACCTACGAAATACCACCTCAGACTGGATTAGGCTTTTACCTTCACCGCAAGGGGCCGAACCAGTATAAACTCTTGTGTCCCTTGTCCCGATTAACCCCTTTAAGCTAACCTAGGTGTGATGGCTCCACAACTAAGTCCTTGCACTAGGACATCTGATATGTTAACCCCACGATAATGAGGTAAAGGCCTAATCCAGCTTCTAATTGTATTACTGGGGTTACGATTCCTAGGGAGTGAATACGCTTGACCTAGCTCTCGATTGTTTGTTTCTTGAGTTAACCCGCCGCCGGGCCACCCCTTTATATACATGTTAATGCCCGACGGCTTATAAAGTCCCGGCCGGCTCACACAAACGTGACTGGCTCGGTTTCTAATTAATCTTGCCTTATAGAACAAGTTAAGCATATGGCGGTTCACACCCGCGGGCTTGAAGGCATCTCCGGGTCTTGGGCCTTCAATCGGCTTGCTCTATGAACCGCCATCTTCGTATCTTATTGGGCCTTAACATCTTCAAGCCGCCAGTGGCATGACCCAGCCCCTCCTGGGCGGGTCATCCCCAGTAGTTATATCCCTAACATCGAGTCTACTTCGACTCTTTTTCAAGACGGCGTGGCGACGACTACGACTATGGAGTCTCTCAAGGAACATGCTTTGGAGCCGAGTGACAAGGTGGCGAGCAAGGATGATGCTTCCATCTTTGGAGGCGAGAGTGATGATGTGCCATCTTCGGCCTTCATCCATGGCGACGGTGACGAGATGGTTGAGCATGGGATTTTCCCTTCGACCACAGCGACGTATGATGACTTGAGTGACTTTTGCCACCATATTGAGAGTGAGAGTGAGATCACCACTATCCCCATATATCATGAGCTGCCCCATTTCCCATGTGAGGAGAGCCACCACCACCACCACTTGAGTGATTTGAGTGACTCCACCATATGTGATTTTGAGTGCACCTACCTTGAGGGAGTGAGTGAGCCACCACCACATAGAGAGAGTGAGATAGTTTATAGATCATGTGAGGCCACTTTCATCACTAATGACTTGACCTCTACCTCTATTGTGTCTTCTCATTTGGTGCTAGGTCCCATTTATGATGATGCGCCGATCCGCAACGACTTCGTCCTTCTTATGGAGAAGACGATGGCCATGATGGAATATGATGCACCCACACATGGTTCCATCAAGATGAATATGATGACCACCATTTGGTCTTTCCCACCTCACCTAAATCACACGAGTGGAATGAAAAAGGTAACGTAGGTGAAGGTGAGCTCTTGTCCCACTAGTGGACTATGTTGACATTGATTGCTTGCATGATGTTGATGCACCTATTGCCATGCTTCATTCTAGTATGATTTACCCATTTGTGATGAGTTAGATGATAGTCATGTGGAGTCTACTAGTTGTGATGCCATGTTGCATAGGATTTCTTGTGACAATTCTTTTGGTCACATAATGTTTGACAACCCGCTTGACTTGTCATATGTTATGCATGAGATCAAAAATATGTCATATTTGCAATGTCATCGTAGTAACTATGCATATGCCATTAAAATAAACCCAATTTGCACTTATGGCATAGATGACAAGCCCATGGTTATTGGCATTTGTTTTTCTTGTGATAATATTGACATGCTTCCTTTGCATCATATCCATCATATGCCATGCCATGATTACCTAGCTTCGGACATGCATTGTTTTGGATCTTGTTCCACTTATCCATATTATGATTTCATATTGCTAACGAGGATACCCTCATAGTTTCCTCATATATTTTAGGATATTTTGATCCATCCCATCCATTGCATGATTCTCATGATTGTGTGCAGCGTACGCTAACTATGAATGAAGATGCCATTGATTTGCCTTCTACTTGTATGCTCAATTTGAATCTCCATTATGATATACATAACAACAAAGCTCTCATGATGGATGTCATGTTTCTATATCACGCATCTCATTTGTTTGAGAATTGGATATTTTGTGCTAACCACCACAAGCATGTGCGCATCAAAATGGATGATGTGTACATATACCACGCACACACGATCTTTGTTTTGCATAGGTACTCACGAATACTCGTCAACCTCGCAAGACCATGAGTTGACGAAATAAGCTCTAGAGAGCAACTATGCCTTCGGAACCTGTGAGATGTTTCACCAACCGTGTCCTCCGCGCAACGACTTCGCACATTTCTTCCACATGGACCTCATATGGTTATGGTTTATTGTCCTTTATTTATCCTTTGCCCATATTGCCATCTTCACTTTGCATGATATGCTTATTCCGATGCCTTTGCCATGCGATTGCGACCCTTGCTTGCACTTACATATGATCCATCATTCTACTACTACTGTGTGTATTTGCATGCTTGGTGGAGATCCTAGTAGCTATTGCCATGATTTCTTTGTGTCCCATGCTATCGATGCTTGTTGTGTTGGGAGAGTCATGATGCCCCATTGCTATTTACATACGACCTCTCGCCGATACATTGATGATATTTTGCTCATTTCTTGCTTTCATGCTTGTGATATGTCATGTGCATTATTCATGCCCACTATTTGCACACATGACATGCCTGACATGATTCCTTCTAGTATGTTGCATCTTCGCGCTACTAGCTTGCATTACTTGATCGCTATGATTGCTTATGTTCATGCCACTCACATGATATATCTTGATCATTGTCACTTGTCTCCATTAGTTGCATCTCTCATATCCACTTATAGTGAGTGCAACCGTGATATGCTTGTTGATCTCGGGAACTTGGATATTTTATTTGTGATGCATGCTTCTTTGATCGAGCTTAATCTCTTTGGTTGTTCTCGCATCATATGCTTACATACAATGCCATGTCCCCTTGTCCTTTCTCACAATAAGAATAATGAGAACACTTGTTGGGCATTTCTCCACACGAATGACAAGTGTTGCATTTGCACTAACCTCATTTGTTTTTCCAAGTGTTTGTCATGTTCTTTTTTTATGAAGGACTCACAAGGTGGTATCATCACGAGACAACTTCGTCATGTGGAGGCGTATACGATGTGCGGCACCAACATCTTCAACGTCAAGGCCTTGTCCCAATACCATGGTGATGAAGATCATGATCCGCAGACGGATCTCGCCCGAGGGGGGGGGGGATGATGCGGAGCATCCCAAAATCATCCCCATGGACTCTACTACAACTCGTCAAGCACCTCGTAGACCAATGACAAGAGCCCGCGCATGCACCGTTGATACCGAGGTTAACTCTTTTCTCTTCGAGTCTCATTCAGATTCACATGAGAGTTGGCTTCTACCTCAAATGGAAACTCTATGCATTATTAGGTACCACGGAGATGATCACGAGAAAACATGGAGGATTCACTAAGTCCAGACGGAGACCCAAAGAGAAGGAGGAGGAGAAGGAACGTCGAGGCCCGAAGGACCGAGACATCCAGACACGCAGCCACGGGGAGGGAAAAGCCCTCTGGACACCCCGGGTGCCCGACCATCTCGGCCGCGGGTGCCCGGGCACAACCCGGGCCTCGCCCTAGACACCCCCGGGTGTACGGCCTCTTGTGCCCGGGTGCTCGGCCACCACCTGGGCGGCGCCCCAGCCTGCACCCCCGGGTGCCCGGCCTCCCGGCACTGGGTGCCTGGCCACCCGCCGGCCCTGGGTGCCCGACCCCCTCCGCTGGCACTGCTTCTGCCCACCCCGGGTGCCCGGGTCGCCACCCCCGGCTGCCCGGCCTCTTCTGCAGCTAAGGCCCCCGACCCTTTGACCCGATCGGATGCCCGAGCCTTCGACCACGGGTGCCCGACCCCTTCCTTGGCGCCTGCCTCTATCTGGTCCGGGTGTCCGGACCCCTTTACCCCGGATGCCCGGACACCTCCGGCTGTGCCAACTTGCACTATGGGCATAATGACCCTTGTACCCCTCTTTCCCTCTTATTTCGTCCCTAGGCTATAAGTACTCTTCCACTAACTCATTTAGAGGATAGCAAAGTATTTGATAGACATTGGGAGCTTTGCTCCTTGTATCCCCTCCTCTTGGAAATCAAGACCCCTCTTGGGAATAATCCTTATGGATTTCAAGACCTCCTCAAGGAGAAGACTATCATCAAGACCTCATCTCTTAGAGCATCTCCAGCCGCGCCCCCAAGAAGGCCCCCCAGGCGATTTTTTGGCCGCCGGCGCCAAAAAATCGGCCCAGTCGCGCCCCCAAGAGCCCAGTTTTCGCCGGCTAGGGCCGAAATTGGCGCCGACGGACCCAACCCGAACCCGGCGCGCTGGGGGTCGCTCGGGGGCGCCAGGCGAATCGTTTTTGGCGCGAAGAGCCGCGGATCAGCCACGTCAGCGACTTGATTCTCTTCTCACCGCTTCATCGTCCTCATCGCCTCGTTTCCCGCAATGAATCAATGCCAAAGCTGCGCGCGCTGTCGCGTTGGTCAGCCTCCATTGATGCCTCATGGGCGGCACAGTGAAGGCCGGGCGATGCGCGTCCCCTCGGCCGCCACGCCATCACGCCACGCGTAACGCGCCGGCCAAGCCTACCACGCGGCGCCTCCGCCTATATAAGCCGACCACCAGCGCGCCGGAGACTCGCACAGATACTCCACCGCCGACGCGCCCATTTCTCCCCCCTTCCTCCTCTCGCCGTCTCCAGTTGAGAAGAATGGCCGAGCGCTTTTCAGGCGATGGCGCGGCGGCGAATGGCTTCGGGCGCCGCCATCTTCATGAGGACGAGGCTCGCCTCCTTTTCGAGGCCGAGTACCCGGTCCCGCCGGACATGTGGGTGCCTGGGGCTTGGAGGATCAGCGCCGGCGGCGTGCCGGTGCCACCACCGCCCACCGAGGCGGCGCGACGTGCGGAGATCGCACGTATCCGCGCGTCCCTGCCTCGTGCGGCGAGGGAGGGGCCCCGGTACGTCCCCGACAGCCCGATCTGGGAGCCCTACTTCCGCCGCCGTCACGCCGAGCAGCTCGAGGCCACCAACGGCGTGGTGCCCTCCGGCAGGCTCAACTCCGAGGGCCGGCGCCGGTGGTGGGGCGTGCCCTACCGCACGTTGGAGGCCGTCCTCGAGTACATCGAGGGCGGCAACACGCCGCGCCTCGAGTACCCCGCTCCCCCGTCCTTCTCACGCCGCTGTGGAAGCTCCTGGACGCCGAGGTGCATGGAGCAGCCCGGGGCGTCCTCCTCCTCGTCCAGCCGCTCGTCGGGCTCTCCCTGCCTCCGCCCCGTCAAGCCGGAGCCCCAGGACACGCCTGTCAGCGCGCGTACCCGCAGCTCCGGCATCCTCGTCGAGCCCAAGTCGGAGCCCGGCCTCCCCGCGGAGTACAAGGAGATAGCCCGGTGCGGCTTCTCCGACGAGGACGCCCGACGGTGGGCGCGGGATGACTACCTCCGCGACGAGATGGTCCGGCAGTGCCGGGCCCTGGAGGAGATCGCCGCCCGCAAACGTGGGCGCGAGGATGAGCACGGCGTCGTGGTCCTCGATAGCGACGACGACGACGACACCCCCCGACCGCCCAACCCGCCGCGCCAATCGGGGAGGGATGGGACGGCGGCGGCGGAGACGGGGACGACGACGACGACGACGGCGACGGCGACTACACGTGGTTCTACCGCCTCCTCGGCATGTAGAACTGCAAAGGCGGACGGCGGGCGACGAGGTAGACGGCGAGGAGCGGCGATGGAGACGGCGGGGGCAACCCGTGCTTGTTTTTTCTTTTTTCTGTAAAATATGTTTAAATTTGAACGAACTCGCCGATGTTTTGCGTTAAATTTGAGCCGTGTTTGCGCCGTATTTGACTTTTTCAAAAAAACGTGGGCGCCGCGACTGGGGGCATCACGCCCCCAGTGCGCCGTTTAGCGCCGGTGCGTCCCCAGGGGGCGATTTTTAGCCCCTCCTGGGGGGGCTAACGGCTGGAGATGCTCTTAGGAGTAGGAAGATCCTTTACCTAGTGCTTGTTTTCTCGGATTAATCTTGTATGCTTGTGGATCTCATGTATGCTACTCTAGTGGATGTGTGATTGAGATTTGTTTGACTAATTTCCCTTGTGATCTTGTGTTATTGCTCCTTTTCTCACTCCAAATGTGAAAAGATCTAATCCTAGCGTTCCACCCTACGACAATAACCCTACCGTCAAGGTGCCCGACGGTAGGTGCGAGCATGCAGTGTGTTTCATACTTATAAAAAATTTGCGGTATGGCGTCCAACCCTACCGCCAGGGACCTTGGCGCTAGGCTGTTGTACCCTACCGCCATGGACACCGACGATAAGAAAAGGGTCAGATTCCGAATTTTTTGCAAAGCAAGTTCAAATCTCGAGTAAGTTTGGGAAAATGATACAAACCACGAAATCTTAGCCTCGAGGCGGCCGGCCGTAGATGCTCTAATTCACAACCCGACGGCAGGTGCATTCTACTGGCGTCAGCGTATTTGGCTTGCATAGATTACGCTGATGTGTGGGGTCCGCATGTAGTAGAACCCCAACGCTGCGGTAACGTGAAACTAGTCTAGCAGGGCTTACGGGAAAAGACGTTTAACCGGCGGGGTCAAACTCAAAAGAGACGCGGCATGCAGACATAGAGAAGGCAAAACTCCAACTCAACCACTGACAGGCATCGTTATGGTCACTGACAATCTGACCCACGCCGGCCCGCTCCACATGTCAGTTGAGCAACGCAAATCCCGCCGCGCATCCGGTGGCCCCACCGGCACGCACCTAAGGCGGGGCCGACCACGTCCCCGCTGTCACCGCGGCCTTTCCGAGCGAGCCATCCCTTCCCTCCCCTTTCCAGGTTCCAATTCCCTCTTCCTTCTTTAACTTCCCCGCTCCACTGCGCCATCCTACTACTACGGCCACCACTAACCACGCTTTTCTTCTCCGATCTCACCACCTCAAAGGCGCACAGGCAGCGTCCCCCTCCATTCTTATGCGCTAAGCAAAGCGGGAGTAACCCTAGCTCCAGCTCCGCCTCCGGAGCCGGGCGCCTTCCGCGCGGCAGATGTCGTCGCCGACCGCCGCGCCGGCGCCGACTTCGCCCACGGCGCCCCCGGCCAACGCCACCGCGCCTCCCCCGGCAACCCCGTCGGCGCCTCCCCCGGCGATCCCCTCCCCCTCGCCGCCGGCCCCCGCCAACCCGCCTCCGGCCTCCGTCCCGCCGCCGGCAGCGCCCGCGGCCTCCCCTCCCGCGCCGTCCTCCACACCGGCCACCCCATCGGCACCGTCTCCGTCACCCCCGGGCGCCCCTGCCACCCCTTCCCCGCCTTCGGACACGCCCTCTCCGCCTTCGCCAGAAGGGAGGTCCCCGCCCTCGTCCGGTGGCGGGGGAAGATCGCCGTCCGCGCCAGGCCACAACAACCCGTCGCCGAGATCGCCGCCTCATTCCTCCGGTGGCGGTGGCTCCGGGGTGTCCACGTCGGTGGTCGTCGGCGTAGCCGTGGGTGGCTTCGTGCTGCTGCTGCTCGCTACCTTCATCTGCCTCTGCTGCCTCCGGAAGAAGCGCCGCCGACAGCCTCCACCCCCACACTATGGTTACCCGCCGCCTCCTCCTCCGCAGTACAAAGGTTTGCAGCTCCGAATACTAGATGTCGCTGTCTAGATCTAGATCTGGTGTGCGGGTATCGTGTGCAAGCAGCTAGCCACGGTGCTGTCGGTTGGAATCCTCCTATTCTTGGCAAATTTGGCTGCAATTCGCACTTGTTATTCATGTGCCGTGTCGCTGACATGTAAGCTCTTGGGAAATTGTCAATTTAGCTAGTGCTGCACGCCTGCACCTGAATTTTACTACTAGTACGAATAAATTATCACGACTCATCGAGGAAAATCCGTGTTTTTGTTACATTAAAAAAATTGATATGTGCTAGGCTATCGGTAGTGTCAAGTAAACGATTACATGATGGCATCATGCCTGCTGTCTGTGTTAGGTGCCGTAATTTATTCTGTTTATCGTTTCTTTTGTTTGGAAGAGAAAAGCAATTGCATATGTTGCATCTCGGAATCTTATTATGAGCATAATTCTTCCAACTTGGAAAATGGAAACACTTTTTCTAATCCTAATAATTATCTGTCTTACTGCAGAGGATCATTATGGAGCAACATACCAGAATTGGCAGAATAATGCTCCTCCTCCTCCACCTGATCATGTGGTTAAGATGCACCCATCACCTCCTCCAGCATATGCCAATCGTCCTCCACAGGCACAACCGCCGCCTGCACCCCCTATGATAAACAGCAGCGGTGGGTCAGGTTCTAATTACTCAGGTGGTGAGATCCTGCCTCCACCATCCCCTGGCGCCGCCCTTGGCTTCTCGAACTCGAAGAGCACATTCACTTATGATGAGCTAGTGAGGGCAACCGATGGGTTCTCTGATGCTAATCTCCTCGGACAAGGTGGTTTTGGATATGTTCACAAAGGAGTGCTGCCTAATGGCAAAGAGATTGCTGTGAAGCAATTGAAACTTGGGAGTGGCCAGGGAGAGCGTGAGTTCCAGGCGGAGGTTGAGATTATCAGCCGTGTTCATCACAAGCATCTTGTGTCTCTGGTTGGTTACTGCATCTCTGGTGGGAAGAGGTTGCTTGTATATGAGTTTGTCACCAATAACACATTGGAATTCCACTTACATGGTATGCCTTATTGTCTCATTGATCTATCTTCTGTATGCATGATTTATCCATGATATTTTATATAATAGCTGAGTGTATAAATACATCTATCCCACATCCCATAAAACAACAACTTCATAAACACATCTATTCACATTTCACAAAGCAAAGTCTATTGACTTTAATGTTAAAACTAGATAACAACTGAAACTATATGATTTAATTTTCTAGCTTGTTCCCTTTTACCATAGTAAGTACTCCCTCCGTTCCTAAATATCTGTCTTTCTAGAGATTTCAACAAGTGACTACATACGAAGCAAAATGAGTGAATCTACACTCTAAAATATGTCTACATACATCCGTATGTTGCAGTCCATTTGAATTTCTAGAAAGACAAATATTTAGGAACGGAGGGAGTAGTAACTTGTAAAATTGTCATTAGAAACTCTACATTTGCGGGAAAGAACCAAGTAGAATCAAAAGCCCTTTGTCAATTTCGCTAGTTACTTTGTGTTTTACTTGGTTGAAATGGCAACAGACAGTAATATGCCCCAAGTTTTGTTGCTGATTGTTAAGACTGCTTTCACCTTCCACAGGAAAAGGCCGTCCAACGTTGGAGTGGCCCATAAGACTAAGGATTGCCCTTGGTGCTGCCAAGGGTTTGGCATACATTCACGAAGATTGTGAGTTTACCACCATGTGTACCTTTTTTCGTGCATTTATATTTCAAAACTAGCATAGAAGATAGGAGTTTAGCTAAAAACTGGTCCTTAAAATAATGTTTGTTTTCATAATTGACAGGCCACCCGAAGATCATTCACCGTGATATAAAGTCATCAAACATTCTTCTTGATTTTAAATTTGAAGCTAAGGTAGGTTATGCTTCTCCATTTCTGCTTCCTTCCTATCGTCTCTGTTAACAACATTTGTTTAACCATTTATTTAATTTAACATTACCATCTTCATTAGAGTTCTGACATAAATAATTTACATGCTTTGGCAGTAAACATGTGGTGCAATTATCTTTGTGTATTTGTTGTTGAAATTTGTAATTCCATTTAAGGTGTTTATTGATGTAGCTCTGTAGACAACAACTTCGTGTTTATCCAGTTTCAATGTCTTACTTGTTTTTTTGTGCATAATCATAGCTAATTGTAATCCTCTGTACAGGTTGCGGATTTTGGTCTGGCAAAGTTCACCTCTGATAACAACACACATGTGTCAACAAGAGTAATGGGTACTTTTGGGTATGTGTAGAAGTTAAATTGTTACCGAGCTATTTAAATCTGGTGTTATATGTCAAATAGAAATGCTGCATATCATCATTAAATCCCCCTGTGAGATACACACGAAATACATGCAGGTTAGTTGGTAGTGAAAAGTCATAGCAAAACTGGTAGCGACTTGCACTACTCCCTCCGTTTCTAAATATTTGTCTTTCTAGAGATTTCAACAAGTGACTACATACGAAGCAAAATGAGTGAATCGACACTCTAAAATATGTCTACATACATCCGTATGTTGTAATCATTTGAAATGTCTAGAAAGACAAATATTTGGGAACGGAGGAAGTAGAAAACAAGCAAGTGTAATTCCCCCTAAACAATAAAATATGTTGACATGGGGAGGAACATAATTTCCAGAGCACGTGGACACCAGTCACTCTGTTAAGATTAGGTTGATATGTTTAAATTTCGTTATGGGAACAACCCTAATTTTTGTACTCCCTCCGTCCCAAAATTCTTGTCTTAAATTTGTCTAGATAAGGAAGTATCTAACACTAAAACGTGACTAGATACATCCGTATTTAGACAAATCGAAGACAAGAATTTTGGGACGGAGGGAGTATCATTTACATTGTTTCAGTATTTTAGATAGAAACTGAATCATCATTCAGTTTGATATACTGTAGTTGCAGTTACAGTTTCCTGAGACCTATTTTTATGGTATTAGGTATCTAGCACCAGAATATGCGTCTTCTGGAAAGCTAACTGAGAAATCAGATGTCTTTTCTTTTGGAGTGATGCTTCTTGAGCTGATAACTGGGCGTCGGCCTGTTGATTCAACCCAAACATATATGGATGACAGCTTGGTTGATTGGGTAAGTATTTTAATGGCCTACTTAAGTTTGGTGCTACCCATGATACTTTGACTAGATAAGTGAGGAAAGTTTGTTAGTTTCTTATGTACGCCAGGCAAGGGACATTCTGGTTACATGATCATTTTCATGATTTGTTTTTTTAAATGCTTTAATATAATGTGCTGTCATTGTCATTACCGATCATGATGTTTTGTAGATTTAATATTATGTGCTGCAAGTACATTTGCATACTTATATTTAAATGCTTTAAGAATACAACCTTGAGTCAAACATTGTTTTAGCTTTTGACTTATCATGGTCTTGTAGAAGCAAATGGCCTTGCTAGTTTTGATCATTGTATGTTAATAAGTTCTAAGAAACTATATAATCATTTAACATTTTTTGACAAAGCTAGTGTCTGTGTGTCATTTCTTTGTAGTCAATTTATATACTTCATTATCTGTATGCCTTTGTTAGAATCATTTCTTTTGTTGAATTTATGTTGTCGATAGAGTAACATATTTGACCATCTATAGGCAAGACCTTTACTGATGCGAGCACTTGAGGATGGTAACTATGATGAGTTAGTAGATGCTCGTCTGGGAAAGGATTTCAATCCTAATGAGATTGCCAGAATGATAGCATGTGCTGCTGCATGTGTACGCCATTCAGCACGTCGTCGCCCTCGAATGAGTCAGGTAACTTGTGTTTCAGTATGCCTTAAAGCTTTACAAACTACCCAAATATGTTTATCGTTTATGAAAATCAATTCGACATCTACTTTGAGCTGTAATCTGCTTATAGCACAATAATGCTTTAAGCCCCTAGTATTGTGGCTACAAGTGAGAATTATGTGGTCGCTCATACCTGATATGATTGCCAGGTTGTCCGGGCCTTAGAAGGTGACGTGTCTTTGGAGGATCTCAACGAAGGTGTTCGGCCTGGTCATAGCCGCTTTTTTGGATCATACAGCAGTTCCGACTATGATTCTGGGCAGTACAACGAGGACATGAAGAAGTTCAAGAAGATGGCCTTTACGACGAATGACTACACGAGCAGCCAATACAGTGCGCCGACGAGCGAGTATGGTCAGATACCATCTGCATCAAGCAGTGAGGGCCAACAAACTCAAGAAATCGAGACAGGGACAATGAAGAAAGGTGGCCACAGTGCCTACACAGGATACAGCGGGCCGTCATGAGGGAGTTGTAAAGTCCGGTTGAATTTATATGCTGACTTGTGTGCGAGGAAGGGATGTTTGACCAAGTATACCTTCTGGTAGCTGCAGCCGTTGATTCTTTCATATGTTGTTGACCGATCTGCCCACCGCCGTTTGCTATGTAAAAAATTCAAAGAGCTAATTGAGTGCTGCACTGTTCATACCCACTCAGGGTTTAGTAATAGTAACCCAATGATTCTTTTACCACTTGCCCGCGTGCCTTTGATGTATGCATCTCTTTTACCATGCATGCCAACTTACGTATCATTATGGGGGCCTCTTATCTTATTGTTGAGTGAGGATGGAATATGTGCGACGCAGGATGCAACTTGTGAGTTGTCTTGCAAGCCAAATCCCGTGAGCTGTTATTCGGAAGCACGGAACATGGACGCCGGGACAGCTCACGGGAGGTTGTCTCGCGTTTCTTTCCGGTTTTCCAGGGAGGGTTCGTTACGCGTGACCCTCCTCCACCTCCAGGTCCCAGTATTGGAAGGAAGCCAACGCAACACAGTGCAGGTGTGTGTGAGGTGTTGGGGTGGGAGGTTGAGTAGTTACAAGGTGTCAAGATTGGAATTGTTGGTCCAGACTGGACAGGGTTTGGCCGGTGGCTCCCTCGTCGTGTTCTCTCCCGGTGGCGTGATTCCATCTGACGGTTTGCTCAGGACAGACGACCGTGGCAACCTGCCCTGACTGTCATCATCCTTGTTGGATAGATTGTCCGATCTTCTCTGCCAAATGATTGTTGGACTGTCAGCAGATGGCAGCATGTACTCCAAGTGAGGTGTTGGGGTGGGAGGGCTCCTTCACGGCTATCGGGTTCCGACACGGCGCGGTGATGATGGCAGCCTCTCCTTACCGCGGCAGAGAGGTGACACTGGCCGGTCAAAGCGGCTGGACTTGTCGCGCGGCGGAGAGGGTGACTCCAAGTCACCTACAACCAAGGGGTGTAAGGGCATCTCGAACGGCGTCATGTAAATCGGACTCGCTGTCTGTCCGCGGATACGAATATGGGAGCCGGCCGTCCTACCGCATGACCGAAACGTTCGTCTGCATTTTAAATGAAAATTGAACTAAAAGGACAAATTTCATGCCAACCGAACCTAATTCATGCAAAGGACAAATTTCATGCCAACCGAACCTAATTCATGCAAAGTTCAACGTATTACATTAGAACCGGGCTTGACAAGGTCAACTAGAATATCAAAAACCAGAGAAAAAACTACATGGGGTATCAGCGTTGTCCGCATGTTCTCCATAGCCGGCGGGACCTCCGTAGCCGCCGTCATTGTCGTGGTCCTTCTATTTGTGGAAGGGCGCGTAGGGGCCGCCGCCTGCCGCTCGGGTTGCTCCGCTGCCGCACGCATGCCGCTTCAGCCGAGGACGCTGCCTGACTCTTTTCAAACATATATTTTTTATTTCTACTTTTTTCATACACATTTGTAAAATTTTGTATAAATTAAGAATATTTTATACACGTTTTTTTCTTCAAATACATTATAATGTCACATACATTTTATGGAAACGCATGAATTCTTTTAAATGTCACAGCATATTTTTTGTGCTATGAACAGTTTTTTGAATTAAGATAATTTTTTTATATTGCGTTAATTTAGTTAATTTTAAATTTGTAATATATGTATTTTACAATATTTTCGAACAAAAAAGAACAAAGGGAAAACTGGGGAAAGGAAGAACTTACGTGGAACGTACCTGGGCTGGCCCATTATAATGACGGCCTGACGGGAGCGCACGCTCCGTCGCGCGTCAAGCGATAGATAGGCCCACGCCTCACGCCTTACGCCCCACGCGATGTCCTACTTCTCCTCCCGCCGTCGCCGCCGGCTCCACCGCTGCGGCGAGGTGAGGCTGTCCGCGGATTGGGCGGATCTGCCTATAGACGCGCTACTTTCGATGCTCCAAAATCTGGAAACCATCGAACTCATGGTGGGCGGAGCGGGGCGAGTATGCCACTCCTGGCGCCGCGCCATACGTGTCACACCCCAAGGTGGATTGAGATAGGGAATTGGGGAATTCGCGTAGCTAGGGATTGTAAGAGACAAGTATATGCTCGGAATATGCCTATATTAGCTGTAAAGTTTGATAGAGTTGTTCATGGGAATACAATGACCATTACAGAGTGAGGCGCTGGCTTATATAGCGCAGCTGATACAGAGTGATACGGAAACGGTAACAGTAACGGGCGAACGAAGCGAGCCGTTGGATCAACTTCGCCGGGATGTATCCTGACCGTACGTTAACTGAATGTTGCCTCTGCAGTTATCCAGAACTGACAGTACTCCCCCCCTGAGAGTGAACTTGTCCTCAAGGAGCTTCATCTGTTGAACCACCCTTCCACCGTCTTCTTGAAGAACGCCGGAAAAGTGCGCTTGATGAAGTTAGCATCTTCCCAGGAAGCATCATCAGGTGGTAGATTTTCCCATTGCACTAGCCATTGAACGACCGGGAGGTTGTTGCGGGGAATTTGTCGTGTCTCCAATACCAAACTTGGCTCTGTCCGAATGCGACCATCCGGGGTCAGTAAGGGAAGATCCTCACAAGAAACTGCCGTTGGCCCGAGATGTTTTTTGAGTTGACTGACATGGAAGATAGGGTGGATGTTGGCTGTATCTGGCAATAGCAGTTTGTAGGCCACATTGCCCACACGAGCCAACACGCGAAAGGGGCCATAAAACTTACTTTGGAGCTTGATATGTGAGCGCAGTCCAAATGCATTTAACCTGTAAGGCTGCATCTTGAGATACACCATATCTCCTTCTGTGGGGACCCCGACTTAGAAGTCAAGATCACCGAATGCACGTGTACAGTGATCCCAGAGATCAATGCTCACTGAACACACAGAAGCTGAAATAACAAGAGTCTTACATCCATACAAATAGTCTTACACGAATTAAGGCCATTATGGCCAAGTCTTACATAGATAGAGCCTCACGGGCTGAATAACAAATAACTCAAATAGCGGAAGTCTTCGATAAATGGGTAGAACCCATGCCATCTGCCTTAACCCTACAGGCATTCTGACTGGGATAGCGTCCTAGTTCGCATGTTCGTCTCCAAAGAACTCTTCCTCATATTCCTGTTCTTCCATGCCTGGCCAATTAAATAACAAGTGGCAAGCCAATGAGTACTTTGAATGTACTCGCAAGCAACCCATGATGTGGTTCAAAGTAACAGTGCAATTGAATAATAATGATCAATCTAGCAAGGCTAGAACAAACTTTCTACTACCAAGTTTATGCATCAATAACCTCGCGTAACCTCGAAGACAGGTTACCGATATCAACATGAACATGATTCAACTCATCGAGTCAAGTCACCATCCTTGACTTATCACACACATACTATCACTGAGGAAGTAAAATTCTGGACATAGTTTAAGTAGCACCACCCAACTGTCCATGACCGTGGACACGGCTATTCGAATAGTTTTACACTCTGCAGAGGTTGCGCACTTTACCCACAAGATCCGGGGAACTTCCGTGTCATCCACGACCCGTGGTACCTCAAGTACCCGGGGTAAGCACCCGGTCATTACCTTTCCTTAGACGACACTAACATAGAGTCCACTCGTTGGTACACGGCCCTCGGGTACAAACAATAGATCACGGGACTTGCCCTAATTTCAATGTCACGCGTACCCGAAGGGACCAACGGTGTGTCCGGTGCCCTGTGAAAACAGTCATGGTCGTCTATCCAAGCACGACCCCGTCCCGGGAAAGACCTCAAGTCTCCCCGTCACTAGTAATGCGGGCACCATGCTAGTATCGACCTAAGTTATCAATAAAGCCCCGTCCCATAAGGGGTAGTGTGGTTGCACATGTTTGGTTGGGACAGTAGTCACACATAAATCTAATCCATCATTCCACCATGCACAAGATATTACCGGCACATCACTTCTTTCTCAAGTGATGACCTAACACATCATCTCCCTCGGGCATTAGGGGCACCCGATGGGTTCATGCAAAGATTTCAACTACGAGGGTTCATATCACACATGCATCATATAAGCATCATGACCAACTAATTGCATGTCATCTAGCACTTAGCAAGATCAAGATCAAGCATGCATCATGTGGTGGAATCAACTAGGTTACCATCGTAACCCTAATATCATGCATCAGAAACAAATGGGTTCCGGGGAACAAGTGTATCATGGTCAAAGGGCTGCTTGCCTGGATTGGCTTGGTCTGCAAAGTCTTCAAGTCCTTCTCCTTCTTCTTCCACAGCAACTTCGTCAAATACGGGATCTATACGTCGCATAATAACCACGGAAAAATAAGAATACAAACAAAACAGAAAAATCAAAGTGCTCAGAAAAATGTCAACTCATTTTTGTAAAATACTAGAGGGATTTCTAAGATGGGGAAAAATCTTAGTTGGAGTTTTGGAGTTACAGAATGAAATCTACTGATTTTTGAACAGGAGTATTAGTGCCCAAATTTGAATTTAAATTTGAACAGAACAGAAAAGTTTCATGGATTTGAGTGAAAGTGGTACCATTAAATAGGTTGGAATATTACAAGATTTTAGGAGTTGGGATTATTTAATTTGGATCATTTTTCTTTTCTGTAGAAATGTTTAAAACATTAACAGAAAAGAAAAGGAAAAAGGGTCCTGTGCACTGGGCCGGAGAAGGCCACAGTGCACGGCCCAGACGGACTGGCCCAGCCGCACGGGAGCCAGCGCGCGCACGTCAGGTTTTCAAACCTGACGGGCGGGGCCCGTGGGTCAGTGGCACAGAGGAGGGGGAGAGAGGTGAGGGGATGACAGGCGGGGCCCGCCTGTCATCTCTAACCCCACGGCCACGGCGACGGCGAGCTCACCGGCGAGGATTCCGGCCATGGCGACGGCAACGGAGGGCAGGAACGTGACCAACGTCGTGTCGCGGATGTAGGGGTGGTGGTGCGGCACGGCGGGGAGGTCTGGTTCACCGGCGGCGAGGTGGGACGGCGGAAGCTCGTCGGAGGGTGGTGGCTGCGGCTGTTTCTGACTGCAAACGGAGGGGGAAATAGGGGGAAAAAGATCAGTGAGGCACGGCGGTTCCAAAACGGGTGGAAGGAGAGGCAGGGGAGGCCCGTACCACGAGATCACCGGCGGCCCGACGCGGCGGCGCTCCGGTCGATCCCGAGCACTGGGACCTCTTGGGGTCGAACTGGAGGTGCCGGGGGGCTCAGTGGAGTGGAGTGAGGCTTGTGGTGCTGTTGGAGAGGCTCGGGAGGGGCTATTTATAGGAGCTCGTCGGAGACCCGTGGTCCAGTGCGCCGGCGAGCTCCGGCTCGAGGCTACAGCGCACGGGAGGCCAAGGGAGTGAGTCCGTGGAGTTCGTGGACGATCTCCACGTCCAGTAGAGGTGAGAGGAGGAGCGGGGGAGCGTCAGGGGCGTGCGCGCGTGCGAGGCAGAGGAGTGGCCGCCGCGGGCGGCCAGCGCGCGTGCGACGACGGCCACTGGAGGGCGCAGGAGGAGGGGGGACAGCGCCGAGGAGGTTGCGGACGTCGAGGGGCCTCGACTAGCGCGAGGGGGAGGCCCGAGGCTGTCGGGGGAGGCCGATTGGCCGAAGCTATAGTGCTGGTCTGCACTGTTGCGCGCTCCAGAGCGTGCGTATGGCTGGCATCGCCGCGCTCTCGCCGTCCTGGTCAAACCCAACGTGTCCAGCAGTGTCTAGCACGTTGAGGGAGGAGTAAAGAAAGGGCCTGAGGCCTTGGATGCCCTGGAGATGCTGAGGGAGAGAGAGAGGGCTGGTGAAATGGTGAAAGCTTGCTGTACAGCAAGGAAAAACAGGGGTTTCACCCCTCAATCATGGAGCTGGGGTGCTGGGGGAGTTACTGGAGGTAGCTGGTAACTCAATGAGCATGTGGTAAGAAGTTGAGGCCATGGAGAAAAGTAAAAGTGATCAAGTTGGGGGTTTTAGCAATTCTGCAGAAGGTGTTTGATCAGTGTTTGGTCAAGTAAATGAACTCTACTTGACATGGCACTTGACAGGGTTGAATGACATGAGAAAATAGGGTGCTTCACCAAGTTTGGCCCCATTTGGAGAAACTGGCCAATGTAACTTTGGTGAACCCTAGAAATCAACAGAAACAATTTCATCTTGATTGAGTCAAGCTAATCATCTCCCCTTGATGCACCACTTGGTGTAGCATCATCATTTGGGGTATTGATCATGCCCACAAAGTTTGAAGCTCCAGATAAAAAGTTGGTAATGTAAAGTTGTTCAAATTTGCATTTGAACAGGAAGGGTTTTGAGGTGATCTGATCAAGTTGCTCTATTCCAATTCTTGTGCCATTTGGTCTAGATGCCTTATTAGGTCATTCTAGCATGTGCACCAAGTTTGAGAGCATTTGGACAAGTTTGGCAATGTAAAGTTGCTCAACTTCAAATATGGACAGAATGGTTATGAAGGGGTTTGAGGATGTTTTCTTGCTTCCCAAGGCATGGGACTTGACAAGATCATCAAATATGTCATATATGACATGATAGAATTTCCCTGGAATTTTTGGAGAAAATTTCCTTTGTAAATATTTCAAAAGCTTGAAATATCCAGAAAGGGTTTTAGAGGGTTTAGCCCATTATTTTGAACATGACCAAGTGTTGAAACTCTTATATATGGACAATATATGTCCTCTGAGTCTCTCTGAATTTTGGCAAATATTTTTGAAATAGTTAAATAATTTTTCCCTATTAAAGACCATTTCTGGCCTTAAGAAAAAGCTTTTAAATAAAATAGGAAAATAACTTTCAAAATTATGCCTTTGTGGTTTCTGGGAGTCCTATGACTACTAGGTTTCAAATAAACCTTTTGAAATAAGTTTCTCACCCTAAATCAAGTACTTGCAGTGCAAATCTCAATTCAGGGGTTTTTGGAAAACTAACTTTATAAAATACTTTTTGGCCAAATTAATTTTGTAAGAAAATACTATACTGTCATATAACACTTGGCATGATCATTGGGCAGAAGTTTTGGGTATGGAGATGAAATCTACAAGAGGTCATAGTTGAGTTTAATGAGCACATGAAAAAGCACATGAAGAAAACTCAATTCCAAATAAAAACCAAATGATGCTAAAAATTTTTGCTGGTCCAAATTTTCATGCTTCAAAGATACAAATAACATGTTACAAAATGCAGGGTGTGACAGACCTACCCCCCTCACAAGAATCTCGTCCCCGAGATTCCTAAACTAGGGCTTAAAAGAGGTCGGGAAACTCGGATCTAAGATAGTCTTCTCGTTCCCAGGTTGCTTCTGCTTCGGTGTGGTTGCTCCACTGGACCTTGAAGTACTTGATGGTACGGCTTCGCGTACGTCGTTCTGCTTCGTCCAGAATACGAATGGGCTTCTCGCGGTAGGTCAAATCAGGCTGCAGATCAATGGCTTGGTGATCCACATCCTTGTAGAGATTGGGCTTGTCTGGAACTTGGAGACATTTCCGGAGTTGTGACACATGGAACACATTGTGCACATCGGATAGCTCAGGTGGTAGTTCCAACTGATAAGCCACTTCTCCTCGTCGTGCAGTGATCTCAAAGGGTCCAATGAACCTTGGTGCGAGCTTCCCCTTGACATGGAAACGCTTGGTTCCCTTCAGAGGAGTCACCCGCAGGTACACATGGTCCCCGACACGGAAACTCATGTCTCGGCGTCGAGTGTCAGCATAACTCTTCTGCCTTGACTTGGCTGCCTTTAATCGCTCTCTGACTAGTTGGACTTGCTCTTCTGCTGCGCGGAGAATATCCGGTCCAAAGACTAGTCCTTCTCCAGTCTCTGACCAATTGAGGGGTGTGCGACATCTGCGTCCGTACAACACTTCAAATGGTGCCATCTGAAGGCTTGACTGGTAACTGTTGTTATAGGAGAACTCGGCAAAAGGGAGACAGTCTTCCCACTTGGCTCCATATGCTAGGACACAGGCTCGGAGCATGTCTTCGAGAATCTGATTGACTCGCTCAGTCTGACCTCCGGTTTGTGGGTGGAAAGCTGTGCTGAAAGACAACTTGGTTCCCAAGGCCTCTTGGAACTTCTTCCAGAACCTTGAGGTGAACTGGGTTCCTCGATCTGACACAATCTCCTTGGGAACACCGTGAAGACTTATGATTCGGTCGATGTAGAGAGCTGCCAGCCGGTTGCCATCATAAGTGGTCTTGACAGGAATGAAGTGGGCCACCTTGGTCAAATGATCAACTATGACCCAGATGGAGTCATGTCCTCTATTCGACCTTGGTAGTCCAGTGATGAAGTCCATTCCGACTTTATCCCACTTCCACTCAGGAACCTTGAGTGGTTGAAGCAATCCAGCAGGTCGCTGATATTCAGCCTTGACCCTCTGGCACACATCACACTTTGCAACATAGGTCGCAATCTCTCTCTTCATACCGTGCCACCAGAATCGTGCCTTCAAGTCTTGGTACATCTTGGTTCCTCCGGGGTGGATGGAATACGGAGTGTCGTGGGCTTCTTGCAGAATCAGCGTCTTCAGCTCGGTGTTGTTTGGTACACAGAGACGACCTTTGTACCAAACAATCCCGTGCTCATCTTCGGAGAATCCTGGGGCCTTGCCCAGCTTCATCTTCTTCTTGATGCCTTCGGTGCTTGCATGCCCATCTTGAGCCTTCTTGACGTCGTCCATCAGGGTTGGTCTGACTTCCAAATGATCCAGAAATCCAGGGGTGACCAATTCCAAACTGAATTGTTCGATCTCCTTAAACAAGGCTGGCTGCCTTTTCTGAATAACGGCATTCAAAGAGCAAGCCTTCCTGCTTAAGGCATCGGCCACCACGTTAGCCTTCCTAGGGTGATACTGAACACTGAGGTCATAATCTTTGATGAGTTCCAACCATCTCCGCTGCCTCATGTTCAATTCCTTTTGGGTGAAAATATACTTCAGACTTTTGTGGTATGTGTAAATCTCACACCGTTTCCCTAGGAGGTAATGCCGCCATGTCTTCAAGGCATGAACTACTGCCGCTAGCTCAAGATCGTGAGTAGCGTAGTTCTCCTCATGGGGTCGTAGCTGCCTGGAGAGGTATGCTATGACGCGGCCTTCTTGCATCAGAACGCTTCCCAATCTTGTTCGAGAGGCATCACAATATATCACGAACTCCTTGTGAATATCAGGTGTTGCCAGAACTGGGGCGGTGGTCAATCTCTTCTTGAGCTCTTGGAAGCTCTCTTCGCATTTTGGCGTCCACTCGAACTTCTTGTCCTTCTTGAGGAGCTGAGTCATTGGTCGTGCAATGCTAGAGAATCCTTCCACGAACTTGCGGTAATAGCCCGCTAGTCCGAGGAAGCTTCTGTCTTCCTTGACGGTCGTTGGAGATTGCCATTGGGTCACAGCTTCGATTTTTGCCGGATCAACAGATAATCCTTCCTCGGTCAAGACATGACCTAAGAATCCAACTTTATGCAGCCAGAACTCACACTTGCTGAATTTGGCATACAGTTGGTGCTCATGAAGCTTGTTTAGGACCATCCTCAAGTGTTGCTCATGCTCTTCCTCCGACTTCGAGAACACAAGAATGTCATCAATGAAGACAACAACAAACTTGTCCAAATATTCCATGAAGACTTTATTCATGAGATACATGAAGTAAGCTGGGGCATTGGTTAACCCAAAAGACATGACCGTGCACTCGTACATGCCATATCTGGTTACGAATGCTGTCTTCGGAATATCTTGGGGTCTGATCTTCAGCTGGTAATACCCAGATCTGAGGTCGATCTTGGAGAATACCTTGGCTCCGCTGAGCTGATCAAACAGATCTTCGATCTTGGGAAGTGGGTACTTGTTCTTGATTGTAACTTCATTGAGGGAACGATAGTCAATGCATAAGCGGATGGTACCGTCCCTCTTGGCCACAAACAGAACAGGAGATCCCCAAGGGGAGGCACTTGGGCGGATAAATCCCTTCCTTAGCTGCTCTTCTAGCTGCTTCTTCAACTCGGCTAATTCTTCCGTCCCCATTCTATAAGGCTTCTTATAGATGGGTCCTGCTCCGGGCACGAGCTCGATGATGAACTCAATGTCACGGTCAGGGGGCATTCCCGGTAGTTCATCCGGAAAGACATGAGGATACTCACATACCACCGGTACTTGATCTAGCCCAACTTCAAACAGACAGTTGACTTTAGCGGCTTGAGCGGAAGAGGAGTTGGGAGCAAACTTGACTTCGACTCCTTGGTCATTGGTCACAGTGACTGTCCGATTGGCACAGTGTAACAAGCCTTGGTGCTTACTGAGCCAATCCATCCCTAAGATCACATCCAAGCCTTGCGATCTCAGGATGATAAGGTCTGCTAGGAAGTCTACACCGTTAATGGTAATACCGACTCCTTTACAGCCTATCTTGGCTCTCATCTCGGCTCCGGGGGTTTGTACCACCATAGGGTTATTCAAGGGTGTAGGGGTCATGCCACTTTTTAATGCAAATCTTTGAGTGACAAATGAATGCGTTGCTCCAGAATCAAACAAGACAGTTGCAGGTGCTGAGTTGACAAGGAACGTACCCAGCACGACGTCCGGTTCTTCCTGGGCTTCTTCAGCAGTGACGTGATTCACACGCCCCTTCCCATAGTTCGGTGGATTGCGAGGAGCTGGGTTCCTTGGTGGCATTCCACGGCCTTGTCCCTGGTTCTGCGCATTGGGGCGCGGGGCATCAGGCTTCTTGTTAGGGCACACCCTTGAGATGTGTCCGGGCTGACCACATCCAAAGCAAGTGACTTGGTTTGGAGTGTTGATCTTGTTGCCACCACTGGTATTGGGGTTGAAGGCTGGCCTGGGGTTGGCATACTGCTGAGGCTGAGGATTGGCACGAGGTGCAGGAGCTCTTGGCTGCTGATAGGTTGGCTTGGCCGGGGCTGACTGCCACGGACGAGGCTTCTGGTTGCTGGAACTTCCCTTACTGACCAACTTGCGCTTGCGAGTGTCTTCCAAAGCACGCCGCTTGTCTTCAAGCATAAGTGCCTTGTTCACCATGTCAGGGAAAGACGGGCAGTCGCACACGACAAGCGAGTATTGCAGAGTCTGATTAAGGCCTTCCATGAAGCGCTCCCTTTTGGCAGCATCAGTGCTGACATCTTCAGGGGCATACCTTGACAGAATGCTGAACTTCTGCATGTACTCCTTGACAGTGCCACTTCCTTGCTTCAGGGCTCGGAACTCACGCTTTTTGACAGCCATAATTCCGGAAGGAATGTGGGCCTTGCGGAATTCTGCCTTGAAGTTAACCCAAGTGATGTCTTGCTCAGCATGCATGACCTTGAATCCATCCCACCAAGCTCTAGCAGTTCCCCCGAGGCAGTGGGCTGCATAAGCCACCTTCTCGCGATCTTCGGTGCATCCGACTAGTTCCAGGATTTCCTCAATGGAACGGACCCAGTCATCTGCATCCAGGGGTTCTGCAGTCTCGATGAAGGTTGGCGGTGCATGCTTCTTGAACTCTGCCAACGTGGAACGTCCATTGCCATTCCTCGCCGGCTGGCGGTTGTTGGTGACAGCTTGAGCAATTAGCTGGAGAGCTGCAGTGTTGGCTTGGCGTTCCTCTCGGAAAGCTTGGAGAAGCTGAGCCATGTCCATGCTTGGAGGAGGTGGTGGTGGAGCTTGGTCGTTGGTTTGGTCGTGGCCTGCCTCTGGCTGAGAGGATGCTCCGGCTTCGGGCTGCTGGGTAGAGGTACCAGTACGAGTTACAACAGGCATCCTGTTGGAGCGGTAAAAGGTCTCATGACTCGGAATAGGGAAAGCAAGATAGATGGGTGCCTAGTAAGGGGGTGGGTGTGACACTAAATCAAATCATGCAAGGGCCGAGAGGCCAAAACACATTCATTTAAAACCCAAATGGGTGATGTAGTCGTTTACACATTCCCGAAGGAAGAATACGACATACATCCAGACACAACAAAAGCAAACACTAGATGGTTTCATATGAACCATACAAGGACTCGACTGCGCATAGGGGTTACACGACCTATCCTACCGTAGGGGTTACAACTGGCATATCCGAGTAGCGAATAATGCCTAAGCGGCGGAATGCTCGGTCGCGTATTCCGGCTCTTCTGGGTCTTCCTCCTTGTCTTCATCTGTCTGGGCTCCCTTGTCGCTTGAGGGAGTGGGGGAGTGGAGGATTTGGATACGACGGTGCTTCGTCGGTGGTGCAGGGAAAAGCTTGCGATATTCCCTTGCCGTCATCCGGCGTCACCGAGGTGGTTCTTCACCCTTGGAAGATACATCCTCGGAGGGCCTTCCGCCTCGATATGCGATAGCGGATTGTCCAGAAGGTGCTCCTTCCTTCTTGATCCTGTTTGCCTTCTCTTGAGCTCGATGAAGAAGTGCCTTGGTCTTGTGAAGTTCTTCTCGAAGCTTCATTGATTCCGAGGACAAGTCTTGTGCCAAGCTGTCAGCACATAGACTGAAGTAGGTCTGGAACCGAAGCGAGAGTCCTTCCTTCAGTGGAGGGGCTAGTGCGCTGCTTTCTTCGTCACCTTCCTTCCGGTAAGGTAAGAAGCGAGTTTCCATCTTGGCTACCATCTCCAGAAGAAGTTCGCGGAGACGGGTTAGTGCCTTGAGTGCAGCAGCCTCGACAACGAGTGGTAGTGTTGCCATCTGGGGTCCCTCGAAGAACCAACTCGTGGGAGGATCGTTTGCCTTCATGATCACTTCCACATGGTACTCCACCTCAGTATCGCTCACCCAATGCTCAAGGTAGGTGAGGATGGGTGCTCGGTGGAACTGACACTCCTGGAGGCTATCCTCGAGAAGTAAGGGAAACCCAGTGGTCAGGTGTGTTGGAGATATGCCCTAGAGGCAATAATAAAAGTATTATTATTATATCTCCTTGTTCATGATAATCGTTTGTTATTCATGCTTGAATTGTATTGTACGGGAACAGCGATACATGTGTGAATACACAGACCACATTGAGTCCCTGGTAGGCCTCTAGTTACCAGCTCGTTGATCAACAGATGGTCACGGTTTCCTGACCATGGACATGAGATGTCGGTGATAACGGGATCACATCATTAGGAGAATGATGTGATGGACAAGACCCAAACTTGAGCATAACACGAGATCGTATAGTTCGTAATGCATAAGCTTTTCGGTGTCAAGTATTTATTCCTTAGACCATGAGGTTGTACAACTCCCGGACACCGTAGGAGTACTTTGGGTGTGCCAACCGTCACAACGTAACTGGGTGGCTATAAAGGTACGCATCGGGTATCTCCGAAAGTGTCTGTTGAGTTGGTACGAACCGAGACTAGGATGTTGTCACTCCGTATGACGGAGAGGTACCTCTGGGCCCACTCGGTAAGACATCATCATAATGAGCTCAATGTGACTAAGTAGTTAGTCACGAGATGATGGATTACGGATCGAGTAAAGAGACTTGCCATAACGAGATTGAACAAGGTATCGGGAATACCGACGATCGAATCTCGGGCAAGTACCGTACCGATGGACAAAGGGAATAACATACGGGATTGAGTGAATCCTTGACACAGTGGTTCATCCGATGAAGATCATCGAGGAACACGTGGGAACCAACATGGGTATCCAGATCCCGCTGTTGGTTATTGACCAGAGAGTGGTCTCGGTCATGTCTACGTGTCTCCCGAACCCGTAGGGTCTACACACTTAAGGTTCCGTAACGCTAGGGTCGTAGAGATAAATGCACGTGGAAACCTGAAAGTTGTTCGGGGTCCCGGATGAGATCCCGGACGTCACGAGGAGTTCCGGAATGGTCCGAAGGTAAAGATTGATATATGGGAAGTCCAGTTTCGGCCAACGGGTGATCTCCGGGGGTCACCGGGAGCGTCCCGGGACCACCGGAGGGGCCCCGGGGGTCCACCGGGTGGGGCCACCCATCCCGGTGGGGCCCCTAGGCCGCGAGGGGATGTGTGCAGCCCTATGGGCTGGCGCACCACAAGGTGGCCCACCTCCCCATGCGCCTAGGGTTAAAACCCTAAGGGGAGGGGGGCCACCACTTGCCTTGGGGGAGGGGGACTCCTCCCTGGCCGCCGCCCCCCCTTGCAGATTGGATCTGCAGGGGGCTGGCGCCCCCTGGCCCCCTATATATATATATATGTGGGGGGGGGGGAGAGGGCAGCCGCACCCAAGCCCTGGCGCCTCTCCACCTCCCGTCACACCTCCCAACTCCCACGCAGGGCGCCCGGCGAAGCCCTGCTGCGATCTCCACTGCATCCGTCATCACGCCGTCGTGCTGCCGGATCTCTGACGACTTCTCCTCCCCCCCTTTCTGGATCAAGAAGGAGGTGACGTTGCTACACCGTACGTGTGTTGAACGCGGAGGTGCCGTCCGTTCGGCGCTAGATCATCGGTGACGAAGAACGTGAAGAGTATGACTACTTCATCCCCACTTCGTTGAAAGCTTCCGCACCGATCTACATAACGGTATGTAGATGCACTCTTACTTGCTCGTTGCTAGATGTCTCCATAGTTGGATCTTGGAGAAGACGTAGAATATTTTTGAATTATGCTACGTTCCCCAACAGTGGCATCAGAGCCTAGGTTTTATGCGTAGCATCTTGCACGAGTAGAACACAAAGCAGTTGTGGGTGTATGATCTTGTTCAACTTTCTTACCGTTACTAGTCAATCTTGATTCGGCGGCATTGTGGGATGAAGCGGCCCGGACCGACCTTACACGTACGCTTACGTGAGACTGGTTCCACCGACAGACATGCACTAGATGCATAGGGTGGCTGGCGGGTGTCTGCCTCTCCTACTTTAGTCGGATCGGATTCGATGGAAAGGGTCCTTATGAAGGGTAAATAGAAGTTGACAAATCACGTTGTGGTTTTGGCGTAGGTAAGAAACGTTCTTGCTAGAAATCCTATAGAAGCCACGTAAAACTTGCAACAACAATTAGAGGACGTCTAACTTGTTTTTGCAGCATGTGCTATGTGACGTGGTATGGCCAAGAACGAAGATGTGATGAATGATATATGTGATGTATGAGATTGATCATGTTTTTGTAATAGGGAATCACGACTTGCATGTCGATGAACTTGACAACCGGCAGGAGCCATAGGAGTTGTCTTTATTATTGTATGACCTGCGTGTCACTGAATAACGCCATGTAATTACTTTACTTCATTGCTAAACGTTAGCTATAGTAGTAGAAGTAATAGTTGGTGTGACGACTTCTTCAAGACACGATGATGGAGTTCATGATGATGAATATCATGGTGTCGAGCCGGTGACAAGATGATCATGGTGCCCCGAAGATGGAGATCCAAGGAGCAAGATGATATTGGCCATATCATGTCACTTTAATTGATTGCATGTGATGTTTATCATGTTTTTGCATCTTGTTTACTTAGAACGACGGTAGTAAATAAGATGATCTCTCACTAAAATTTCAAGTAATGTGTTTCCCCTAACTGTGCACCGTTGCTAAAGCTCGTTGCTCCGAAGCACCACGTGATGATCGGGTGTGATAGGTTCTAACGTTCGCATACAACGGGTGTAAGACAGATTTACACACGCAATACACTTAGGGTTCACTTGACGAGCCTAGCATGTACAGACATGGCCTCGGAACACGGAAGACCGAAAGGTCGAACACGAGTCGTATAGAAGATACGATCAACATGAAGATGTTCACCGTTGATGACTAGTCCGTCTCACGTGATGATCGGACACGGACTACTCGATTCGGATCGTGTATCACTTAGATGACTAGAGAGATGTCATTCTGAGTGGGAGTTCATTATAATTTGATTAAGATGAACTTAATTATCATGAACTTAGTCTAAATTCTTTACAATATCTCTTGTAGATCAAATGGCCCACGCTCCAGTTTCCCTCAACTTCAACGCGTTCCTAGAGAAAACCAAGCTGAAAGACGATGGTAGCAACTATACGGATTGGGTCCGTAACCTAAGGATTATCCTCATAGCTGCCAAGAGATCATATGTCCTAGAAGAACCGCTAGGTGATGCACCTGCTCCCGATGCGGACCAAGACGTTTTGAACGTCTGGCAGTCGCGTAGTGATGATTACTCCCTGGTTCAATGCGGCATGCTTTACAGTTTAGAATCGGGGCTCCAAAAGAGTTTTGAGCACCATGGAGCATATGAGATGTTCGAAGAGCTGAAAATGGTTTTCCAAGCTCATGCCCGAGTCGAGAGATATGATGTCTCCGACGCATTCTACAGCTGTAAGATGGAGGAGAACAGTTCTGTCAGTGAGCACATCCTCAAGATTTCAGGATTGCACAACCGCTTGTCTCAGCTGGGAATGAATCTCCCAGATGAAGCGGTCGTTGACAGAATCCTCCAGTCGCTCCCACCAAGCTTCAAGAGCTTCGTGCTGAACTTCAATATGCAGGGGATGGAGAAGTCCATTCCCGAGGTGTATTCAATGCTGAAATCAGCGGAGGTTGACATCAAGAAAGAACATCAAGTGTTGATGGTCAATAAAACCACTAAGTTCAAGAAAGGCAAGGGCAAGAAGAACTTCAAGAAGGACGACAAGGGAGTTGCCGCGCCTGGCAAGCCTGTTGCCGGGAAGAAGCCAAAGTATGGACCCAAGCCTGAGACTGAGTGCTTTTATTGCAAGGGAACGGGTCACTGGAAGCGGAACTGCCCCAAATACTTAGCAGACAAGAAGGCCGGCAACGTCAAAGTTATATATGATATACATGTTATTGATGTGTACCTTACCAGCACTCGTAGTAGCTCCTGGGTATTCGATACCGGTGCAGTTGCTCACATTTGTAACTCAAAACAGGAGCTGCGGAATAAACGGAGACTGGCGAAGGATGAGGTGACGATGCGCGTCGGGAATGGTTCCAAGGTCGATGTGATCGCTGTCGGCACGCTGCCTCTACATCTACCCTTGGGATTAGTTTTAAACCTCAATAATTGTTATTTAGTACCAGCTTTGAGCATGAACATTGTTTCTGGATCTCGTCTTATGCGAGATGGATATTCTTTCAAATCGGAGAATAATGGTTGTTCTATTTATTTGAGAGATATGTTTTATGGTCATGCCCCGCTGGTCAATGGTTTATTTTTGATGAATCTCGAACGTAGTGATACACATATTCATAGTGTAGATGCCAAAAGATGTAAAGTTGATAATGATAGTCCCACATACTTGTGGCATTGCCGCCTTGGTCATATTGGTGTCAAACGTATGAAGAAGCTCCATTCAGATGGACTTCTAGAGTCTCTTGATTATGAATCATTTGACACGTGCGAACCATGCCTCTTGGGCAAGATGACCAAGACTCCGTTCTCCGGAACAATGGAGCGAGCAACCAACTTGTTGGAAATCATACATACTGATGTGTGCGGTCCAATGAGTGTTGAGGCTCGCGGAGGCTACCGTTATGTTCTCACCCTCACAGATGACTTGAGTAGATACGGGTATATCTATTTGATGAAACACAAGTCTGAGACCTTTGAAAAGTTCAAGGAATTTCAGAATGAGGTTGAGAATCAACGTGACAGAAAAATAAAGTTCTTGCGATCGGATCGTGGGGGTGAATATTTAAGTCATGAATTTGGCACACACCTTAGAAGCTGTGGAATTGTTTCACAATTGACACCGCCCGGAACACCTCAACGTAACGGTGTGTCCGAACGTCGAAATCGTACTCTGTTGGACATGGTGCGATCTATGATGTCCCTTACCGATTTACCGCTATCTTTTTGGGGTTATGCTTTAGAGACTGCCGCATTCACTTTAAATAGGGCTCCGTCGAAATCCGTTGAGACGACTCCGTATGAACTTTGGTTTGGCAAGAAACCGAAGCTGTCGTTTCTAAAAGTTTGGGGTTGCGATGCTTATGTCAAGAAACTTCAACCTGAAAAGCTCGAACCCAAATCGGAGAAATGCGTCTTCATAGGATACCCAAAGGAAAAAATTGGGTACACCTTCTACCACAGATCCGAAGGCAAAGTCTTTGTTGCCAAGAACGGATGCTTTCTGGAGAAAGAGTTTCTCTCGAAAGAAGTGAGTGGGAGGAAAGTAGAACTTGATGAGGTGACAGTCACCCCTCCTGTACCGGAAAGTAGCGCAGCGCAGGAAACTGTTCCTGAGGTGCCTGCACCGACAAGGGAGGAAGTTAATGATAATGATCATGAAGAAACAGATCAAGTTACTACTGAACTTCGAAGGTCCACAAGGGCACGTTCCGCACCAGAGTGGTACGGCAACCCTGTCCTGGAAATCATGTTGTTAGACAACGGTGAACCTTCGAACTATGAAGAAGCGATGGCGGGCCCAGATTCCAATAAATGGCTTGGAGCCATGAAATCCGAGATAGAATCCATGTATGAAAACAAAGTATGGACTTTGGTGGACTTGCCTGATGATAGGCACGCCATAGAAAATAAATGGATATTTAAGAAGAAGACAGACGCGGATGGTAATGTGACCATCTATAAGGCTCGGCTTGTCGCTAAGGGTTATCGACAAGTTCAAGGGATTGACTACGACGAGACTTTCTCTCCCATAGCGATGCTGAAGTCAGTCAGAATCATGTTAGCTATTGCCGCATTCTATGATTATGAGATATGGCAAATGGACGTCAAAACAGCATTCCTTAATGGCTTCCTCAAAGAAGAGTTGTATATGATGCAACCGGAAGGTTTTGTCGATCCAGAGAACGCTAACAAGGTATGCAAGCTCCAGCGCTCGATCTACGGGCTGGTGCAAGCATCTCGGAGTTGGAATATTCGCTTTGATGAGGTGATCAAAGCGTTTGGATTTATACAGACTTATGGAGAAGCCTGTATTTACAAGAAAGTGAGTGGGAGCTCTGTGGCATTTCTCATATTATATGTGGATGACATATTGCTGATGGGAAATGATATAGAATTCTTGGAAAATGTAAAGGCCTACTTGAATAAAAGTTTTTCAATGAAGGACCTTGGAGAAGCTGCTTACATATTAGGCATCAAAATCTATAGAGATAGATCGAGACGCCTCATTGGTCTTTCACAAAGTACATACCTTGACAAAATATTGAAGAAGTTCAATATGGATCAGTCAAAGAAAGGATTCTTGCCTGTTTTGCAAGGTATGAGATTGAGCAAAGCTCAGTCGCCGACCACAGCAGAAGATAGAGAAAAGATGAGTGTCATTCCCTATGCCTCGGCAATAGGTTCTATCATGTATGCCATGCTGTGTACCAGACCTGATGTGAACCTTGCCATAAGTTTGGTAGGGAGGTACCAAAGTGATCCCGGTACGGAACACTGGACAGCGGTCAAAAACATCCTGAAGTATCTGAAAAGGACTAAGGATATGTTTCTCGTTTATGGAGGTGACGAAGAGCTCGTCGTAAAGGGTTACGTCGATGCTAGCTTCGACACAGATCTGGATGACTCTAAGTCACAAACCGGATACGTGTATATTTTGAATGGAGGGGCAGTCAGCTGGTGCAGTTGCAAGCAAAGCGTGGTGGCAGCATCTACATGTGAAGCGGAGTACATAGCTGCTTCTGAAGCAGCGCAGGAAGGAGTCTGGATGAAGGAGTTCATCACCGACCTAGGAGTCATTCCAAGCGCGTCAAGCCCGATGACTCTCTTCTGTGACAACACTGGTGCTATTGCTATTACCAAGGAGCCCAAGTTTCACAAGAAGACCAAGCACATCAAGCGCCGTTTCAACTCCATCCGGAATTATGTTCAGGATGGAGACATAGATATTTGTAAAGTGCATACGGATCTGAATGTCGCAGACCCGTTGACTAAACCTCTTTCACGAGGAAAACATGATCAACACCAGAACTCTATGGGTGTTCGATTCATCACAATGTAACTAGATTATTGACTCTAGTGCAAGTGGGAGACTGTTGGAGATATGCCATAGAGGCAATAATAAAAGTATTATTATTATATCTCCTTGTTCATGATAATCGTTTGTTATTCATGCTTGAATTGTATTGTACGGGAACAACGATACATGTGTGAATACACAGACCACATTGAGTCCCTGGTAGGCCTCTAGTTACCAGCTCGTTGATCAACAGATGGTCACGGTTTCCTGACCATGGACAAGAGATGTCGGTGATAACGGGATCACATCATTAGGAGAATGATGTGATGGACAAGACCCAAACTTGAGCATAACACGAGATCGTATAGTTCGTAATGCATAAGCTTTTCGGTGTCAAGTATTTATTCCTTAGACCATGAGGTTGTACAACTCCCGGACACCGTAGGAGTACTTTGGGTGTGCCAACCGTCACAACGTAACTGGGTGGCTATAAAGGTACGCATCGGGTATCTCCGAAAGTGTCTGTTGAGTTGGTACGAACCGAGACTGGGATGTTGTCACTCCGTATGACGGAGAGGTACCTCTGGGCCCACTCGGTAAGACATCATCATAATGAGCTCAATGTGACTAAGTAGTTAGTCACGAGATGATGGATTACGGATCGAGTAAGCAGACTTGCCATAACGAGATTGAACAAGGTATCGGGAATACCGACGATCGAATCTCGGGCAAGTACCGTACCGATGGACAAAGGGAATAACATACGGGATTGAGTGAATCCTTGACACAGTGGTTCATCCGATGAAGATCATCGAGGAACACGTGGGAACCAACATGGGTATCCAGATCCCGCTGTTGGTTATTGACCAGAGAGTGGTCTCGGTCATGTCTACGTGTCTCCCGAACCCGTAGGGTCTACACACTTAAGGTTCGGTAACGCTAGGGTCGTAGAGATAAATGCACGTGGAAACCCGAAAGTTGTTCCGGGTCCCGGATGAGATCCCGGACGTCACGAGGAGTTCCGGAATGGTCCGGAGGTAAAGATTGATATATGGGAAGTCCAGTTTCGGCCAACGGGTGATCTCCGGGGGTCACCGGGAGCGTCCCGGGACCACCGGAGGGGCCCCGGGGGTCCACCGGGTGGGGCCACCCATCCCGGTGGGGCCCCTAGGCCGCGAGGGGATGTGTGCAGCCCTCTGGGCTGGCGCACCACAAGGTGGCCCACCTCCCCATGCGCCTGGGGTTAAAACTGTTGGGGAACGTAGCATAAATCAAAAATATTCTACGTCTTCACCAAGATCCAACTATGGATACATCTAGCAGCGAGCAAGTAAGAGTGCATCTACATACCGTTATGAAGATTGCGTGCGGAAGCTTTCAACAAAGCAAGGATGAAGTAGTCGTACTCTTCACGTTCTTCGTCACCGATGATCTAGCGCCGAACGGACGGCACCTCCGCGTTCAACACACGTACGGTGCAGCAACGTCACCTCCTTCTTGATCCAGCAAGGGGGGAGGAGAAGTCGTCAGAGATCCGGTAGCACGACGGCGTGATGACGGATGCAGTGGAGATCGCAGCAGGGCTTCGCCGGGCGCCCTACGTGGGAGTTGGGAGGTGTGACGGGAGGGGGAGAGGCGCCAGGGCTGAGGTGCGGCTGCCCTCTCCCCCCCCACATATATATAGGGGGCCAGGGGGGCGCCAGCCCCTTGCAGATCCAATCTGCAAGGGGGGGCGGCGGCCAGGGAGGAGTCCCCCTCCCCCAAGGCAAGTGGTGGCCCCCCTCCCCTTAGGGTTTTATCCCTAGGCGCATGGGGAGGTGGGGCCCCCTTGTGGTGCGCCAGCCCAGAGGGCTGGTCACATCCCCTCGTGGCCTAGGGGCCCCACCAGGATGGGTGGCCCCACCCGGTGGACCCCCGGGGCCCCTCCGGTGGTCCCGGGACGCTCCCGGTGACCCCCGGAGATTACCCGTTGGCCGAAACTGGACTTCCCATATATCAATCTTTACTTCCGGACCATTCCGGAACTCCTCGTGACGTCCGGGATCTCATCCGGGACTCCGAACAACTTTCGGGTTTCCACGTGCATTTATCTCTACGACCCTAGCGTTACCGAACCTTAAGTGTGTAGACCCTACGGGTTCGGGAGACACGTAGACATGACCGAGACCACTCTCCGGTCAATAACCAACAGCGGGATCTGGATACCCATGTTGGTTCCCACGTGTTCCCCGATGATCTTCATCGGATGAACCACCGTGTCAAGGATTCACTCAATCCCGTATGTTATTCCCTTTGTCCATCTGTACGGTACTTGCCCGAGATTCGATCGTCGGTATTCCCAATACCTTGTTCAATCTCGTTATGGCAAGTCTCTTTACTCGATCCGTAATCCATCATCCCGTGACTAACTACTTAGTCACTTTGAGCTCATTATGATGATGTCTTACCGAGTGGGCCCAGAGGTACCTCTCCGTCATACGGAGTGACAACATCCTAGTCTCGGTTCATACCAACTCAACACACACTTTCGGAGATACCCGATGCGTACCTTTATAGCCACCCAGTTACGTTGTGACGGTTGGCACACCCAAAGTATTCCTACGGCATCCGGGAGTTGTACAACCTCATGGTCTAAGGAATAAATACTTGACACCGAAAAGCTTATGCATTACGAACTATACGATCTCGTGTTATGCTCAAGTTTGGGTCTTGTCCATCACATCATTCTCCTAATGATGTGATCCCGTTATCACTGACATCTCATGTCCATGGTCAGGAAACCGTGACCATCTGTTGATCAACGAGCTGGTTACTAGAGGCCTACCAGGGACTCATTGTGGTCTATGTATTCACACATGTATCGCTGTTTCCGTACAATACAATTCAAGCATGAATAACAGACAATTATCATGAACAACGAGATATAATAATAATGCTTTTATTATTGCCTCTAGGGCATATCTCCAACAGTCTCCCACTTGCACTAGAGTCAATAATCTAGTTACATTGTGATGAATCGAACACCCATAGAGTTTTGGTGTTGATCATGTTTTGCTCGTGAAAGAGGTTTAGTCAACGGGTCTGCTACATTCAGATCCGTATGCACTTTACAAATATCTATGTCTCCATCCTGAACATAATTCCGGATGGAGTTGAAACGGCGCTTGATGTGCTTGGTCTTCTTGTGAAACCTGGGCTCCTTGGTAATAGTAATAGCACCAGTGTTGTCACAGAAGAGAGTCATCGGGCTTGACGCGCTTGGAATGACTCCTAGGTCGGTGATGAACTCCTTCATCCAGACTCCTTCCTGCGCTGCTTCAGAAGCAGCTATGTACTCCGCTTCACATGTAGATGCTGCCACCACGCTTTGCTTGCAACTGCACCAGCTGACTGGCCCTCCATTCAAAATATACACGTATCCGGTTTGTGACTTAGAGTCATCCAGATCTGTGTCGAAGCTAGCATCGACGTAACCCTTTACGACGAGCTCTTCGTCACCTCCATAAACGAGAAACATATCCTTAGTCCTTTTCAGGTATTTCAGGATGTTCTTGACCGCTGTCCAGTGTTCCGTACCGGGATCACTTTGGTACCTCCCTACCAAACTTATGGCAAGGTTCACATCAGGTCTGGTACACAGCATGGCATACATGATAGAACCTATTGCCGAGGCATAGGGAATGACACTCATCTTTTCTCTATCTTCTGCCGTGGTCGGCGACTGAGTCTTACTCAATCTCATACCTTGCAAAATAGGCAAGAATCCTTTCTTTGACTGATCCATATTGAACTTCTTCAATATTTTGTCAAGGTATGTACTTTGTGAAAGACCAATGAGGCGTCTCGATCTATCTCTATAGATTTTGATGCCTAATATGTAAGCAGCTTCTCCAAGCTCCTTCATTGAAAAACTTTTATTCAAATAGGCCTTTACATTTTCCAAGAATTCTATATCATTTCCCATCAGCAATATGTCATCCACATATAATATGAGAAATGCCACAGAGCTCCCACTCACTTTCTTGTAAATACAGGCTTCTCCATAAGTCTGTATAAAGCCAAACGCTTTGATCACCTCATCAAAGCGAATATTCCAACTCCGAGATGCTTGCACCAGCTCGTAAATCGAGCGCTGGAGCTTGCATACCTTGTTAGCGTTCTCTGGATCGACAAAACCTTCCGGTTGCATCATATACAACTCTTCCTTGAGGAAGCCATTAAGGAATGCTGTTTTGACATCCATTTGCCATATCTCATAATCATAGAATGCGGCAATAGCTAACATGATTCTGACTGACTTCAGCATCGCTACGGGAGAGAAAGTCTCGTCGTAGTCAATCCCTTGAACTTGTCGATAACCCTTAGCGACAAGCCGAGCCTTATAGATGGTCACATTACCATCCGCGTCTGTCTTCTTCTTAAATATCCATTTGTTTTCTATGGCGTGCCTATCATCAGGCAAGTCCACCAAAGTCCATACTTTGTTTTCATACATGGATTCTATCTCGGATTTCATGGCTCCAAGCCATTTATTGGAATCTGGGCCCGCCATCGCTTCTTCATAGTTCGAAGGTTCACCGTTGTCTAACAACATGATTTCCAGGACAGGGTTGCCGTACCACTCTGGTGCGGAACGTGCCCTTGTGGACCTTCGAAGCTCAGTAGTAACTTGATCTGTTTCTTCATGATCATTATCATTATCTTCCTCCCTTGTCGGTGCAGGCACCTCAGGAACAGTTTCCTGTGCTGCGCTACTTTCCGTTCCAGGAGGGGTGACTGTCACCTCATCAAGTTCTACTTTCCTCCCACTCACTTCTTTCGAGAGAAACTCTTTCTCCAGAAAGCATCCATTCTTGGCAACAAAGACTTTGCCTTCGGATCTGTGGTAGAAGGTGTACCCAATTGTTTCCTTTGGGGTATCCTATGAAGACGCATTTCTCCGATTTGGGTTCGAGCTTTTCAGGTTGAAGTTTCTTGACATAAGCATCGCAACCCCAAACTTTCAGAAACGACAGCTTCGGTTTCTTGCCAAACCAAAGTTCATATGGAGTCGTCTCAACGGATTTTGACGGAGCCCTATTTAAAGTGAATGCGGCAGTCTCTAAAGCATAACCCCAAAAAGATAGCGGTAAATCGGTGAGGGACATCATAGATCGCACCATGTCCAACAGAGTACGATTTCGACGTTCGGATACACCGTTACGTTGAGGTGTTCCGGGCGGTGTCAATTGTGAAACAATTCCACAGCTCCTTAGGTGTGTGCCAAATTCATGACTTAAATATTCACCCCCACGATCCGATCGCAAGAACTTTATTTTTCTGTCACGTTGATTCTCAACCTCATTCTGAAATTCCTTGAACTTTTCAAAGGTCTCAGACTTGTGTTTCATCAAATAGATATACCCGTATCTACTCAAGTCATCCGTGAGGGTGAGAACATAACGGTAGCTTCCGCGAGCTTCAACACTCATTGGACCGCACACATCGGTATGTATGATTTGCAACAAGTTGGTTGCTCGCTCCATTGTTCCGGAGAACGGAGTCTTGGTCATCTTACCCAAGAGGCATGGTTCGCACGTGTCAAATGATTCATAATCAAGAGACTCCAGAAGTCCATCCGAATGGAGCTTCTTCATACGTTTGACACCAATATGACCAAGTCGGCAATGCCACAAGTATGTGGGACTATCATTATCAACTTTACATCTTTTGGCATCTACACTATGAATATGTGTATCACTACGTTTGAGATTCATCAAAAATAAACCATTGACCAGTGGGGCATGACCATAAAACATATCTCTCAAATAAATAGAACAACCATTATTCTCCGATTTGAAAGAATATCCATCTCGCATAAGACGAGATCCAGAAACAATGTTCATGCTCAAAGCTGGTACTAAATAACAATTATTGAGGTTTAAAACTAATCCCGAGGGTAGATGTAGAGGCAGTGTGCCGACGGCGATCACATCGACCTTGGAACCATTCCCGACGCGCATCGTCACCTCATCCTTCGCCAGTCTCCGTTTATTCCGCAGCTCCTGTTTTGAGTTACAAATGTGAGCAACTGCACCGGTATCGAATACCCAAGAGCTACTACGAGTGCTGGTAAGGTACACATCAATAACATGTATATCATATATACCTTTGACGTTGCCGGCCTTCTTGTCTGCTAAGTATTTGGGGCAGTTCCGCTTCCAGTGACCCGTTCCCTTGCAATAAAAGCACTCAGTCTCAGGCTTGGGTCCATACTTTGGCTTCTTCCCGGCAACAGGCTTGCCAGGCGCGGCAACTTTCTTGCCGTCCTTCTTGAAGTTCTTCTTTCCCTTGCCTTTCTTGAACTTAGTGGTTTTATTGACCATCAACACTTGATGTTCTTTCTTGATGTCAACCTCCGCTGATTTCAGCATTGAATATACCTAGGGAATGGACTTCTCCATCCCCTGCATATTGAAGTTCAGCACGAAGCTCTTGAAGCTTGGTGGAAGTGACTGGAGGATTCTGTCAACGACCGCTTCATCTGGGAGATTCATTCCCAGCTGAGACAAGCGGTTGTGCAATCCTGAAATCTTGAGGATGTGCTCACTGACAGAACTGTTCTCCTCCATCTTACAGCTGTAGAATGCATCGGAGACATCATATCTCTCGACTCGGGCATGAGCTTGGAAAACCATTTTCAGCTCTTCGAACATCTCATATGCTCCGTGGTGCTCAAAACGTTTTTGGAGCCCCGATTCTAAACTGTAAAGCATGCCGCACTGAACCAGGGAGTAATCATCACTACGCGACTGCCAGACGTTCATAACGTCTTGGGTCGCTGGGAGAACGGGTGCATCACCTAGCGGTGCTTCTAGGACATAAGTTCTCTTGGCAGCTATGAGGATAATCCTCAGGTTACGGACCCAATCCGTATAGTTGCTACCATCGTCTTTCAGCTTGGTTTTCTCTAGGAACGCGTTGAAGTTGAGGGAAACCTGAGCGTGGGCCATTTGTTCTACAAGAGATATTGTAAAGAATTTAGACTAAGTTCATGATAATTAAGTTCATCTTAATCAAATTATAATGAACTCCCACTCAGAATGACATCTCTCTAGTCATCTTAGTGATACACGATCCGAATTGAGTAGTCCGTGTCCGATCATCACGTGAGACGGACTAGTCAAAAAACGGTGAACATCTTCATGTTGATCGTATCTTCTATACGACTCGTGTTCGACCTTTCGGTCTTCCGTGTTCCGAGGCCATGTCTGTACATGCTAGGCTCGTCAAGTGAACCCTAAGTGTATTGCGTGTGTAAATCTGTCTTACACCAGTTGTATGCGAACGTTAGAACCTATCACACCCGATCATCACGTGGTGCTTCGGAGCAACGAGCTTTAGCAACGGTGCACAGTTAGGGGAAACACAATACTTGAAATTTTAGTGAGAGATCATCTTATTTACTACCGTCGTTCTAAGTAAACAAGATGCAAAAACATGATAAACATCACATGCAATCAATTAAAGTGACATGATATGGCCAATATCATCTTGCTCCTTGGATCTCCATCTTCGGGGCACCATGATCATCTTGTCACCGGCTCGACACCATGATCTTCATCATCATGATCTTCATCATCGTGTCTCGAAGAAGTCGTCACGCCAACTATTACTTCTACTACTATAGCTAACGTTTAGCAACGAAGTAAAGTAATTACATGGCGTTATTCAGTGACACGCAGGTCATACAATAATAAAAACAACTCCTATGGCTCCTGCCGGTTGTCAAGTTCATCGACATGCAAGTCGTGATTTCCTATTACAAAAACATGATCAATCTCATACATCACATATATCATTCATCACATCTTCGTTCTTGGCCATACCACGTCACAAAACACATGCTGCAAAAACAAGTTAGACGTCCTCTAATTGTTGTTGCAAGTTTTACGTGGCTTCTATAGGATTTCTAGCAAGAACGTTTCTTACCTACGCCAAAACCACAACGTGATTTGTCAACTTCTATTTACCCTTCATAAGGACCCTTTTCATCGAATCCGATCCGACTAAAGTAGGAGAGACAGACACCCGCCAGCCACCTTATGCATCTAGTGCATGTCTGTCGGTGGAACCAGTCTCACGTAAGCGTACGTGTAAGGTCGGTCCGGGCCGCTTCATCCCACAATACCGCCGAATCAAGATTGACTAGTAACGGTAAGAAAGTTGAACAAGATCATACGCCCACAACTGCTTTGTGTTCTACTCGTGCAAGATGCTACGCATAAAACCTAGGCTCAGATGCCACTGTTGGGGAACGTAGCATAAATCAAAAATTTTCTACGTCTTCACCAAGATCCAACTATGGATACATCTAGCAACGAGCAAGTAAGAGTGCATCTACATACCATTATGAAGATTGCGTGCGGAAGCTTTCAACGAAGCAAGGATGAAGTAGTCGTACTCTTCACGTTCTTCGTCACCGATGATCTAGCGCCGAACGGACGGCACCTCCGCGTTCAACACACGTACGGTGCAGCAACGTCACCTCCTTCTTGATCCAGCAAGGGGGGAGGAGAAGTCATCAGAGATCCGGCAGCACGACGGCGTGATGACGGATGCAGTGGAGATCGCAGCAGGGCTTCGCCGGGCGCCCTGCGTGGGAGTTGGGAGGTGTGACGGGAGGGGGAGAGGCGCCAGGGCTGAGGTGCGGCTGCCCTCTCCCTCCCCACATATATATAGGGGGCCAGGGGGGGCGCCAGCCCCTTGCAGATCCAATCTGCAAGGGGGGGCGGCGGCCAGGGAGGAGTCCCCCTCCCCCAAGGCAAGTGGTGGCCCCCCTCCCCTTAGGGTTTTATCCCTAGGCGCATGGGGAGGTGGGGCCCCCTTGTGGTGCGCCAGCCCAGAGGGCTGGTCACATCCCCTCGCGGCCTAGGGGCCCCACCGGGATGGGTGGCCCCACCCGGTGGACCCCCGGGGCCCCTCCGGTGGTCCCGGGACGCTCCCGGTGACCCCCGGAGATTACCCGTTGGCCGAAACTGGACTTCCCATATATCAATCTTTACCTCCGGACCATTCCGGAACTCCTCGTGACGTCCGGGATCTCATCCGGGACTCCGAACAACTTTCGGGTTTCCACGTGCATTTATCTCTACGACCCTAGCGTTACCGAACCTTAAGTGTGTAGACCCTACGGGTTCGGGGGACACGTAGACATGACCGAGACCACTCTCCGGTCAATAACCAACAGCGGGATCTGGATACCCATGTTGGTTCCCACGTGTTCCTCGATGATCTTCATCGGATGAACCACCATGTCAAGGATTCACTCAATCCCGTATGTTATTCCCTTTGTCCATCGGTACGGTACTTGCCCGAGATTCGATCGTCGGTATTCCCAATACCTTGTTCAATCTCGTTATGGCAAGTCTCTTTACTCGATCCGTAATCCATCATCCCGTGACTAACTACTTAGTCACTTTGAGCTCATTATGATGATGTCTTACCGAATGGGCCCAGAGGTACCTCTCCGTCATACGGAGTGACAACATCCCAGTCTCGGTTCGTACCAACTCAACAGACACTTTCGGAGATACCCGATGCGTACCTTTATAGCCACCCAGTTACGTTGTGACGGTTGGCACACCCAAAGTATTCCTACGGCATCCGGGAGTTGTACAACCTCATGGTCTAAGGAATAAATACTTGACACTGAAAAGCTTATGCATTACGAACTATACGATCTCGTGTTATGCTCAAGTTTGGGTCTTGTCCATCACATCATTCTCCTAATGATGTGATCCCGTTATCACTGACATCTCATGTCCATGGTCAGGAAACCGTGACCATCTGTTGATCAACGAGCTGGTTACTAGAGGCCTACCAGGGACTCATTGTGGTCTATGTATTCACACATGTATCGCTGTTTCCGTACAATACAATTCAAGCATGAATAACAGACAATTATCATGAACAAGGAGATATAATAATAATGCTTTTATTATTGCCTCTAGGGCATATCTCCAACAAAAACCCTAAGGGGAGGGGGGCCACCACTTGCCTTGGGGGAGGGGGACTCCTCCCTGGCCGCCGCCCCCCCTTGCAGATTGGATCTGCAGGGGGCTGGCGCCCCCCTGGCCCCCTATATATATGTGGGGGGGGGGGGAGAGGGCAGCCGCACCCAAGCCCTGGCGCCTCTCCCCCTCCCGTCACACCTCCCAACTCCCACGCAGGGCGCCCGGCGAAGCCCTGCTGCGATCTCCACTGCATCCGTCATCACGCCGTCGTGCTGCCGGATCTCTGACGACTTCTCCTCCCCCCTTACTGGATCAAGAAGGAGGTGACGTTGCTGCACCGTACGTGTGTTGAACGCGGAGGTGCCGTCCGTTCGGCGCTAGATCATCGGTGACGAAGAACGTGAAGAGTACGACTACTTCATCCCCACTTCGTTGAAAGCTTCCGCACCGATCTACATAACGGTATGTAGATGCACTCTTACTTGCTCGTTGCTAGATGTCTCCATAGTTGGATCTTGGTGAAGACGTAGAAATTTTTTGATTTATGCTACGTTCCCCAACAAGGTGCTCTTCGGGTACAGCGGCCATCTACAAAGGTGGAATAGGAGGGGTTAATAAGCTGACGAAATCTCAGGTTTAGAAAAGAAGAGAGGTTCAGAAGGTTTTTGAAAAAGGGGGTCTCAACTAACTAACGCCCATGCTAACTAAGGCTTCCTACAGTCAGGATGGCTCTGATACCAGCTCTGTGGGGACCCCGACTTAGAAGTCGAGATCACCGAATGCACGTGTACAGTGATCCCAGAGATCAATGCTCACTGAACACACAGAAGCTGAAATAACAAGAGTCTTACATCCATACAAATAGTCTTACACGAATTAAGGCCATTATGGCCAAGTCTTACATAGATAGAGCCTCACGGGCTGAATAGCAAATAACTCAAATAGCGGAAGTCTTCGATAAACGGGTAGACCCCATGCCATCTGCCTTAACCCTACATGCATTCTGACTGGGATAGCGTCCTAGTTCGCATGTTCGTCTCCAAAGAACTCTTCCTCATATTCCTGTTCTTCCATGCCTGGCCAATTAAATAACCAGTGGCAAGCCAATGAGTACTTTGAATGTACTCGCAAGCAACCCATGATGTGGTTCAAAGTAACAGTGCAATTGAATAATAATGATCAATCTAGCAAGACTAGAACAAACTTTCTACTACCAAGTTTATGCATCAATAACCTCGCGTAACCTCGAAGACAGGTTACCGATATCAACATGAACATGATTCAACTCATCGAGTCAAGTCACCATCCTTGACTTATCACACACATACTATCACTGAGGAAGTAAAATTCTGGACATAGTTTAAGTAGCACCACCCAACTGTCCATGACAGTGGACACGGCTATTCAAATAGTTTTACACTCTGCAGAGGTTGCGCACTTTACCCACAAGATCCGGGGAACTTCCGTGTCATCCACGACCCGCGGTACCTCAAGTACCCGGGGTAAGCACCCGGTCATTACCTTTCCTTAGACGACACTAACATAGAGTCCACTCGTTGGTACACGGCCCTCGGGTACAAACAATAGATCACGGGACTTGACCTAATTTCAATGTCACGCGTACCCGAAGGGACCAACGGTGTGTCCGGTGCCCTGTGAAAACAGTCATGGTCGTCTATCCAAGCACGACCCCGTCCCGGGAAAGACCTCAAGTCTCCCCGTCACTAGTAATGCGGGCACCATGCTAGTATCGACCTAAATAATCAATAAAGCCCCGTCCCATAAGGGGTAGTGTGGTTGCACATGTTTGGTTGGGACGGTAGTCACACATAAATCTAATCCATCATTCCACCATGCACAAGATATTACCGGCACATCACTTCTTTCTCAAGTGATGACCTAACACATCATCTCCCTCGGGCATTAGGGGCACCCGATGGGTTCATGCAAAGATTTCAACTACGAGGGTTCATATCACACATGCATCATATAAGCATCATGACCAACTAATTGCATGTCATCTAGCACTTAGCAAGATCAAGATCAAGCATGCATCATGTGGTGGAATCAACTAGGTTACCATCGTAACCATAATATCATGCATCGGAAACAAACGGGTTCCGGGGAACAAGTGTATCATGGTCAAAGGGCTGCTTGCCTGGATTGGCTTGGTCTTCAAAGTCTTCAAGTCCTTCCCCTTCTTCTTCCACAGCAACTTCGTCAAATACGGGATCTATACGTCGCATAATAACCACGGAAAAATAAGAATACAAACAAAACAGAAAAATCAAAGTGCTCAGAAAAATGTCAACTCATTTTTGTAAAATACTAGAGGGATTTCTAAGATGGGGAAAAATCTTAGTTGGAGTTTTGGAGTTACATAATGGAATCTACTGATTTTTGAACAGGAGTATTACTGCCCAAATTTGAATTTAAATTTGAACAGAACAGAAAAGTTTCATGGATTTGAGTGAAAGTGGTACCATTAAATAGGTTGGAATATTACAAGATTTTAGGAGTTGGAATTATTTAATTTGGATCATTTTTCTTTTCTGTAGAAATGTTTAAAACATTAACAAAAAAGAAAAGGAAAAAGGGTCCTGTGCACTGGGCCGGAGAAGGCCACAGTGCACGGCCCAGACAGACTGGCCCAGCCGCACGGGAGCCAGCGCGCGCACGTCAAGTTTTCAAACCTGACGGGCGGGGCCCGTGGGTCAGTGGCACAGAGGAGGGGGATAGAGGTGAGGGGATGACAGGCGGGGCCCGCCTGTCATCTCTAACCCCACGGCCACGGCGACGGCGAGCTCACCGGCGAGGATTCCGGCCACGGCGACGGCAACGCAGGGTAGGAACGTGACCAGCGTCGTGTCGCGGATGCAGGGGTGGTGGTGCGGCACGGCGGGGAGGTCTGGTTCACCGGCGGCGAGGTGGGACGGCGGAAGCTCGTCGGAGGGTGGTGGCTGCGGCTGTTTCCGACTGCAAACGGAGGGGGAAATAGGGGAAAAAAGATCAGTGAGGCACGGTGGTTCCAAAACGGGTGGAAGGAGAGGCAGGGGAGGCCCGTACAACGAGATCACCGGCGGCCCGACGCGGCGGCGCTCCGGTCGATCCCGAGCACTGGGACCTCTTGGGGTCGAACTGGAGGTGCTGGGGGGCTCAGTGGAGTGGAGTGAGGCTTGTGGTGCTGTTGGAGAGGCTCGGGAGGGGCTATTTATAGGAGCTCGTCGGAGACCCATGGTCCAGTGCGCCGGCGAGCTCCGGCTCGAGGCTACAGCGCACAGGAGGCCAAGGGAGTGAGTCCGTGGAGTTCCTGGACGATCTCCACGTCCAGTAGAGGTGAGAGGAGGAGCGGGGGAGCGTCAGGGGCGTGCGCGCGTGCGAGGCAGAGGAGTGGCCGCCGTGGGCGGCCAGCGCGCGTGCGACGACTGCCACTGGAGGGCGCAGGAGGAGGGGGGACAGCGCCGGGGAGGTCGCGGACGTCGAGGGGCCTCGACTGGCGCGAGGGGGAGGCCCGAGGCTGTCGGGGGAGGCCGATTGGCCGAAGCTATAGTGCTGGTCTGCACTGTTGCGCGCTCCAGAGCGTGCGTATGGCTGGCATCGCCGCGCTCTCGCCGTCCTGGTCAAACCCAACGTGTCCAGCAGTGTCTAGCACGTTGAGGGAGGAGTAAAGAAAGGGCCTGAGGCCTTGGATGCCCTGGAGATGCTGAGGGAGAGAGAGAGAGGGCTGGTGAAATGGTGAAAGCTTGCTGTACATCAAGGAAAAACAAGGGTTTCACCCCTCAATCATGGAGCTGGGGTGCTGGGGGAGTTACTGGAGGTAGCTGGTAACTCAATGAGCATGTGGTAAGAAGTTGAGGCCATGGAGAAAAGTAAAAGTGATCAAGTTTGGGGTTTTAGCAATTCTGCAGAAGGTGTTTGATCAGTGTTTGGTCAAGTAAATGAACTCTACTTGACATGGCACTTGACAGGGTTGAATGACATGAGAAAATAGGTGCTTCACCAAGTTTGGCCCCATTTGGAGAAACTGGCCAATGTAACTTTGGTGAACCCTAGAAATCAACAGAAACAGTTTCATCTTGATTGAGTCAAGCTAATCATCTCCCCTCGATGCACCACTTGGTGTAGCATCATCATTTGGGGTATTGATCATGCCCACAAAGTTTGAAGCTCCAGATAAAAAGTTGGTAATGTAAAGTTGTTCAAATTTGCATTTGAACAGGAAGGGTTTTGAGGTGATCTGATCAAGTTGCTCTATTCCAATTCTTGTGCCATTTGGTCTAGATGCCTTATTAGGTCATTCTAGCATGTGCACCAAGTTTGAGAGCATTTGGACAAGTTTGGCAATGTAAAGTTGCTCAACTTCAAATATGGACAGAATGGTTATGAAGGGGTTTGAGGATGTTTTCTTGCTTCCCAAGGCATGGGACTTGACAAGATCATCAAATATGTCATATATGACATGATAGAATTTCCCTGGAATTCTTGGAGAAAATTTCCTTTGTAAATATTTCAAAAGCTTGAAATATCTAGAAAGGGTTTTAGAGGGTTTAGCCCATTATTTCGAACATGACCAAGTGTTGAAACTCTTATATATGGACAATATATGTCCTCTGAGTCTCTCTGAATTTTGGCAAATATTTTTGAAATAGTTAAATAATTTTCCCTATTAAAGACCATTTCTGGCCTTAAGAAAAAGCTTTTAAATAAAATAGGAAAATAACTTTTAAAATTATGCCTTTGTGGTTTCTGGGAGTCCTATGACTACTAGGTTTCAAATAAACCTTTTGAAATAATTTTCTCACCCTAAATCAAGTACTTGCAGTGCAAATCTCAATTCAGGGGTTTTTGGAAAACTAACTTTATAAAATACTTTTTGGCCAAATTAATTTTGTAAGAAAATACTATACCGTCATATAACACTTGGCATGATCATTGGGCAGAAGTTTTGGGTATGGAGATGAAATCTACAAGAGGTCATAGTTGACTTTAATGAGCACATGAAAAAGCACATGAAGAAAACTCAATTCCAAATAAAAACCAAATGATGCTAAAAATTTTTGCTGGTCCAAATTTTCATGCTTCAAAGATACAAATAACATGTTACAAAATGCAGGGTGTGACACCTTCAGAAAGGGTGCGTTCAGACCTCCTTTGGTCAGCATATTTTTTCATCCGAGCTTGGGCCCCAGCTAGGTTGGATTTGAGGAGTTGCCACATGGTATTTCTGCCAGATACAAAATCTGCAGCTTCACTTGCTGAACTCACTGGGATATGAGGAATGTGCAGATCTGGTGGAGGGTAACCATATAGAGCCTGGAAGGGAGTTTTCTTCAATGATGAATGGAAGCATGTATTATACCAGTATTCTGCCATTGAAAGGTGTAGAGCCCATTTCTTGGGTTCAGAAGAAGTCATGCACCTCAAATAGTTCTCAATTCACTGGTTCACTCTCTCTGTTTGGCCATCTGATTGGGGATGGTACGATGTGCTGTATGTCAACTCAATACCCAAAGCAGAAAATATGTCTTGCCATAGTTTGCTGGTAAAGATTTTGTCTCTATCAGAGACAATAGCCAGGGGTGGGCCATGTAATTTGAGGACATTATCTATGAATGCTCGGGCAACTGTTTGGACATTGAAGGGGTGAGATAAAGGAATAAAATGAGCAAACCTGGACAATCTGTCCACCACCACAAAAATGACATCAAAGCCTTGGGATTTGGGAAGGCCTTCCACAAAGTCCATGCTGATATGCGTCCAAACCATGTCAGGAACATGGAGAGGATCCAACAACCCAGGGTAGGGACATGTTTCACCTTTGTTCTTCTGGCAAACAGGACATAACAACACGAATTGGCCCATATCTTTTTTCATACCAGGCCAATAGAAGACTTGCTTGAGTCGCTGATATGAAGCTTCCATGCCAGAATGCCCACCCACAGCAGAGAGTGAAGGGCCTGCAGTAATTTCTTTCTCAGAGCAGGGTCCTGACCCACATAAATTTTTCCATTATGCCTAATGATGCCATCTTGGATAGTATTTTTGTGGACTGTATGCGTTGGAGATAGAAGAAGTTGTTCCAGAAGTTTCTGGTAGTGAGTGTCCTCCTTGTAAGATTGTTCCACTTCAGAGATCCACTTGGGAGTAGCTAAGGATATAGCCATGCAGGAGTGTTTCCTGGAAAGGGCATCAGCAACAATATTTTCCTTTCCCTTTTTGTATTCCAGCTGGAAGTTAAATTCTAGTAGCTTCAGCATGAGTTTGTGTTGGATACTTGTGGACACTTTTTGGTCAGTCATGAATTGCAGACTTTTGTGGTTTGTCCTGATGATAAGGTCATTTCCAAGGAAATAATGTCGCCATCGTTTCAATGCTTCTATAATTGCTAGGGCTTCTTTTTCATAAGTGGATAGAGCAACATTTTTAGGGAAAAGTGCAGAGCTATAGTAGGCAATGGGTCTGCCTTGTTGCATCATGACTGCTCCTAAACCAGTGCCCGAGGCATCAGTCTCAAGGACAAAAGGAGCAGAGAAATCCGGTAGAGCCAGGATAGGTGTAGTTATGAGAGCTTGTTTCAGCTGCTGAAATGCAAGAGATTGAGAATCAGTCCAGCAAAAACTGTCTTTCTTGAGGATGTCATGGAGAGGCCTCGCAATTGCTCCAAAGTTCTTTACAAATCTTCTGTAGTACCCACATAGGCCTAAGAAACCCCTGAGCTGAGTCGGTGTTGTGGGAGTTTGCCAGTCAGCTACAACAACAATTTTTGATTGGTCAGTGGAAACCCCAGCCCCAGAAATAGTGTGACCCAAATAGGACACTTGAGGAACTGCAAAAATACATTTAGAGAGGTTGGCAAACAACTTTTTCAACTGCAGGATTTCCAACACTATTTTCAAGTGCACCTTGTGCTCCTCTAAGGACCTGCTGAAGATTAATATGTCATCAAAAAAGACCAGGATGAATTTCCTAAGGTAAGGTCCAAAAATCTTGTTCATCAGTGCTTGAAATGTTCCTGGTGCATTGGTGAGACCAAAAGGCATGACTAAGAATTCATAATGTCCAAAATAAGTTCTGAATGCAGTCTTATGGATGTCCTTCTCATTCATTCTTACTTGATGATACCCAGACCTCAAGTCCAATTTTGAGAATATTTTAGCTCCATGCAGTTCATCTAATAGATCTTCAATCACAGGTATTGGAAATTTGTTTTTGATTGTAGCTGCATTAAGTTTCCTATAATCAATGCAAAGCCTCCATGAACCATCTTTTTTCATAACTAAGATAGCTGGAGAGGAGTAAGGGCTCTGACTTTCCCTTATGATCTTAGATTGAAGCAATTGATGAACTTGCTTTTCCATTTCATTTCTCTACATGTGTGGCACTCTGTAAGGTCTGGAGTTGGGAGGGGTCACATTTGGTTTGAGAGGTATTTCATGATCTAGTGCTCTCACAGGTGGTAATCCAACAGTTTCCTTGAAAACTTCTGGACATTCTGCTAAAATTTCCTGAATATCTGGAGGAGTAGAATGTTGCTTACTGGCTTGCAAAGTTGTATCATCTGCTAGTTGCAGAACAAAAGCTGGTGCTCCACTTAACAACATCCTGTTAAGTTCCAGTGCATCAATTTCATTACTGGCCGAAAGAGTATCACAAGCTGGGATGATGACAGGTTTTTGCCGCTGATGATGGATTGTAATTTGTCTTGGGTCATATGAAAAGGATACAAGACTGTTTTGTTCCATCCAATCAGATCCTAATACAACATCATGGCCAGGTAGGTCAAGAATTCTGAACTGCTGCTGGAATTCAGTGTTGCCCGCTGTGAAGGATGTAGTAGGTACGTAGGCTCCTGACCATAATTTGCCACCCCCAGCTACTGTTACTGCTCTAGTGGTGTCTTTAACAATGGTGCAAGAGGTTTGAAGGGCAAACTGTAAATTCATAAATGTGGAGTTACTGCCCGAGTCAATGAGTGCCAAGGCTTGTTTGCCTCCGATAGAAATCATGATTGACATGGTATTGACACTGTCTGCTTGCATTGCTTGTAAAGAAATTCTCATACATTGATCATCTCTTTGTGGCAGGTCCTCTTGCTCCATTCCCTCTAATTCTTCTTGTTCCACAGCATCTTCTTGAGGCCGCTCTCCCGTTAAGAGATTAAGCACAGGTTGTTGTTTACATTTATGACCATGCATCCAATTGTCTTCACATCTCCAGCACTTGCCCGGCTCTCTGGCCCTTTGAGTCACTGTTGGAGCTTTGGATTCAGTAGGTTTCTCAAGAGAGGCAGTTGGTTGTTTAACATAGGAGTTGGTAGGTTTAGAGTATGGTGAGAATTGTTGGAACTGCTTTTTTGTAGTTACTCCTTTTTCTAAGTCAGTAGCCAACCAATAAGCATCTGTGATAGTTGCAGGCTGAAGTGATCTGATGTGATATTTGAGCTGAGATTTCAGTCCGTTGACATAGCATTTCACAAACCAACTTTCAGACAAGGAGGGATTATCTTGTTGAATTTCTGCCATTAGTTCCTCAAACTGTTCAATATACTCAGAAACAGAAGAATTGTTTTGTTGCAGAGAATTAAATTTCTCGGTCAGATCATAGGAACTAGCTGCTGAAAATCTATGAAGCAATTTAGTGCAAAAGAGTTCCCAACTAGGTTTCTTCTTGAGTAGCCCAGATCTCGGGAGCCAAATGTCTGCCTTGCCAATCACATGCATTTGTGCCAGGTTAACCTTGTATTCCGTAGGTGTACCAGCCATCTGAAAGAATTTCTCACTCTGACGAATCCAGCCTCCAGGGTTAGTACCATCGAAATTGGGGAATTCCAACCATGGTCCTTTGGTGATAGACTTGAGGAATTGAGTGCGCATCTCTTGTTCATACTGCTTGTAATAATCCTCCCAACTGCTACGAACTGCAGGTGGTTGAAAATTGTGGAATGCAGGAGTATGAGCTGTTCTGTAGACTGCCGAAGGAGTAACATTGCCAGAATGCACATCGATCCGTGCAGTTTCAGGGTAACCAGGGGGTGGAGCTCCAGAGGGAACTCTGATAGGAGCCAGATTGGGTGGGATTTGCAAAGAAAACTGCTTGGTTTTCTCTTGTTCGATGGCCAACCACTTGCGGAGTTCTTCAGTTAATGGTCGAGGAATCTCCTGTTCTGCAGGTTCCGTTGATGGCCTTGGATTATCTGATGCTGAATTCTTGTTGGGGATAAGCTGAGGAGTAGGTGATGGTGCCCTATTGCTTGTGAAGCTTTTGAGCACCTCTGCCATGGTGGACAACTGGGTGTTGAGCGCTGTCACTGCCTCTTGTACTCCCGACATAGCCTTGGACATAGCATCTTGTTTAAGATGGATTGCATGAACATCCTTCCGGAGATCGTCCATCTGCCCACACATCTCGGCTATGTCTTCTCGATTTTGAACCACTTCTCCCTTGAGTGCCAACAGCTCGGCTATGTCATTTTCATCCATGCTTGGCTTGGAACGCCCCATCGAGATCTCTAGACTCCGAGAGGAATTTTACACCCAGATGTACTGGAAACCCGATCGGATCTGAGACTCTTACCGCCGCCGACGAGATCCGCCACCGTGCAGCACCACCCAGTGGAGACTAGGAATTTTACCACGGAAACAATTCATTCCCGCAACCTATCTCTTGCCCTGAGCTGCCGCCGAATAAGTCTACCGCCGCCTACGCCACTTCCCCGCCGCCGCTCTCCTACCCTGACTCCGACGCCGGACTCCGCCGCTACAGGAATTGGGAGGGAAGGGAGGGAAAAATTCTCCACGCTGATCCGCGTTACCAAGTATCAAGCTGGCTCATGATACCAATTGTCACACCCCAAGGTGGATTGAGATAGGGAATTGGGGAATTCACGTAGCTAGGGATTGTACGAGACAAGTATATGCTCGGAATATGCCTTTATTAGCTGTAAAGTTTGATAGAGTTGTTCATGGGAATACAATGACCATTACAGAGTGAGGCGCTGGCTTATATAGCGCAGCTGATACAGAGTGATACGGAAACGGTAACGGTAACGGGCGAACGAAGCGAGCCGTTGGATCAACTTCGCCGGGATGTATCCTGACCGTACGTTAACTGAATGTTGCCTCTGCAGTTATCCAGAACTGACAATACGCGATGAACCCGAGCTCTGGCGCCGCATCGACATGCGCATCCACAAAGATCGCAACTGCCGGATTGATGAAGGAATGGCGAAGGAGGCCGTCCTGCGGGGGTTGGGGCAGTGCGAGTCCTTCTGGGGCGAAGACGCCACCGACCACTTCCTCCTATTCCTCGCCGAGCAGTGAGATCTTTTTATTTCTCCCCTCCCCTCACGAGGAAAAGATTGGGCTTCATGTCTATTTTGCAATTAGGGTATCGTAGATCATTATCGCAACTTATGATTTAGTCGCATGTGCATTCTTTGAAGCTGCTACGGCGGGCAACAACATACTACGGCTAGAACACGACACACAACAAGGAACGGGAAACAGAGAAAGAGAACTGAAATGAGAAGAGTGAATAGCATAAAACTACCACAATTCGCGTTAGGGTTCCAAAAAAACTACCGGATATTTGTTTGTGACTAATACCTATCACTTTTGGTGTCCGTTGTCTCAAAAAAACTAAATGGGCGAGTGGTTAACACCTGATCAGGTTTATGACATCTGAGGTCCGCTCGTAAGATAACAGTTTGTTTGACCGTTAACTTACATGTGAGGCCTACATGTCAGTGTCTCTTCCACATATTCAAATAAAAAAACATCTTCAATCCCTCAATTAGAATTAGGTCCCTGAAAATAAAATAAAAAGCAATCGGGTCCCTAGAAATAAAATAAAAAGCAACTAGGTCCCCGTCAGCGAGCTCGTCGTTGGAGCCGATGTGGGCGTCGGCCGGCCTTCAGCGGCGCCGTCCCTACTGCTCTGTTGCACGTGTCGGAGCTCAAGGTCGTTGTCGCTGCCCTGCTGCACGCGGTAGAGCTCAAGGGCTCCCTGCTGTCGACTGCGGGCGAGGCAGCCATGATGAGCTCTCCTCGAGGTGTTGCACATGGGGCCGAGCATGACGGCTGTCGGACATGAACAAGGCAAGCTCGGCCAGAGTTGAAGGAGGCTAGTAGGAGGCGAGGGAGTTGGCCAAGCTCCGCCGGAGATGGGGCCGGGGGTGCACGCGCCATAGGAGGCAAGCTATGGGGAGGAGGGATTAGGTGTGTGTGGTGGAGCTGCTCGCCGGTTGCCTCCGCGCCCGGAGACGGTGGCCATGGCCGAGCAAAAGGGGGCCGTGTGGGCATCAGCGAGGGCCAGCGGCCATGGCCGCGCGAAAGAGGTGGAGCTGTCCTTTTTTTCACTGGTGGATGAGATCAGCTGCACCAGGAGCCTGCCTTTGTTTTTTCTGGTCGCTGTGGAGGAGGTCTAGGAGCGGTGGCGTGGGCACCAGGGTGGCCGGCGGCCATGACTTGTGTTGGCGCATGCGCGACTTCGGGAAGGGAGGAGAAGAAGGAAGTCGGGAAAGATAAGAGTAGGAGGAAGAGACATTGACGTGTCGGGCCCACATGTCAGGTAATGGCCAAACTAAACGGTCAAACAGACGGTTTGTTTAGGTGTGGGGCCAATCTGTACAATTGCAAAGCACTTGGTGATTTGGGTTTTTTGAGACAGTCGACGCCGATTCTGGTAGTTATCAGTCACAAACAAATTTGTGGTAGTTTTTTTGGAACCCTAACACGAATTGTGGTAGTTTTATGCTATTCACTCAAATGAGAACGAGCAACGAGCTACAACAAACATCCACCACCAAGAGCTTAGCACCCATTTCCATTAGTTCAGACCGAGAAGAAGCAGAGCATAGTTGGATCAGTCGAAAAGAAATCTAACACCGAGAAGACGTAGAGAAGAAGTCACTGTCTAGCCGTGTGATCACTCTACACCTTCAATACCTAGGAGAGTGTCGCATCTACCGTCGAAGGGCTTCCCACCACCTTGCCACATCCCTTGCGAAGGGCAATGATCCGCCGAGACAGCCCATGTACCTCCTCTTGGCCACCCCATGACGACCATCACAAATAGAGTGAACTAGAGCCCTATGCGAGGCAACGAAACCTCAAGTGTGGTCGAAGGTCACTGAACTTTGAGACATCACCAACGTCGCGAGCACCTATGATAGGTGGTCGACCAACAACACTAGGATGAGCAAGGTATTGGCCAGAGCATTTCCTGCACTGCCCCCAAACGCCCCAAGAAGCATTTGCAAACCAACCGTGCCCCAACCGGGACCCCTAACGACTGACATCAAATCAATGGCTCGAAGATGATGTCCCCAAGGGGGAAAATGACATCAATGGTGTCTTCGTCATCAGATCCATTATGGATATAAGGCTTTTGCCTAGAGCACACCATGGAGCGAAGACAGAAGCTTCTCGATGACACCTCCGAGGAAAAAATGTGGCCCGTAGGTGTCGCTGTCATTGTTGCCGACAAGGCCGGCAAAAGGCTTTCGTCCGAAGCATCACGTCCCGCCTCACCGCATCATGATGTCCGCCAAGTTAGGCAAGCACAGGAGCGCAAGACCTTTCCCACCTCTTGCTGCTTGGCGGCGAGCATCCTCGCCGGACCGAACAAGAGTGCCACCTTTGACGCCGTATCACACCACGAGCACCAGCGCCGATGGGTGGTGGTGAGATCAAGCCTTGCTGGTGCAACACAGTCTCTGCCCACCATCGCCGCATACCACGAGCCGGCCTCTGCCGTGTTCAAAGGCCACTCGCGCCCCGAGCAAGGTCCGTGCTGCCACCATCGGCCGCACGGCTTAACATGTGGCATCCTCTGGTGGTGGGGGTAGGACGAAGGGGAGATTTGAGGCAGCGGCTAGGGTTTTGTCAGCCACCTACGTAGCTCACACCGGAATGATGTGGGGTCACTTCTCCTTTGGCAGGCCCAAACCGCAATTTCAGCGTCGCATGTGCATTTCATCTTGTTACTATTTCAATTGTGTGGAAACATAGTTTTTATTGGGCAGATTTCAGTTTCTAGAATGTTTTAGTATTTTGGTAAATGTGGTGTATGCAAGCATACTTGGCTATGATTTGCATTCAAGTTTAAAGAGAAACCACTCTATATAACAAGAATATTGCATTCAAGTTTAAAGAGAAACCGCTCTACATAACAAGAAACAAATTAAGAACCATTGAACCCCTTGCAAGTGGCCTGCAGAATACATAATTCCTTATTTAACACTACTTTAAATTTAATTTCCCTATTTAACATTGAAAAGCATGTTCTTCCCTATCTAACATCAAGTCTAAATTTTATGCCTTTTATGAAGCTTTTATCTAGTTCGAGCCTTAACAATGTTAAATGACACCTAGAAAGCCCATTTTGCGCTTCATGTGGTATGTGACTAAAATTTGTGCAAGGAGCTTGCTGTGTGGGGCATGAGTGGTGGTTCTGTGCGACTGGGAGTGTTAACGGCGGTCGTCCTTCTTTGTGACTCCGGACTCATGTACTTCCTTGGTTAATCAACTAGAGATTACTTTATGCATGCGCTTGGCATGGCATCGGCCAATAGGAATAAGCACGGCCTAGATGCTAGATACTGTACATTGTTACACAGAGGAGATCGATTACACTTTACACGAGAGCTAACTGAAGCACTTGGTTGATTTCTTTGGAGTTGGCTCACGCACCTAGGAACCGAACTAGCCGGATAAACACATGCAGCTAGTCAGCTATCGCATACAACAAACCTTTACCAAGCCGGCCGAACATTATTAGTATCTATGAAAATTTTGGTCACATACCACATCAAGGGTAAAAAGGTCTTTTCAGGTACCAATTAACACCGTTAAGGCTTAAAATAGACGAAAGTGTTGTAAAGGGTATAAAATTTAAACTCGGTGTTACATAGGGAATAAAATATTTTTCAGTGTCAAATAGAAAAACAACATTTAAGATAGTGTTAAATAAGGAATTCTCTCCCTGTAGAAACCAATTCGATTCCTTCATCAATATATAAATTAAAAGTAAGATGCAGTTTGGCACCATAATTCAGCTATACTGTTTGACATAGAGAATAATCCTTCTTGGAGAAGAAACAGAAAAGAACCAATCGTCTTGTGAAAGAAGTTTGCCTAGACTGGCTGTACATTTTCATGTTGCTGGCTTGCTCCTCTTTTCTATGGATATTCCATACGCTGGTATGAATGCATGCATGCATAGCACAATCCATTTCCAGCACAATATACTGAATACTGATGATGCATGTTTTGTTCCCGGCAGTTTGATCTATTTTATTCCTTGTGTTAGCTAGTTGTTCTTCTAGGACAATACAATGGATGGTTGTCTCAAGTATAGGCTCCTGCATATTCAATGTGGTACAATGAATGGTTATAGGTTATTAATACCAAAAACCTATGTTTCCAGGGCACCATTTCTAAAGAGCCTTCACCTCATATCATGGTTATAGGTTATTAACACCAAAAACCTATGTTTCCAGGGCACCATTTCTAAAGAGCCTTCACCTCATATCTTCTGAACACATCACTAACGAAGGGTTGCTGGAGGCACTTAATAAGTTTCCTGTGCTTGAGGTGCTTGAGCTTTCACTTTGCAAAGATGTTTTCGGAAAGGTATACGAGGGTATTGGCATAGCCTGTCCATGCCTCAAATGTTTAAAGGTCAGCTATCCTTGCTTCTATAGCATTGAAGATATCGAGTATAACAAGGATGATGAAGCTCTGGGGATTGCAACAATGTTTGTGCTACGCTCCCTTCAACTGTTTGGCAGCGAACTCACCAACGTAGGATTGGCAACAATCCTTGATAACTGCCCTCACCTTGAGTGTTTGGACATTCGCCATTGTTTTAATATCCACATGGATACCACTCTGCATGTAAAATGTGCTAGAATAAAGACGATGAAGCTTCCTCGTGACTCCACTAATGAATATGAGTTCTAAATTTAAAACCCAGTTCGAACACGTGCAAGGAAACCTCTACGAGATTACAAACCATACATCTGATGGAAATCCAAAACTTTACTTCATTCATGCCAACTTTCGGACTGAGGCTGCAAGAGCACTATTTTTTCTTGGTGCAATTAGGAGTTGGACATCAAATGCTTGCAGCTTGCTGTCAATAATCACTGTGAAATCTCAAGGCAACAATGACCAATGTGATGCTTATCATTACTACCTGTATCGTGTACTCACATGAATGTGCGAATATGGAAGACTGCCCCCAGGGGCTGGGGCACTTCCATGTGTTATAACTTAACTAGCAAACATGTCCGTGCGTTGCACTGGAAGGAAAAATGACCCCTCATACACACACCCGACAACATCAGCAAATCCTTTGAAATCTTTCATGATGCTGAATGACATACAACATGATAAGTGTTGTTGTGCAAAAACATAAAAGTGTAATGTTTTTTAGTGTACTCAAGGTGCTTTTGATTTACAAGCACAAATGCCCGTGCGTTGCAACGGGAGTAATAATAATTCGCCCACTTGTTTTAGTCACTAATAATAGCATGATCACGTGAGATCAACATATTGTAGTCCATTCTAGTTCAAATTATTCAATCAGATATTCATTTGAAATAATCAAAAATAATGTTGACTTTCCATCACAACAATCTGCAACAACCAATAAACAATAAGCTTCGACAACAAACAATTACAACACAGGTAGCTAGTAATTTCTATCCATCTCTATCACTGTCTCTTCCCTCTGTACAATAATGGCATCATCACACAAAATAGTGGCAGCATCAATACAAAGCAAAATGAACAAAATTGCTCCAAATATCAATTCTATTATTTCCAATCTATCTACATATGTACAAAGTTTCCCCATGTAGAGCACACAGCAGGTCATAGAACACCACACAACAGCAACACATGAAGCGTCCCTCTGTACAAAAGTAAAGCAACGGCACACAAAGCATAGCTAACAAAAATTCTCCATATTTCTCCCATATGTTTTTACCACTGATCACAACATACAAATCCGTAGGAGTACTAATCCTATTCTCAGCCACAATCAACATGCATATCCTCCCAGAAATCCGGCGCCATCTCGAGGAACCTCGCCATAACAAATTGAGAATATACCATGTAGTAAATTTAGTGTGAGACCAAATCATTTATCAAATGGAAAAAATAGAGAAACTGGGAATTACTTAGCGTGGATGTCTTACACGAAAGAAAGGAGTTGAGGAAATCTACCACACATCTCATGGCAAGACTGCCACCACTGCTCGCCCGCCGATGTCGGCAGCATCTCCCAACGTGATTGTGGACTGGTTAGGTGTAGCTCCCATGATGACACTGCCCTCATTGGCCACCACGTTGTCTCTCCCTCCCTCCCGCTCTCCTTAAGCGTAGCTTTTTATATTGATAATATTTGAATGATATACCTGTAATAGAAAAACAGGAACAACAACAATAAAAGAACACTTGGCATCCTTACTACTTTAGAAAAGAAACAATTTACCAACTATAAGATTCTATAGTAAGTAGCATAGCCTTAATTACATACCACAAGTTAAAAAAACATAGTTGAAAAAGAAAGAATAGAACTGAATTTCATCAGCTCGATTCATGTTGTTTTGATCTAACTCATAGTTTTTCACATGACTGTATCGGCCCTAAATAAATATGACCCCATTATTACAACTCGCAAGATGATAGACAAGAAACCGGTTAAACATAGCATCTTGTCCATATAAAATTTTCCGGCAACTTTGAAAGTTAAAATTAAAACCATGTTTACAAACAACACTATAGGCTATCAAATCCGAAAATAAAAAGTTTGGAGTAATGTTCTGCTTGATAAAAGCTAGTAGCTAGGTAACCCCATAGAAATTACTCAATGAGAGAATCGCCATTAGTATGAGTTAAATCCACAAGAAAACAATCAAACCAAATCACTTCACCTACATGCCGAAATAGGTTAGGCCAGCGTCATCTTAAACTATAGGTTTACTGCGTTTCTAGTCAATTTAAGGATCACGGTCATTGCCTACAAGAGTATCTCTGTTCTAAAATACATGGGAGCAGATGTACTTCACGTAGCTAATGCTCGCTGCTTGATCCTTTGGCTCAAGACGGCCCGACCTGACAAAAAAGGGATGGTGGCTCCAGAAAGCCATTCCCCGCCGCTCCCTCAGGTGCGCAACCCATCTTGCCCCGAGGCCGGTAACAAGCTGCTAGCCACGACCACCATGGCCCATCTCTCACTCCTTCGTGCAGCATATCTTGCCGCGGTCGTCTCACCATCGTGTCGTTTCACTAATGATAGAGGAGGTGCTCTACGGCTGCTGACGGCGGCTCGAGGAAGCGCGTATCCAGGGCGAGCATAGAAACAGGTAGGAGAAGGGACGATGAAGGCGGCGGCGGCGCGCATAATCATGGCATCCACCGGCGCTCCATCGCGACTACTCGGGGAGACGGCGGCAGGGGCTTCGTCAAGTCTATTTACAGGCGGGCGTGGCACTACAACGACAACTGCATGGGAAGGGGGGAGGTCGGCGAGTACTGCCGGGAGAGGAGGCCAGAGGAATGGGGTGCAGCGGCGGAGGAACCATACTGCCAGGGCTATTGTCTTATCGTACGAGAGAGAGGCTTCATTGAATCGTTTTTAATTAAAGATATGGTGGTCGGGTTAATTATAAGAAAGAGGAGGGGGTTTTCTGCAAAATGGCCATGATAGTGAACCCGCGAGACTCAACCCGTGCTTTATTATTAGGGAAGGATTAGACTACCGAAATATCTACCTAGTTGCCGCTACCTTTTTAGGTTCTACTTAGTGATTCCCAACAAATAATGTGTTGGGATGAAAATAGAGAAGTACTCCCTGCATCCCAAAATAAGTGTCTCAACTTTCAACATATTAGTAGTCTAGTGTACCTTATCATATATGGATCGGTTATTGTGCACTATGCGAAATAGAGAGGAGAATTATATTTTTTTGGGGTCCTTCTATGTCACATCTAGATGTGTGATAATACCTCACCTCTAACATGACATCATTTACATTATGGCTGCTCCCTTGACAATGACCAGTCTGTTTGTTTGTTGACAACTTTGTTCCCTCAGGCATGCTTGTTTGTTTTGTCCAGGTTGTTTGTTTGTTTGTTTGTCGCAGCCCAACAAAAGAATACAACCTGTGTATTTCCCTTGTAGAATTCTTCTCTGTCCAGAAACTCTGCTTCTTTCAGAAACCTCCTTCTCCTCCTGTGTGTGCTTGTATGTATGTGGCAGCTAAAAAACAAACCAAAAAACCCAGAGCTAGATCAGTGCATATTAGTGTGTTTGTGCAGCTGTATTAGTCCATAAGTAAGAATGAAAAGGAGAGGAAAACCTAACTGAACAAAAAGAATGAAAGGCAAGGAAAACTTCAGTTTTGCATATTTAGATAGTCTGCACATGTCCAAAAAGTATAGCACATATGATAAACACACAAAAAACCCACACAAAAAGTATTATCCCTGGCATAGGTATCAATGTCCTTGTGTAGCAGAGATTCAGAGTGCATTTTCAGTCTTAGAGCCTAATAAGAAACCTATTAGACTAGCTAACCTATTGGTACATTCGTTTGTGAGAAGATAGTAAAAGGATGAAAAAAGGAACGTAAGATGAATAGCTGCCTTGATGAAAACTTCATTCTGATTATATAATTACATAGATGAACATGAAGATACCTTGCAAAGTATCGTAGACCAGGTCAGGGGCTCCTCACACTTAAGAAAACTTGTGAATGGTAGAAAAGAAATCCTAAACCGAACATAAGCAGCAACAGATTCATGTATAACATTCAGGTAGTTGTGTGAAAACCAAACCATGCGAGCGACAAAAATAATGATGGAATTGAAGAAGCGGGCATCTCGATGAAAAACAGTTCAGTATAATGTGGAGGCATAATAGAATACCGCGGCTCCGCGGCAAAAACATTCAACATGGGCATCAAACAACTGCAACAAAAAAAATCAGTAGAACACCCAGGTTCAGTAGGACAATGCGGCTCTGCGTCATACATACATGTACAGTTTGTCTGAAACATAGTCAAAATGAGGAATGAGTACATCACTTCTGTACTTGATAACATGAAAACTCCTCTAAAACCTATAATTGAGTAAATCACTGTTGTACTTGATGAATGACGACTATATGAAACATAGTCTAAACTTGGGTGCCACAAAAAACACTATTAATATGACATAAGTAGTGCGGATCAAAAAGCAATATGAATCTGTTGGACATATGCCCCAGATGCATGATAACCCACAAGTGTAGGGGATCGTTTGAAACCTTTTTTGATAAGTAAGAGTGTCGATCCCAACGAGGGGCTAAAGGTAGAACAAATATCCCCTCAAGTTCTATCAACCACCGATACAACTCTACGCACGCTTAACGTTTGCTTTATCTAAAACAAAAATAAAACTAGGAGTACTAAGTGGGAACAAAACTTGAAATAAATTGTAAGACAATAAAAGTAGTGTAGTAGCAAGCTTTTTGCAACACAAGAGAATGATTTGTCCCTAGGCAGTCGATAGCAAGTACCGGTAAGCATTCTTGCAATTTTATGTTGAGGGAGAGGCATGAGCTAACACACTTTTCGTACTTTGATCATATGCACTTATGATTGGAACTCTAGCAATCATCCCCAACTACTAAAGATCATTAAGGTCGTGAAACCCGACCATAGCATTAAGTATCAAGTCCTCTTTACTCCAATACGTCATACCCCCTTACTCGGGTTTAAGCTTCTGTCACTCTAGCAACCCAACATAAGCGAACCATGAACCTATTCCTACACCCTACAGCGAGCCCCCTCACATTTGCGCGAGAACGGAGGGCACCATAGGACAACACCAAAATAAAATATACAATCTTACCAACCAAGATCACGATTATGCCATAGGACAAAACAAATCTACTCAAACATCATGGGATAGCCAACTATCTTTGGGAAATAATATATGGAGTTGAGCACCATATTTGAGTAGACAATTACAGCGGGAATAGAGAGGTTACACCGCTGCATAAAGGGAGAGAAAGTTGGTGTTGACGGTAGCAAGATTGTCGTTGTAGATCGCCGTCACGATCCTAGCCCCGGCGACAGTCCAGCGCCACCGGGAGAGAGGGGGAGAGAGCCCCCCTTCTTCTTCTTCTTCCATGTCCTCCTCCCTAGGTGGGAGGAGGGTTCCCCCTCTGGTCCATGGCCTCCATGGCGGCGGAGGGGCGACAGCCCCTCCAAGATTGGACTTGTCTCTCTATCCTCTTCTATTTCGCGCTCCCCAGATCTGGCCCTTCACCGTTTCTTAAATTCCCGGAGATCCATAACTCCGATTGCGCTGAAATTTTAACACATTTTTTTCATAAATTATCTTTCTTGCCCCAAAAGAAGGGCCCCAACTGACGTTCGAGGTGGGTACAAGGCATTTAGGCGCGCCGGACACCCCCTGGCGCGCTCTGGTGGGTTGTGGTCACTGTGGGCCCCCGTTCGCGTTGATTCCAAGTCCCAAACACCACATATATTCCAAAACAATTCTCCATAAATTTTTATCGCATTTGGACTTCGTTTGATATGGATTTTCCTAGAAACAAATACATGCGACAAACAGGAACTGGGACTGGGCACTGGATCAGTAAGTTAGTCCAAATAAATCATATAAATTGTTGCCAAAAGTATGTAAAAGTTGAATAATATTGGCATGAAACAATAAAAAATTATAGATACGATAGAGACGTATCAGCATCCCCAAGCTTAATTTCTACTCATCCTCGAGTAGGTAAATGATAAAAAAGATAATTTTTGATGTGGAATGCTACCTAGCATAAACTTGATCATAAGTCTAATCAGGGCATGAATATTAAGATATGAGTGATTCAAAGCAATAGTCTATAATTTGACATAAAGACATCAATACTCGGGCATCCCAACAAACAATCATGTCTTTCAAAATATCAAATGCTAAGGAACGTTATCCCTACAAACTCATATAGCCTTGTCATGCTCTGTCTTCTTAATACAAAGTATAAATCATGAACTACCTCGGTGTCAGCCAAGCAATTGCTTCATACTTTTTAACACGCTTCAACATTTTCAACTCTCACGCAATACACGAGTGCAAGCCATGAATATAGCAATATAGGTGGAATAGAATGTTGTGGTAGTAGACAAAAGAAGGGTGAAAGGCTCACATCAACTAGGCAATTTAATGGGATATGGAGATGCCCATCAATAGGTATCAATGCGAGGAGTAGGGATTACCAGGCAACGGATGCACTAAGAGCTATAAGTGTATGAAAGCTCAACATGAAACTAAGTGGGTATGCATCAAACTCTACTATGAAAAATTCTCACAAGTATATGAAAGTGACAACATAGGAGACTCTCTAAATGAAAATAGGGTGCTACTTTGCAGCACAAGTGTGTTATTTGCATGCCCCTTCTCTCTTTCTCTCACATTTTTTCTTTTTTCCTTTTTCTCTTTTTTTCACTTCTTTTGGGCAAAGGTGTCTCGTCTTTCGATGAGATGGTGGCTATCGTTTTGGAGGAAGTCGACTTTGACGATCCAACTATGAATGTGCGAGGACGTCGCGCCTTAGAAATCGCTAAACCAACTTCGAGAGGTTATTGACCACGCAGGAGCACGATCAACCTGACCACGAAGGTCTGTTTCATGCAAGCAAACGTAGAACAAGCAAGAAACTGAGATTGCAATCTGGATATTGCGAATATAAATGGAAAGCTTTATTGATCAAGGTGGGGTTCTGTGACGTCTTTGTCTAGTCGCTGAACACAAACGAAGTACGTGAAGTTGCAGCTATGACGAACTTTAATCTAAACAAAACCCAAAGTCTAAACGACGCCCTAAGGGCTGTATATATGGAGGAAGAGGGGGGAATTTCTTGGCCCTTGGATGAGGGGTCCGAAACCAACCCTAACTCTTGTTTCCCCACACATACGGACTCTAAAAATAGCCTATACTCAAGTATTTCAAAATTACATGGGCCTGGCCCAATAATAAGGTGACACATCACCTATAATAGCCTCTGGACGAAATTTATGAAGTGGCATCTTATATATTTCGTCCAAGCCTTCACGCACTCATTATGGTGGCTTGAAAGTCCTCAAATCATCACTTGTAACTTCATTCTTTCCCCCCTTGCGCATGCCATCATCTCCATGCTTGATCTTGCTCCAATGTTCATCCTTCTTGTCCAAGCTAGGCCCTTCATTTGTAAGCAAGATAAATGTATCCAATTTAGGAAGCATCATATTCTCATGAACATTAGAATCATTACCATGAAACGAAAGTACCTGGTAATTTAATTGGTGTGCGCGGGCTCTAGTAATTAGTCATGTATATGTATCAGTTGGGGCTGTGGGTGTAACTTTGTTAGTGATGTCCTCACCATCCTCCCCTTCTTGAAGTGGAGTAGTCCTCGACGGAAGCTCATCTTCCTCACCCAAGTAAGGCTTCAAATCTGCAATGTTAAATGTGGGACTAACCCCAAAATCTACAGGCATCTCAAGTTTATATGCATTATCATTTATTTTCTCTAACACCTTCAAAGGACCATCAACATGTGGAATTAGCTTTGACTTGCGCAAATTTTGAAACATATCCTTACGCAGATGTAACCAAACAAGATCTCCAGGTGCAAAGACAACATGTTTTCTACCCTTATCTCAAACAAGTTTATATTCAGCATTCATGCGCTCAATATTTTCCTTAGTTAACTCATGCGTTTTTAAGATCAATTCAGCACATTGTTTACCATCAAAATTGACCTTCTCCGAAGATGGAAGAGGCAACAAATCAATAGGTGCACGAGGTATGAAACCACAGACAATTTCAAAAGGGCACATCTTAGTAGTAGAATGCAACGAACGATTATAAGCAAATTCAATATGAGTCAAGCATTCTTCCCACATTTTCTTGTTATTCTTCAAAACATCCCTAAGCATAGTAGACAAAGTTCTATTGACTACATCAGTTTGTCCATTAGTTTGGGGGTGACAAGTAGTACTAAAAAGTTGTTTAGTCCCCAACTTAGCACATAAACATCTCCAAAGGTGGCTAAGAAATTTAGTATCACGATCTGAAACAATAGTATTTGGCACACCATGCAGGCGAATAATTTCACGAAAGAACAAGTCAGCAACATTAGCAACATCATCGCTTTTATGACATGGTATAAAGTGTGCCATTTTCGAGAACCTATCCACGACAACAAATATGCTATCCCTCCCCTTCTTTCTTCGAGGTAAACCCAAAACAAAGTCCATAGGTATATCTTCCCAAGGAACACTAGGGACAAGAAAATGCATATATAAACCATGAGGATTGAGCCGTGACTTAGCTTTTTGACATGTAGTGCAGCGAGCAACAAAACACTCAACATCACGTCTCATCTTTGGCCAAAAGAAATATGTAGCAAGTACGTCCTCGTCTTCTTCACACCGAAGTGTCCCATTAATCCTCCTCCATGCGCCTCCTGCAACAACAAAAGATGAACAGAGCTAGCTGGAATGCATAGCTTGTTAGCACGAAACACAAATCCATCATTAACGATGAACTTGTTCCATGTTCTTCCTTCTTTACAATTCTGCAATACATCTTTAAATTCAGCATCATGCACATATTGATCTTTGATGGTCTCCAAACCAAATATTTTAAAGTCAAGTTGTGAAAGCATAGTATAACGATGAGACAATGCATCAACAATAACATATTCTTTTCCCTTCTTGTGTTTAATAACATAAGAGAAAGTTTCTATGAATTCAACCCATTTAGCATGTCTACGGTTCAGTTTTGCTTGACTTTTAATGTGCTTCAAAGATTCATGATCAGAATGCATAACAAATTCTTTGGGCCATAAATAATGTTGCCATGTTTCCAATGTCTGAACAAGAGCATATAATTCCTTATCATAAGTAGAATAATTCATACTAGGCCGACTCAATTTTTCAGAAAAGTATGTAACAGGTTTACCATCTTGTAATAACACACCTCCTAACCCAATTCCACTAGCATCACATTCAAGCTCAAAAGTCTTATTAAAATTAGGAAGTTGGAGTAAAGGAGCATGTGTCAACTTATCTTTCAATACTGTGAATGCTTCTTCCTGTGCATTACCCCAAACAAAAGGCACATCCTTCTTTGTAAGCTCATCGAGAGGTGCAGCAATGGTGCTGAATTCTCTCACAAAACGCCTATAGAATCCAGCGAGGCCAAGGAAACTGCTCACATGTGTGACCGTTTTGGGCTGCGGCCAACTCTCAATAGCTTCAATCTTGGCTTTATCAAGCTCAATTCCCTGTGGAGTAACAACATAGCCAAGAAAAGACACCCGATCGGTGCAAAAGGTGCACTTTCCAAGGTGATACGTCTCAAACGTATCTACTTTTCCAAACACTTTTGATATTGTTTTGACCTCATTCTTGCATAAATTAAACTAAACTAACCCGGACTGACGCTGTTTTCAGCAAAGCTGCCTGTATGGTTTTATTGTGTGCAGGAAAACGGATTTTTAGGTATCTCAGAAAATTCCACGAAAAATCACAGAAAATCCACGCACCCGAAGGAACCCGGAGCCAGAAGAGGGGCCAGAGGGGGGCCAGGGGGGCCCCAGGCGCCCTGGTGGCGCGGCCCACCCCCTGGCCGCGCCGGGGGGGTCGCCTGGGTGGGCCCCACCTCCCCTGGTGCCCTACTTTGACCCGTATTTTAGCTCGTGACGGAGAAACCCCAGATCGGAAGTTCTTTTCTCAGTTTTCGTCGTGGATCCACCGCCGCCCTCTGTTCTTCTTCGGGAGGGCTAATCTGGAGGCTGAATTGGCCTCCGGAGAGGGGAGATCGTCGCCATCGTCATCACCATCACCACTCCATCATCCCTCCATGACTTCTCCTTCCATGTGTGAGTAATCCCCTGCTGTAGGCGAAGGGGGTGGTAGGGATTGGATGAGTTAGATCATGTAATAGTTTGTCAGATCGTTGGGGGCATGTTGCCTATCATCTACTATGGTGTTTATCATTTTGCTTCAACTTGTTATTCTTAATGCTTGTCACTTAGGGCCCGAGTGCCATGATTTCAGATCTGAACCATATGTGTTTGCATGAATATATTTGTGTTCTTGATCCTATCTATGAGTTGTTTGCACCTATTACGGTTCGGAACCGGCGATCCCAAAAGTGACAGCTTGGGACACCAAAGGGGATGGTCCGTAGTTTGAGGATTACATGTATCCATTGAGTTTATTGCTTTGTTCCGGTGCTCTTTGACAGGAGCACCTTAATCTCCATAAGTTCCTTTTGGCCCCGTTCGTAGCGGGATGGTATGACAAAAGATGTTGTGCAAGTTCTTATTGCAAGCACGTACAACTACCTACGGGATACATGCCTAATGTTTGATATTTGCCTAGATGATCATTACTTTTCCGTGTGCCTTGCCCCAAGTTGGAATCATGATATATCTCATCCATGCATCGCCCAACCATCCATCTCCCTAGCCTACAGTGTTTTAAATCCTGCTGGTTACTAGTTGCTACTTTTGCTATTTACTCTTGCTATTTACTTTTGCTGTTTACTTTTACTATCACCATCATCACTATCATATCGCTGTTACCACTTATCTTTTGTTGCAAGTAAGTATATTTCAGGTGCGGTTGAATTGACAACTCAACTGTCAAAGCTTATAAATACTCTTTGGCTCCCCGTGTGTCGAATCAATAAATTGGGTTATTCTTACCCGCGAAGACTATCTCGATCCCTTACGGTTGAGGGTTATCACAAGGTTACCAAACAAACGTGCATCACGTAGAGCAATAAAAACATCACGTAAATGTTCCAAATGTTCCTCCAAAGATCTTCTATAAATCAATATATCATCAAAGTAAACTACCACAAATCGTCCAATGAAAGCACGTAAAACTTCATTCATTAATCATGAAAGTACTAGGTGCATTAGTTAACCCAAAAGGCATGACTAACCACTCATATAATCCAAACTTAGTTTTAAATGCTGTTTTCCATTCATCTCCCAATTTCATACGAATTTGATGGTATCCACTACGCAAATCCACTTTGGAGAATATAGTAGAGCCACTCAATTCATCAAGCATATCATCTAGCCTAGGAATACGGTGACGATAACGAATAGTAATATTATTAATGCCTCTACAATCAACACACATACGCGATGTACCATCCTTTTTTGGCAGTAGAATAATAGGAACAACACACGGACTAAGGGATTCGCGTATATAACCTTTGTCGAGTAGCTCCTATACTTGATGCATAATCTCCTTCGTCTCCTCTGGATTGGTACGGTATGGTGCACGGTTGGGTAGTGATGTACCTGGAATTAAGTCAATCTGATGCTCAATCCCTCGAATAGGTGGTAATCCCGGTGGCACGTCTTGTGGAAAGACATCTGCAAACTCCGACAAAATGTTAGTGACAGCAGGAGGCAAAGAGGAAGGCACGTCCTCGAATGAAAATAATGCCTCTTTGCACACAAAAGCATAGCAAACAGATTTGCTGAAATCTAGATCATCAATATCAGATTTGGTGGCAAGTAAACATCCACTTTTTAATTTAATTTCAGATGCAACATGAGATGATGGTGTGTTATTAGGCTTCATTTGTTGCTCAAATTCTTTTGCCACAATCTGATTTTCACTCTTATTTTGCTCCTGTTTCGCTTTATTAGCTCTATTAATATCATCTTTCAAAATGGAATCAGGAGACATAGGAAGCAAAGTAATACATTTATCCTTATGAACAAGAGTATCCTGATTGTTTCTACCATGGTGTATTGAATTTTTATCAAATTGCCATGGTCTACCAAGTAATAAGGAACAAGCTTGCATGGGTACCACATCACAATCAACATAATCAACATATGTAGAGATACTAAAATGCACACGAACAGTATGTGTTACCTTAACCTTGCCGCTGTTGTTGAACCATTGGATGTAGTAAGGATGTGGATGTGGTCTTGTGGTGAGAGATAGCTTCTCCACCATCTCCATGCTAGCCAAGTTGTTGCAGCTCCCTCCATCTAAGATGATGTGAATAGAATGTTCCTTCACAACTCCCTTTGTATGGAACAAATTATGCCTCTGATTTTGCTCCGCTTGTGTGACCCGCACACTCAAAACACGTTGAGAAACTAAACATTCATACCTTTCAGCGTCTTCAGGAGCCATATATTGCGTCTCATTTTCAGAATCATCTCCACCATGTTCTTCACATGTAATAAGAGCCAAAGTCTCCTCGTCATAGTCACTAGTGGACTAATAACCACCTTCCTCAGTCGCAATCATGACACGCTGAGATGGGCATTTGCTCGCATAGTGACCACGACCAGTGCAACGATGACATATAACATCATGTGTTGGTCTTGTGGGTGCCATGGATGAAGAAGAGCTCTGCGCAGGACCAGAAGGTGTACTCCTGGCTGATGGTGGTGGTGCATGTTTGCCTTTATCACGGCTAGAAATGACGGATGAAGTAGGCAGTGGTGCAGCCGGACGTGTCGAAGTAGAGAATGCACGCGGTGTCCATGATGAAGGTCAACCTATAGAAAAATTAGTTCGCGCCAAGGCCTGTCGATCCTGCACTTCACGTTCAGCTTTGCAAGCAAGATGGAATAAACGAGTGATATTATTATACTTCTTATACTCTAGAATTGTCTGAATCTCTCTATTTAAGCCACCCATAAAACGTGCAAGCATAGCCTCATTATCCTCATTATCCTCAACAATACCACATCTGATCAGGCCAGCTTGTAATTCCTGATAATATTCCTCTACAATTTTTTTTGCTTGTCTTACACGCTGTAATTTCTGAAGTAATTCACATTGATAATATGGTGGAACCCAACGAGTACGCATAGCAGTATTCAAAGTAGCCCAAGTAGTTGGAATATTATCCGGATATAATCTACGATATTCAGACCACCACACAAAAGGAAAACTAGTGAAAGCACAAAGAGCAGTAGCAACACGTCTCTCCTCGGGATATTCTAAACATGTAAAACGTTGTTTGGTTTTAGCTCCCAAGTAAGATATATATCGGGAACATATCTACCCTCAAATGGTGGAATATTCAATTTTAGTTTAGGGAGATGGTCATGATCTCGTACCTGAGGGTGTGGTGGAGCCCTACCATTGCGATTATTTGCATGTGGACGACCTGGTGGTTGTGGTGCTGGTTGTTGCACGTAGTTCTGATTTTGATCAACCTCATCCTCGTAATCTCCCGCGTAATCGTCCTCCTCCTCAGCAGCAGCAGGAGCCACCGAAGTATCAACAACAACACCAACAGTTTGGCCAGGCTGAAGAGGGACACGACTCGCTTTGTGGAGGGCTGTTCCACGACGTGAAGGTGGTTGTTGTTGTTGTTTGCAATGGTGCAACAGGTGGAGGTAGACGCGCAAGCACTTCAGTGAATTTGACATCCAACTTGGTGTCAATTGACTTCTCAATGCCATCCATCCTCCCTAGTGCGTCACCAAAATTTGTCATCACATCTTCTACCTGTTGACCCATCATTTCCTGAAATTTATCATGCAAGTCCTTGTTCGTCATGTTCTCCCAGTTAGTCTCATCGACTTGTGATCCTGCCATGGTTAGTAGCTATAGAAACACACAAAAATATGATCCTACAGACTACTAGAAAATGGTGGTGGTGGGGCGTCACAAATCCATCAAGCAAATCTCAAATTCTTACCAGTTCTTACCCAGCAGCAGGTGGATCCGCAATCATGGTAGTCAAAACTCTCAAAGCTTGGATAAAGCAATTACCAGGGAGAGTCAAACGCACGACGTAGATGTATGTGGAGCTGGGAAGGTTTATAATATGGTAGCAAAAAGGGTCAGCAATAATCCATTCAGAGATGCAAAGTTGAATAAACACTTAACAACGGTACTGTGCTGGTCCTAGGCTAGACCGTACTAGAGACGCGAGCCTAGAACACTAACAAAATCACGGCGCTACATGTAATCAAGGGGAAATCACACTCTGAATTTATTTATTTTCGCCTCTTTTTTTGCGCTCCTTTTTTTCTTCGAAAATCACTATAATGGCGAGTGTCTCAAAACTCTTCCCAAGTCAAACTAAGATGATATGCACGAATTTTTTTTGACGATTTTTTTTGGAAATCAGGCAGCGACGACCAAAAAGTGCGGTAAAAAAACAGTATGATGGCACATGTCTCAAAAGACTCAGAAAAGCCTAGAAACGGGATAGGGAAAAATATTTTCGCCTGCCGAAATTTTGGCCTAAAAACTACCCGGGGGTCTCCAAACTTTTTTTCCGAGACAGGTAAGGAAACACGAAGCCGAAACTAGATGGATCTCGAGAACAGACCTAATATGAAAAGAACTCGGATTGGTGGTGGATATATGATGGTAGGATATGGCAGCGGTGGTAGGTTATGGCAGCGGTGGTGGTATGTTGTAGCGGTGGTGGGATATGGCAGCGGTGGTCGGATATGGCAGCGGTGGTGGTATGACAGCAGCGATGAATGTGGTGCGGCGGCGTGACAACTGTGACAAAACTCGAAACTCTAAAGGACTAGACACTAAGACCAGCAACTAGACACGACGATGCAATCGCGAATTCAACAAAGCAAAACCTTAAAAAGATTATGCAAAGGCTCAGATTGGTTCGTATATGATGAACTAACCCTAATATTTTTTGGCTTTTTTCGTGGACTATAAATATGAAGAACAGACTCGATCTAACTATGAAAAACTGGAAAATCTCACCGAGCAACCTGGAAATCTGATACCACTTGATAGAGGCAAAGGTGTCCCGTCTTTCAATGAGATGGTTGCTATCATTTTGGAGGAAGTCGACTTTGACGATCCGACTACGAACGTGCGAGACGTCGCGCCTTAGCAATCGCTAAACCAACTCCATGAGGTTATTGACCACGCCGGAGCATGATCAACCTGACCATGAAGGTCTGTTTCCTGCAGGCAAACAAAGAACAAGAATCTGAGATTGCAATCTGGATATTGTGAATATAAGAGGAAAGCTTTATTGATCAAGGTGGGGTTCTGTGACGTGTTTTTCTGGTCGTTGAACACAAACGAAGTACGCGAAGTTGCAGCTATGTCGAACTTCAATCTAAACAAAACCCAAAATCTAAACGACGCCCTAAGGGCTGTATATATGGAGGAAGAGGGGGGAATTTCGTGGCCCTTGGAGGAGGGGTCCGAAACCAACCCTAACTCTTGTTTCCCCACACATACGGACTCTAAAAACAGCCTATACTCAAGTATTTCAAAATTACATGGGCCTGGCCCAATAATAAGGTGACGCAGCGCCTATAATAGCCTCTGGATGAAATTTATGAAGTGGCATCTTGTATATTTCGTCCAAGCCTTCACCCACTCATTATGGTGGCTTCAAAGTCCTGAAATCACCACTTGTAACTCCGTTCTTTTTCCCCTTGCGCATGCCATCATCTCCATGTTGATCTTGCTCCAATGTTCATCCTTCTTGTCCAAGCTAGGCCCTTCATTTTTAAGCAAGACAAATGTATCCAATTTAGGCATCATCATATTCTCATGAACATTAGAATCATTACCAAGAAACGAAAGTACCTGGTAATTTAATTGGCGTGCGCGAGCTCTAGTAATTGGTCATGTATATGTATCAGTTGGGGTTGTGGGCGTAACTTTGTTAGTGATGTCCTCATCATTACTCCTTGTAGTTGATGCTAGTTGGTTTATTCGGTGGAAGATCTTATTTTCAGATCCTTAATGCTATTTAATACCTCTCTGATTATGAACATGGATATGCTTTGTGAGTAGTTACTTTTGTTCCCGAGGAAACGTGAGAAGTCTTGTTATAAGTAATCACGTGAATTAGGTATTTGTTCAATATTTTAATGAGATGTATGTTGTCTTTCCTCTAGTGGTGTTATGTGAATGTCGACTACAAGACACTTCACCATTATTTGGGCCTAGGGGAAGGCATTGAGAAGTAAAAAGTAGATGATGGGTTGCTAGAGTGGCAGATGCTTAAACCCTAGTTTATGCGTTGCTTTGTAAGGGGCTGATTTGGATCCATATGTTTCATGCTATGGTTAGATTTATCTTAATTCTTCTTTCGTAGTTGGGAATGCTTGCGAGAGAGGTTAATCATAAGTGGGAGGCTTGTCCAAGTAAGGGCATCACCCAAGTGCCGGTCCACCCACATATGAAATTATCAAAGTAACGAACATGAATCATATGAGCATGATGAAAACTAACTTGACAATAATTTCCATGTGTCCTCGGGAGCACTTTGCTTTATATAAGAGATCGTTCAGGATTGTCCTTAGCTACAAAAAGGATGGGCCACCTTGCTGCACCTTAGTTACTTTTGTTACTTGTTACTAGTTACGCATTATCCTATCACACAACTATCTGTTACTGATAATTTCAGTGCTTGCAGAGAATACCTTGCTGAAAACCACTTGTCGTTTCCTTCTTCTCCTCATTGAGTTCGACACTCTTACTTATTAAAAGGACTACGATAAATCCCCTATACTTGTGGGTCATCAGATACCGATGCACACCAGGTTTTGTAAAGTATAACAAATCAAAGGGAACGTCACATCACAACCAAAGGTTCACTCAAAAATCATACGTGTAATCAATGGGATCGATATGGATGTCCACGGTTCCACTATCGGTAATTGAGAGAAGGGGTTTCCTTCATGTCTATGTTTTACCGAACCTATGGGGTCACAAGGTTAAGGTAATCATGATCTGATGAGAGTTAGTGGAAAGGGAATTATCAGAATATATTTGTGAAATAGTTTCATTAATATCCAGAATAGTTCCAGGAGGTTCCGGAAGCGTTTCTGCGTCGCCGGAAGGGTTTCGTTGAATATCGGGTAATGCCGGGTATTATAGATTAATTATATATAGGTGGAAAATGTTTCCAAGGATGTTATATTATATATATATATATATATAATGCTCTGAAAATGTTTAAATTATTTTATATATTAATTCAATATCAACGGGCCTTAAAAGGCCAAGAAGGGGAAGGAGACTTGGGCCATAAAGGCCCAAGTGGAGGTGTCGCCCCCTTTCCTTCTGGGGGACCGAATCCTACTAGGGGTGGGAGTTGGACTCCCCCCTAGGCCGGCGCACCAAGGGAGGACTTTCCTCCCTTGGTGGCTTCCCTCTCCTCTCTCCTAAACCTATATATACTAGAGGTTTTCCACCCTTTTGTGTACACGTTTTTGGGTGCCTCTTCTAGTTGATCTAGTTCTAGTTCTAGTTGCTCCTAGACTAGTTAGAGCTAGCCCTAGCCACCTCTAATCCTCATAATTAGAAGCACAATGTGGTTATAATCTCCTCCCTCTAATTCTCCAGCAACGGTTAGCTCTGGACGGCGAAGCGCTACCGGATCGTGCATGATCGACACCGACTCTTCTTCTTACACTGTACTCCGGAGTTGGTAATGATCGTTGATCCCAACCCTTATGCATCTTCATATTGATCTTGGTGATCGTAGGTGCGATTTTTTTTTGTTTTCTACTACGTTTCCTAATAGTGGCATCATTAGCAGGTTTATGAGTAGATGTAGGTTGCGATCTAGATCACATATGATATGTGAGGGTTGATGTTCTTGATATGCTTCCCACAAGTGTTGCTTTGATTCAGTTCGTCAGCAGAATGATGTAGTTTTGCCACAAGATACTGACAATCGATTGGCTCTAGCTATCGACGATCTGCTAACAGTTCCTTCGGCTACATCATTGTCAGGAATAGTGACCAGTCGCGTACACAAGAGGGTGCTGAAGATGGATGATCTTCTAGGGGGTCACACGTATTAACGAAGTTTAGTGTGGGGGACGAGACTTTTAATTAAGTCTCTCATTCACACACCCCAAAACTTAATCTAGCATCAAAAACATCGCCTTGTTGTGATTGCGTAGGTAGCTACTCTGTGACGCCCGAAGACCGACGTCCCAGAAGATTCCAGATGTTCCGGGTTTTCCTGCGTGTTTCAGTTGTGCTTGCTCTATTTTTTTTTTTGCATTGCATCATGTCATCATGCCATCATGTCTTTAATCTTTCCAACTTAACTAAATAAATTGTGTGGACCTTCGGTCCATTTAAATCGAGGGAAGGATGACTTCTCTTTATAACATATCCTCCTAATATTTAGGGATCTATAATAAATTATTCCATTGCTGTGGAATCACCATAAACACACTTGCATCTTTCTCTTGCCACCAAGTCCCTCTTCAAGTGCACCTTCCCCACTAGCTTATTCTTTTCAAGTCTCAACTCATTTTTTGCAAGTGACATTTTCCTGTTCCAGAAAATGTTCAATATCTTCCTATGAATACTAGATCATGCCAAGACCACCTCCTCCAATTTTCATGTCTTTCGGAAGTGCTTTGGTTGGCCTAAAGATTTATGCAAGTTGGAGTTATTTCCGAACTTGCATAAACTTGTAGTCTATAAAAATTGCCAAAGTATTTTATTAAAATATCCCACAATTCCAAGGTTCTAGGGGTATTTTTTATCTCAGCCAAAACCCTCTCCAAACTCCCTCGGCCTTTCTCTCTTTTGTTCTGTTTTTTTAATGGAGGAAGTTTTCCAGGAAGAGAGAGTGTGCAGTGAGCCCACCCAGGACGGCCCATCAGGCCTTCTGCAGCCCAGCCTCCCCCTCATACTTCTAACGCTAGCCCCGCAGCCCGCTCTCTTTCCTTCGCTCGTCCCTTTCCTCACGCCGCCAGGACGCCTGCTCTCCTCTCGATCTCCCTCCCCATAGCTTTCACTCCCAGCGGCCGATCCCCTCGAGCCCCCGCCTCTTCTCCCTACTGCGCCGCCGCCCTTCTCCATTCCCCTCGTGCTCGCGCCTCTGCTCCTCGCCTCCTTTTGCTGCGTCCCCACTGCGGCCTTGCTGCGTCCCCACGACCGGCGCGCCCAGGCCGCATCGCTCTCCGCCTCCACCTCGCGACCCCGTTCTCCTCGCCGACCTCCCCATTCCCCGCGCCTCCGCGCCGCAGCGACGCGCCTCCTCCTCCCCTCGTGACCATCGGCACCGCGCCACTTCCCTGCTTCTTCCACCAGCGCGCTGCAGCCGCAGCCAACCGCGTTCCTCTGCCCCGCGCGCCCCTGCGCCTGCGAGCGTCTGAGGCCGCGCCCTCCTTACGCGCGAGCGAGTTCCAGGCTTTTCCTGCCCGAGCACCACCTCTCCTCCCGGCCCCTACTCCTGCCAACGACGGGCCATAGCTCGCCATAGCTCCTTTACTCCGGCCGTCCTCGAGCTCGTCCGCGCCCCCTGCCTCAACAGATCGCCGCCACCTTGCCGCGCCTCTGGACCTCCTCATCGCCCTCGCCAAGCTCCGAGCCGTCCCACCTCCATCGCCTCTTTGCTGCTGTCTCCGTGGAGCCCGAGAGTGGGTTTTTCTTTTGTTAGATTCCGATTCTGCAAAGTTCCAAGTACCTCGACGCTCAACGCCCGAACGACTACCTTCGGTGAAGAAACGAGTACGACTACACTTGGTGGATGCGACAAGTACCTCTACCGTCGACCCTGTGTACGACTACATAATGTGATGCGTCAAGTACCACTACGTCCGATGTTGTGACAAGTACCTCTACGGAAACATGAACATCTACGAAACGTGAACGGCTACAAAACGTGTACCACGACCCGTGAGTACCACTACTTCCTCTACGACCTCGAACCGCCCCGAAACGAATGTTCCGAAGGTATAACCCCGAGACGATGACCCGTGGACTGCTTGTGTTGTATGAGATGTATCGGATGTTTGCATCGTGTCCGTTGTGGCCCTCGTTTGCCTTGTCGCCGACCCGTGGGAAACCGTCAACGGGATCACCACACCTTTCATCTTGTTCGACTCGCTCACGCCACCTTTCTTTTGCACCGGTCTCTCAACGAGTTACCGGAACCGATATGTTGCGTGGCATCATTTTCGGATTCGTCGCCGTGGCACCTTTTCTTTTCACCACGGTGACAAATGCTTCTTATCTCTTATGTCAACTTTTACTAAAAATTACATAAAACTTGATCATGTCATCCGCATCATGATAACAACCTTTGAATGTTTATTTGTTGTTGCTTTAATAATTACTGAATTGGTCATGGGGTTTTTCCCGGAATTGTTGTTGTTATTTCCGGCCTCATTTAAAATGCCTAAATAGTGTAGTTTTATTATGCTTCACCTCTTGCCATGTTAACAAACATTTAATTTTGTCTTGTAAATAAACGAGAGTTAATTAAATAAATAAAATGTGGTGTTTCTTCAATATGCAACTTGTTGCATATTGAGCTCCACTTAATCTGTAGTTTTGTTTGTTGCACTTTGCCATTGCCATGCCTATTTAATCTTGTCTTGCATCGTACTTGCTTGAGCATATTGTCAGGTTCTTGTGTTGTTTTTCTGCGCTTCCTACCTTGCCATGTATTGCTTCCTCTATAGACTTCTCTTGCATCATACTTTGCCATGTATTGCATCATGTATAGACTTGTGTTGTTTTTTTGTGCTTCCTACCTTGCCATGTTTTGCTTCCTGTATAGACTTGTGGTGCATCCTATATAGAACTGTCTTGCATCATACTTGGTTGAGCATATTGTCGTGTCTCGTGTTGTGTGTTCACCGTATTGCTTGCTTCTTCTCGTTAGTGCTTGTTCCGTTGCGATCGTGAGGATTCGTTTTACTTCTCGTGGTTCTTCTTCAAGGCTTCTTCTTCGTCTTCTTCACGGATCCGTTCTTCTTCCTTGCGGGATCTCAGGCAAGATGACCATACCCTTGGATACCTTTACTACCATTGCCATGCTTAGTTGTCTCGATGCTATCGTTACATGTCGCGGTACCCATCATTATTGTCAGCCTCTCCTTGTTTCCATGAAACCTCTAACCTTTGAAACCTTCCTAGCAAAACCATTGTTTGGATTGTTACCCGCTTGCTCAGTCCCTCTTATAGCGTTGTTAGTTGCAGGTGAAGATGAAGATCGTTCCAGGAGGGAACTTGTTGTTGGAATATCACAATATCTATTATTATTATTATTAACACACCTATATACTGGGCATGGGTGGAAGGCTTGGCCTTTTGCTCGGTGTTTTGTTCCACTCATGCCACCTTAGGTGTTGATAAACCGGCATTATGTTCCTTGATTTTACGTTCCTTACACGGTTGGGTATATGGGGACCCCTTGACACTTCGTCTTTGAATAAAACTCCTCCAGCAAGGCCCAACATTGGTTTTAATTTGCCTCATAATAACAACTTAATTCATTAATTAAAATTGCATAGGGGGTCGCGTCCCCGGGGATTCTTTCTACATAGCAGGGGGGGCCAGTGCTGCTGGTGTTGGTCCCAAACGGGGAGACTGCGGGGCCACCACGGGGAAACTCGAGGATTGGCTCCCGTAGGCTCACCTATCCGGACGTGGCCTGAGACGAGATACGCGCGGCTACTATCAGGGTGTCGGCACGCCGGGAGGTCTTGCTGGACTAGTTTTACCATTGTCGAAATGTCTTGTGCACCGGGATGCCGAGCCTGATCGGATTTCCCTAAGATAAGGGGTGATGATATTATATTTATCACTTCAGCTAATCGTGAGAGCTTGTGATGGGCTAAGTTGGGACACCCCTGCAGGGTTATGATCTTTCGAAAGGCGTGCCCGTGGTTATGTGGCAGATTGGAATTTGTTAATGTCCGGTTGTAGAAAACTTGACAGAGGATCCGAAGTAAAACACACAACTGTGTCAGTAACCGTGACTGTCTCTTTTCACTTTGAGAGGAGAACACGGTGGGGTTATGTTTGACTCGTTGGTAGTTCAGGATCTTCAGCGATCATTACTAGTTTGCGACCGCTTGCGTTGATGCTCATCTTATTCTTGTACTCGTAAGTCAGCCACCATATTATGCTTAGCCGCTGCTGCAACCTCACCACTTTACCTCCTCCTACCCATAAAGCTTTGATAATCTTGATACCCATGGTTATGGGATTGCTGAGTCCTCGTGGCTCACATATACTACAACACCAGATGCAGGTTCAGCTGAGTACGATGCAGGAGATGGATCAGAACTTCAGTGGAAGTTTGATGAAGAGCGTAACCGTATGTATGTGACGTGTTTCGACGATCAGTAGTGGTTTCTACTAGGGGCGATTCGGACCTGTGGCTTTATGTTTTTGGTATCTTTCTTTTGGATCTTCGCCCGTAGTAGGGTTGTGATGTTTTGGGTGATGATTTTGCTTATGTAATGTATTGTGTGACATGGCGAGTGTAAGCCAACTATCCTTTTGCAATTTGATCCCTATTTTTACATGAGTCGTGCAAAGATACCAAACTTGAGATCATTCCAGAATGGGGCTTATACCTTTAAGTCGTGCCTCGACACGTAGGAGGTATAGTCCCATCCTAGGCATTACAAGTTGGTATTCAGAGCCTTCTCCGATCTAGGAGCCCCCACTGATTGATCGAATCATTGATGTTTGAGTCTAGGCACACACTTGAAAATGTTTTGAGTCTTATATATATATCGGAGAGTAGGATTTCTTTTGCTCCTCATCTCTTTCCACTCTGGTGAGGACTCCTGACGATTACTTGCCTCTTCTACTCTCAAAAATTCACCAACTTTTTTTTAGGATCACGCGAGTATTGTTTGGATTGTTCCGATGTCTTTGTGACGAGAACATTGTTCTCGATGCCTCCTGTCATTTAGGGGTTATGGCAGTGTCCCGGGGAGTTGAGCTCCGAGGTGTTGTCATCACAAATTTATCACAGCAGTTCTGGAATACTTAAGACGGCCGACATCGAAAACTCTCCTATGCGGTTGGTGGCAAGATAACCCCGACATCACCCAGTACTGGGGAGGTAGTTCGGGAGTATTGCCATAGCTTGTATAGCAGATTCGTTTCAAAGGTCCGAGGTAAACGGTTTCCGGAAATAACTGGTTATGTGTTGAAGGATGGATACAGGTGGATGTAGGATTAGAGTTGAGTGCACGATGCTTCCCCTGTATCCCCAACACCTGATTGCATAACTAGAAACTTTCGGAAATTAATAGGTGGGTTCATCTAGTAGCTCGTAGGCATTCTTCCAACGAATGCATGATATGGAGTTCGGGGTTCTACATTGATTGAAGTGGTTTTATGGGCGTTGTTCCAATCGGGAGTTGCATCTTAAAGGGTCCTTGGCTATGCTGATCCGGGGATTGCAAAACCCTTTCGTAACACGTTCCATGAGCTTTCAGCACGAACATGTGGAATGAAGCTTCTATCTTGTATTTGTTCTATCTGCTCCTTGTTGTTTTATTTACCTTTTGTTCTCCCAAGTGGCTTCTCGACAAGTGTTGTGCCATTAAGCTATGGAATTCATTCGTTCAATTCTATGTTCAGATGATATTGTGAAGATTATGTTGCAACATGTCTATCCGTTGTTGTTGTTTTGATTCTGGTATTCTAGTTGCTTCGATGTCAAGTGTTGATTCCATACCTTTCCTAATCGGTGTTCTCATATTTCTATGGGAGTGCTAATTCTTCTTGACCATCGAGATTTTCATGTTAATCCTTTTTCAACCGGTGTGCCTTCTCTTCAAGTTATTCCATACGGACGCCGTTGATAAATCTGATGATTTGTCTGTTTCAATCATCCCAAGTTGTCTTTGTTTTCCCCACCCTCCCACCCTTCTTCTTCTCGGAGCCAGAATTCTTAATCAAATATCCATTTTATTCACGTGATGTTTCTTCATTCTTTTCTTTCAATGTCCTTATCTGGTGATTTCTTGTGAAGATATCTCGGAAGATTCGTGTTTCAATTCTTATTTCGTCCAAGCTTTTTGGAGGATTGTCATCTTATTCAAGCAATTTAATTCATCCGGTGCATTATCTCTCAAGCAATCTTTCCCAACAGTGTTTCTTTTTAGTGGGCCCTAACCCACAGTTCTTTTCCCAGGATCTTACCCGACTCTTCTAATTTTTCTGGAGTTATACTCAAATTCTTTTCAAAGGGTGACGTAAGTATGGATTCCATCAGTCATATGCCTTCTCCCAGATCGTTTTCAAATTCTTTTCATGTTTGGTTAAACCTTCCATCTTTTTATTCTTCCGGAGTATCTCACAATTCATCAAGGTGTTTCTCCTTGTCATTCTCAACATTTGAAGACCGGAGAAGAGTTTCTCTTAAATCTTGGCCGTTCTGTTGAAGATTCGTGGTTCTAGCTTCATGCCATCCTCATTATTGTTCCGATTGTGGGGAATTCTTTTTATACCCGTCCGAAGCATTTCATGAATTCTTTCCATTGTGATCCTCCGAAGGCCATCATTTCAGAAGATTTCTTCGTTCTTAGTTTTCAACTTCATCCTCCAAATATTCTTCACTAATGCCTCTTCGTTCGTCTCACATTCGTCCGGTGCTTCGTCCAAGTATTCTGTAATCAGTTCACGATCTCTTCGTTCTCGTCATCCAAATTTCCTCAAGTTATTTATTCTTCCCGGTGATTCATTTCTCTTTCATCACCCGGTCTCAATTCTTTCGGTGGTTCGTTCAAGTTTTCTCTTCCTTTGTTATCGTATTAATTCATTCGTTCTTTAAAAACCCTACCGGTGATTCGTTGAATACTTTCTCAAGCTTGTGCCAGATCTCTCTTTAATTCTTTGCAACGGGATTAAGTAGTATGCCAAATCCGTTGCTTGTCATCAATTTAATTTGATGAAGGATAAGCATACAGTAAATCTTATTCTTATTTCCTCGAAGTGATTAATCTCTGTTTTCCGTAGCTTGTTCATCATATCATATCCTTGGTGTTAAGTTGTTCATCTTGTTTTCTGGAGCTCCAAGTTATTTCAATTATATCATTTCAAACCTCCATCTAATTCATCGCAGGCCTTGAATCTTATTCTTTTCATTTTTCACTTCTCATGCTTTCATTACCGGAGTTCCTCATGGTGGTTCATCGTGATTTAATTCATGCTCGAAGTGTTCTTCAAGATTCTTGTTGGAGCTCAAGCATTATTCATCATGCTTTCCAATTGAAATCCTTTCTACCTTATCTTTTCAGATGTTGTTATGTCATTCTTGACAAATTCCTTCATGTTCCATGATTCACAAGTTATCAGGAATGACATATTTAATCCCGTCAATTTCTTCGTTGGAGTTATCTTGGGTTGTATTTCACCAAAAACTTTCCCTAAGGATTGTTGCTATTTATGGTGCTTATAAATAACCCAAGCTTTTCATTTATCCTCTCGGCGAAATAAGTTTTTCGTCTCCTTGTTGATCTCAATCCAATTAGATCTTTTCGTAAGCGGCTGGTTGTCACCTCATAATTTTGAGATGATATCCATAAGCCCACATCAAGCTTATTCGTTTCGTTGTTGATTTTTTTCATCAACCCCATTCAACCCTTCTTTGTAAGGAGGATTTCCTAATTCATTAATGGGAGAAGTTGTCATTTTTCTTCTCCATTCATTTCTTTCATTGATTTATATGCTATTCTTTAATTCCGGAGGCATTGTGATGTTGCTCTCTCCAAACCATCATATCGTTTTATCGAGATCATGTTCTTTCCCTTGCTTATCATTTAACCGGGGTGTTGTATTCTTCATTCAAGTTCCCTCATCTTATCAAGTTTGCCTCTCTTTTCAACCGGAGTGCTATCTGAAATCTTTCTTACCCCTTGTGCCATTCTTTCAATTGTTTTAGAGGCACTGTGTTGTTGATTTCATCAAGTATCATTTCATCTCCTCAAGTTCATGTTTATTCCTTCCATTTTCAGTCGGAATGCTGTCCAAATTATTCCGTTCTTATTCCTTCTCCATCTTGTTTTAACCGGAGTGGTTTTGAAATTTTGTTCGTCATCCTTGAGCTCTTCGTTCATGTCTTTCAACCTACAAGGTTCTCGTAATGCTCCTTGTTCCTCTTTTCTAATGGAGTGTTTTCTTATTCGCTCATCTCCGTTGTATTCTTATTTCAATTTGGTCAACCTCTCAGGTTCGTGGTTTCACTCATTTGTCGAAGAAGCAACTTTGTTTTACCTCTTCCTCTTCCGTTTCATCCGGTGCCATCTCTAGGATCTCGGGTCGAGATCCTCTGTTAGTGTGGGAGAGTTGTGACGCCCAAAGACTGACGTCCCAGAAGATTCCAGATGTTCCGGGTTTTCCTGCGTGTTTCAGTTGTGCTTGCTCTATTTATTTTTTTGCATTGCATCATGTCATCATGCCATCATGTCTTTAATCTTTCCAACTTAACTAAATAAATTGTGTGGACCTTCATTCCATTTAAATCGAGGGAAGGATGACTTCTCTTTATAACATACCCTCCTAATATTTAGGGAGCTATAATAAATTATTCCATTGCTGTGGAATCACCATAAACACACTTGCATCTTTCTCTTGCCACCAAGTCCATCTTCAAGTGCACCTTCCCCACTAGCTTCTTCTTTTCAAGTCTCACTCGTTTTTTGCAAGTGACATATTCCTGTTCCAGAAAATGTTCAATATCTTCCTATGAATACTAGATCATGCCAAGACCACCTCCTCCAATTTTCATGTCTTTCGGAAGTGCTTTGGTTGGCCTAAAGATTTATGCAAGTTGGAGTTATTTCCGAACTTGCATAAACTTGTAGTCTCTAAAAATTGCCAAAGTATTTTATTAAAATATCCCACAATTCCAGGGTTCTAGGGCTATTTTTTATCTCATCCAAAACCCTCTCCAAACTCCCTGGGCCTTTCTCTCTTTTTTTTTAATGGAAGAAGTTTGCCAGGAAGAGAGAGTGTGCAGTGAGCCCAGCCAGGCCGGCCCATCAGGCCTTCTGCACCCCAGCCGCCCCCTCATACTTCTAACCCTAGCCCCGCAGCCCGCTCTCTTTCCTTCGCTCGTCCCTTTCCTCGCGCCTCCAGGACGCCCGCTCTCCTCTCGATCCCCCTCCCCATCGCTCTCTCTCCAGCGGCCGATCCCTTCGAGCCCCCGCCTCTTCTCCCTTCTGCGCCGCCGCCCTTCTCCATTCCCCTCGTGCTCGCGCCTCCGCGCCTCGCTTTCTTTTGCTGCGTCCCCACGACCGACGCGCCCAGGCCACATCGCTCTCCGCCTCCACCTCGCGACCCCATTCTCCTCGCCGACCTCCCCATTCCCCGCGCCTCTGCGCCGCAGCGACGCGCCTCCTCCTCCCCTCGTGACCATCGGCACCTTGCCGCTTCCCTGCTTCTTCCACCAGCGCGCTGCAGCCGCAGCCAACCGCGTTCCTCTGCCCCACGCGCCCCTGCGCCTGCGAGCGTCCGAGGCCGCGCCCTCCTTACGCGCGAGCGAGTTCCAGGCTTTTCCTGCCCGAGCACCACCTCTCCTCCCGGCCCCTACTGTTGCCAACGATGGGCCACAGCTCGCCGGAGCTCCTTTACTCCGCCCGTCCTCGAGCTCGTTCGCGCCCCCTGCCTCAACAGATCGCCGCCACCTTGCCGCGCCTCTGGGCCTCCTCGTCACCCTCGCCAAGCTCCGAGCCGTCCCACCTCCATCGCCTCTTTGCTGCTATCTCCGTGGAGCCCGAGAGTGGGTTTTTCTTTTGTTAGCTTCGCATTCTACAAGTTCCAAGTACCTCGACGCTCAACGCCCGAACTACTACCTTCGGTGAAGAAACGAGTACGACTACACTTGGTGGATGCGACAAGTACCTCTACCGTCGACCCTGTGTACGACTACATGATGTGACGCGTCAAGTACCACTACGTCCGATGCCGCGACAAGTACCTCTACGGAAACATGAACATCTGGAAAACGTGAACGGCTACAAAACGTGTACCACGACCCGCGAGTACCACTACTTCCTGTACGACCTCGAACCGCCCCGAAATGAATGTTCCGAAGGTATAACCCCGAGACGATGACCTGTGGACTGCTTGTGTTGTATGAGATGTATCAGATGTTCGCATCGTGTCCGTTGTGGCCCTCGTTTGCCTTGTCGCCGACCCGTGGGAACCCGGCAACGAGATCACCCCACCTTTCATCTTGTTCGACTCGCTCACACCACCTTTCTTTTGCACCGGTCTCTCAACGAGTTACCGGAACCGATATGTTGCGTGGCATAATTTTTGCATTCGTCGTGGTGGCACCTTTTCTTTCCACCACGGTGACAAATGCTTCTTATCTCTTATGTTAACTTTTACTAAAAATTACATAAAACTTGATCATGTCATCCGCATCATGATAACAACCTTTGAATGTTTAATTTCTGTTGCTTTAATAATTGCTAAATTGGTCATGGGGTTTTTCCCGGAATTGTTGTTGTTATTTCCGGCCTCATTTAAAATGCCTAAATAGTGTAGTTTTATTATGCTTCACCTCTTGCCATGTTAACAAACATTTAGTTTTGTCTTGTAAATAAACGAGAGTCAATTAAATAAATAAAATGTGGTGTTTCGTCAATATGCAACTTGTTGCATATTGAGCTCAACTTAATTTGTAGTTTTGTTTGTTGCACTTTGCCATTGCCATGCCTATTTAATCTTGTCTTGCATCATACTTGCTTAATCATATTGTTAGGTTCTTGTGTTTTTTTTTGTGCTTCCTACCTTGCCATGTATTGCTTCCTGTATAGACTTGTCTTGCATCATACTTTGCCATGTATTGCATCATGTATAGACTTGTGTTGTTTTTCTGTGCTTCCTACCTTGCCATGTTTTGCTTCCTGTATAGACTTGTGGTGCATCCTATATAGAACTGTCGTGCATCATACTTGGTTGAGCATATTGTCGTGTCTCGTGTTGTGTGTTTACCGTATTGCTTGCTTCTTCTCATTAGTGCTTGTTCCGTTGCGATCGTGAGGATTCGTTCGACTTCTTGTGGTTCTTCTTCATCTTCTTCACGGATCCGTTCTTCTTCCTTGCGGGATCTCAGGCAAGATGACCATACCCTTGGATACCTTTACTACCATTGCCATGCTTAGTTGTCTCGATGCTATCATTACATGTCGCGCTACCCATCATTATTGTCAGCCTCTCCTTGTTGCCATGAAACCTCTAACCTTTGAAACCTTCCTAGCAAAACCATTGTTTGGCTTGTTACCCGCTTGCTCAACCCCTCTTATAGCGTTGTTAGTTGCAGGTGAAGATGAAGATCGTTCCAGGTGGGAACTTGTTGTTAGAATATCACAATATCTATTATTATTATTATTAACACACCTATATACTGGGCATGGGTGGAAGGCTTGGCCTTTTGCTCGGTGTTTTGTTCCACTCATGCCAGCTTAGGCGCCGATAAACCGGCATTATGTTCCTTGATTTTGCGTTCCTTACACGGTTGGGTATATGGGTGTAGCGACCAGACCTCAAACAGTCTGATCTCTGTGCATCAGTGTCATCCCTGGATCAGTAATGCTGACACGCATAGTACTTGAAGGATTTATAACAGAGTAGAAACCACACACTTATTACATCGATAGTCCAACGATGAATTATTACAAATACTATGGCTGAAGGCCATCTAACACGATAATAGCGGAAGGCTTAGAAGATAAGTGAGTCCATCAACTCCAGCGGCATCACTGAGTATAGAACCACGACCTAAAAGGCATCTTACTCGTCGTCTGAAAAGTCCGCAACATGAAACGTTGCAGCCCGAAAACGGGTCAGCACATGGAATATGCTGGCAAGGTAACACAAGAGAATGCAATGAAAATAAAGCTATACTATATGCAATATGGCTGGTGGAAAGCTCTATGGTTAAGTTTTTGCGTAAAGCCTATTTTTCCCTACTTCAAAGGAATGCATTTTAATTAACTATCATGCTAGTTGAAACATCGTTGAGAAGATAGACATCCTCTCAACCCCAATTAAAGTTCATCATTAAACCCAACAAAATTAAATTAAAGTAACGTGTTGAGATGCACAAGAAAATCCAAGTACTAGATACTTAAGACGTCGATAACCGGGGACACGGCTAATCATGATCAGTTCGTACACTCTGCAGAGGTTTGTGCACTTTTTCCACAAGACTCGATCGCCTCCGTTTGGTTTCTCGCACTGCATGGTGTTTGAGAAACGGATGACCGAGACATAGTCTTTCAGAAGTGCTAGCACCTTACGATCGGGCGGACCGTACCAACCTACATCCCCTACATCTGCTAGTCCACCACTGTAAGAGTTCGCACAACCTACTCATACTATGCTAGAGCCCATAATAGCATTGTGGCTGCACACGGAAGTTTCTAGTATGAATAATCTCATGATCCCTTTGAGCCTGGGTGGCGGTCCAAAAGAAAAACAAGCAATCACTGGAATACCCAGATGCCTCAATCCACCCAGATGTGTATTAATGTAGCCACCTTAAGTTGAACCATTAATTAAACAATCTCACATCTGTCATGGATTTCACTCACCCAATCCATGTCTACGAGCATAGCATGTCCTAGCAGCAAACGTAGAAGTAACTCCCAAAGGTTTGAATGTAATGCAGGTAATAGGTTCTACCTCAATCTACTTCCCAATCCCACAAATTAATTGATCCTACTCATGCAATGTGTGAGGGTTTGACTAATGCAATGAAAACTGGGTAATTGGAAAGTATGATCAAAGTGTTACTTGCCTTGCTGATGATCCGCAAAACCTAGAGACTCAAAGTAGCAAGCGGCGCACTCCGGGTACTCTATCGCAATCAAACAAGCATACAATAAGTACTTAACTAATGCACGGGTAAAACTCAAATAAGAGATCTAACCAGAAAGTTCAACTTAAGAACTCCGGTTTGCAAAAAGAATCAACTCAAAAGAAGTAACGAAACTCAAACTGCAAAAGAAACGAGCTCCGGTTTACTAGTTGCCCTAAAGTCAAATTTTACAGTAGCCAAAACTTTTTTCAAGTTGATCTAACGTAAAGAGGGCTTCGAGACGAAGATCTGGGATTTTGAATCACCTGATTTCGACTCTCGAGCGAAAAGAAAAACGCGAAACAAGATCAGGGCAGAAATCGCGATCGGAATAACCGCGGATAAATACCCCGAAAATGAAAAACGACGACCAGGTAACGAACGGACGTTCGTTGTCTGTGGCTAACTAACGAAAACCGTTCGTTAAACGAAAGTACGAATGAACGTCCGCTAAATAGCTAAACCGAAAAAACCGAACCGATCTAATCTAATAATAATAAAAAAACGAATCTACGGTTTTATTACTAAACCGATCAGTTTCTAAAAGAAAACAGTAACTACCTCGACGAACTCCAGCGATTCCGGCGGTGGGCGGCGGGGTACTCCGGCGGGGCGGGCGGCGGTGCGGCGGCGTCGCGGGGCGGCGGCGGCGCGGCAGGCGGATGGCGGCGGTGTTGGGCGGCGGCGGGGCGGCGGCTGCAGGCGGCGGCGCGGCGCTAGGCGGCGGGGCGGCGTGCGGTGGCGGCTAGGGTTTGGGCGGCGGGCGAGGCAGGCTGGCTGGGCGTCTCGGGCCGGCTCGGGCGGCTTATAAAGCCCATGAGTCCTGGGCTAGTAAGACTCCTAGTCGGTTTCCTTTTTTTTCTAAAAGAGTCCCGGCACAGAAAAATTAACGAAAGAAATACCAAACGGACTCCAAAATTCCCGAAATAAATTTTCGCCGTCCTCTAATAATATTTAGGACAAAGTGAACATTTTTCCCAGAACTAAATGAAATTTTGAAAAACGCGTATTATTCCTATGCAAATAAATCCGCAAATAAATCCAGAAAAATACCAAAAGTGATTTTAACATTTTCCTCCAATATTTCTGTTATTTTGGAGAAGTCATATTATCTCCGCTCATATTTTGTTTTTAGAAATATTTTTAGGAGAGAAAAATAATTAGAATCACACTGTCCTCGTACCGGTATTAGAGCGAACTCAAATACGAAAACGGTAAAATTCCCAGCTCTCTCCGTAGGTCCTTGAGTTGCTTAGAATTTCGAGGAACTCCACGAACAAAAATGCAAAAATATGCAATGCAATTATGATCTATGTATAACATTCCAAATTGAAAATTTGGGATGTTACAAACCTACCCCCCTTAGAATGAATCTCGCCCTCGAGATTCGACTTGGCTAGAGAACATGTGTGGGTGGTCCTTGCGTAGATCATCTTCTCGCTCCCAGGTGGCTTCTTCCTCGGTGTGGTGACTCCACTGAACTTTGCAAAACTTGATAACCTTGCTGCGAGTAACTCTACTTGAAAATTCAAGAATCTTATCAGGATTCTCCTCGTAGGTCAGATCACTATCCAACTGGATTGCTTCCAGGGGTACTGTGTCTCTAAGCGGTATATCGGCCATCTCCGCGTGGCACTTCTTAAGCTGCGAAATGTGAAACACGTCGTGCACTCCTGACAATCCTTCGGGCAATTCCAACTTATAGGCAACCTCTCCCATGCGTTCCAAAACACGGTAAGGTCCCACAAATCTCGGGGCTAACTTCCCTTTAACTCCGAAACGTTTAACTCCTCGCAGAGACGATACTCTCAGGTATGCTCTGTCTCCGATCTCATAGGTTATCTCCTTGCGCTTTGAGTCCGCATAACTCTTCTGCCTGGACTGAGCTACCTTCAGTCTATCTCGAATCAACTTCACCTTCTCCCCAGACTCTTTGATTAAGTCTGGTCCAAACAACTGACGGTCTCCAACTTCGTCCCACGACAACGGTGTTCGACATCTCCTTCCATACAATGCATCGAACGGTGCCATCTTCAAACTGGCTTGGTAGCTGTTGTTGTATGAGTACTCCGCGTAGGGCAAGTTGTCATCCCAACTAGATCCATAATCTAATGCACAGGCTCTTAGCATATCCTCTAAAATCTGATTGACTCTCTCCGTCTGTCCATCTGTCTACGGGTGAAATGCTGTGCTAAACTCTAGCCTGGTACCCAAAGTTTCATGTAACTGATTCCAGAACTTTGAGGTAAACTGGGTTCCTCTATCTGATACGATGCTCCTCGAAACTCCATGCAGACATACAATTCTGGTCATGTATATCTTGGCCAACTTTGCACTGGTATATGTGGTTTTCACAGGAATAAAGTGGTCTACCTTCGTCAATCGGTCTACTACTACCCAGATTGAATCATATCCTGCTTTGGTCCTGGGCAATCCGGTGATAAAATCCATGCCAAGCTTCTCCCACTTCCATTCGGGTATTGGCATAGGTTGTAACAATCCTGCTGGCTTCTGATGTTCTGCCTTTACTCTCTGACATACATCACAAACTGCTACATACTCCGCAATATCCTTCTTCATACCGGTCCACCAAAAAATATCCTTCAAATCCAAATACATCTTAGTATTTCCTGGGTGAATCGAGTATGGTGAATCATGGGCCTCCTGTAAAATCAACTTCCTAATCTCTAGGTCATTGGGCACATAGATTCGATCCTCAAACCATAGGGTGTCGTGTTCATCCTCACGAAAACCTTTAGCTTTTCCTTCGCTCATCCTCTCCTTTATAGAGGCAACCTCCTTGTCAGCTTTCTGGGCTTCTCTGATTTTATCCATCAGGGTAGACTGGATTTCTAGTGTTGCTACATAGCCTCTCGGAACTATCTCCAAACGTAGTTCTCGTAGGTCCTCGGCTATCTCCTTTAGAAATTCCTCCATCATTAGGGTATTGACATGGCTCTTACGGCTTTGCGCATCGGCTACTACGTTAGCCTTTCCGGGATGGTAATGCAATCTCATGTCGTAATCCTTAATGAGTTCCAGCCATCTCCTTTGCCTAAGATTCAACTCCTTCTGAGTGAATATATACTTCAAACTCTTGTGATCCGTATATACTTCACAATGGTTTCCAATAAGAAAATGTCTCCACGTCTTCAATGCATGCACTACGGATGCTAACTCCAAATCGTGGGTGGCATATTTCATCTCATGAGGTTTTAGTTGTCGTGAAGCATACGAAACAACTCTTCCTTCCTGCATAAGAACAGCTCCAAGTCCTCGATGTGAAGCGTCGCAGTACACCTCATAATCCTTATGTTGATCTGGCAGAATCAACCCAGGGGATGAGACCAACCTTTTCTTCAACTCCTGGAAACTAGTCTCACATTCTTCGGTCCAATTGAACTTGGTGTCCTTCTTCAACAACTCCGTCATTGGCTTTGCAATCTTCGAGAAATTCTCGATAAATCTACGGTAGTATCCTGCGAGTCCAAGAAAACTCCGGATCTCTCCAACTGTTGTCGGTGCTTCCCAATTGGTCACAGTGTCCACCTTGGCGGGATCTACTTGTCGGTGTACTAAAGTAGGGGTACCCTTAGTATCCCGAACTTGTGCACGGGCAGTCGCAGCGCCCCGCGGGAAGGTTTGCCGGGTGGCCGCCACGGTCCTCCGTGGTTCCTTTGGAGCCATTCAAGAACAAAGTATTCAAGCTAAAGAGACAAGACCCCGGCAAGAGGAGCTTGCCGGGAAGGCCAACCAAGGCATATCAAGGAACTTGCCGCAACGCGCCACGCGTCCCAGCAAGGCCCGGTGAGCGGCAAGCTCCCGGACGGGGCAAGACAGCGACCGCGGCAAGGTGCTTGCCGCAGCAAGCTACCACTCTGTACCCGCGCTCCAGCGCATCCGCCCACGTGTCGCTCTGGGACCCTTCCAAGCGTACGTGGCAGGAGGCTGTGCAGCCAGGGGTACATGGTGGCAAGCGGCGCTGACAAGGTTGCCATCGTGGCGAACGGTGGCGCCCCTGACGGCACCTTTTTGCAGTGTTTGGGCGACGGCGACGGGCATTTAATGCCCTTGTCCCCTGCCGTCAGGGTTAGGTATGGAACACTGTACAAGTAGGTGTACCAACTACAACATCTTTCCATTTTTGCCCTCAACTGCGTTGCCACCTGTCGGTGACCCCTTGAGCATATAAAAGGAGGCCCATGCGCAATGTAAAGGGGGGTTAGACATTCGAACACTCCCACGCTCGGTCTCGTTAGCTGCTGAAGTGTACTGTAGCTCTCAGCGCTCCCGAGCAAGAACTCAATACAAACCAAAGCAGGAGTAGGGTTTTACGTATCCGTGCGGCCCGAACCTGGGTAAACTGCTCGTGTGCCTCGCCTCGATCTGCTCTTCGTGCGATCTCCGCCCCCTGCCGTACCGAAAAGGGGCTCCGTCCCCATAGGTGTTCGTGGGTGGATCAGTTTCCCCGACATCTTTGGCGCGCCAGGTAGGGGTGCGTCGAGGTTGTGTGAGTCTGATCCGGCGTCCACACGAGCTAGATCTTCATCATCTTCATAAACATGCCGCCGAAGAAGAAGGCTTCGGAGGCAGCTGGACCATCCGCGTCGATCCCACCACCGCCGGAGCCAACGGCTGGTGGAGTAGACGCCGGCGGAAGAACGGACATCGACGAGGGAACTCACGGTGCTGCCAGGTCCAAGGACAAGGCTGCGCTGCCCATCGGCGGCGTAGCCGGCTCCCACGACGACCGGGCGCACTCCAAGACCTCGGCGTCTATGCATGCGCCGCGCCCATCTCAGTAGGCGCGGGACCGACAACGTCATGGTACTCACGGTACCATACGCTTGCTGAACCAACATCGAGCTGGTGGATCTCGGGATGCTCAAGACCAGCATGCACGCCAACATGCCGGCACGAGCAAGGCACGGTCGCCTAGACGGGATACTGCTCCTTCTAACGTAGTTAGAAGTCCGAGCATATCCCGCTCCTCGCACCGTTCACCACCGCTACCCGCCACTCCAGCAGAAGCTCTGGCACGAGCTCAACTGCTTCTAGACTTCCCTCCAGCGGCAGACAAAGCCGACGACTGGAGGGCCACCATTCAGAGTCTCATCACCTTCGCCAACGGCGACACTCCGCGGCAACCGAGCACATCGCAGCCGCGGCAAGTCAGCCAGGCGCGGGCCAATGGAGACAAGACCGGTGGGGGTGCAACCACCGTGCACTCTCCGCCCCGATGGCCAAAATCGCTGACTCACCGGATCAACATCGACGATGACTCCACTGCGTCATCAGATCCACGAGCTCGTCGCGATCAGCGCCAAGGTCTTCACGAACGACAACAAGAAGACGCTCGCACTCGCATCGAGCGCCGAAGAGAAGCGCGGCGTCAATCAGACCAGCGCGCTGGGCCCGCTGCCGACATGCATGCGCCAGGGGAACCAGGCGACTTGCCGTACGCGGTAGGCTGTCCTGCGTTCACCCGTGAGCTGCGGCAAGTCCAGTGGCCCAACATGAAGAATTTCAAGCCAGACGTACCAGAGAAGTACGACGGCAAGACGCATCCGTCGGAGTTCCTCAGCATCTACACCATCGCGGTGCAAGCTGCCGGGGGACGAGACGCCAAGATCCTTGCCAACTACTTCCCGCTGGTACTCAAACCCAACGTCAGATCCTGGCTCATGCACTTGCCGGACAACTCCATTTCTTCTTGGGCAGACCTATGCCATCAGTTTGTCGGCGCCTTTACAGGCGGCCACAAACCTCATGGCAAGGAAAGTGACCTTCACCTGCTCGCCCAGAAGGAAGGACAACCCCTGCGCAAGTATATCCAGAGATTCAGCCGTGTACAGCACAACATCCCAGATGTCCACCCTGCCGCGGTCATCAGCGCATTCCATGAGAACGTGCGTAACCGCAGGATGAGGGAGGAGATGGCGATGTGCAAGATCAGAGACATCAGCGAGCTTTATGCCCTGGCCGACAAGTGTGCACATGCTGAAGAGGGAAGGAAACTCCCTGGAGAGGATACAAGAGCAGGAGGATCTGACAGCGAGGATGCTGCCCCGGCAAAGAAAAACCGGCGGCGGAACAACAGGAAGAAGAAAAACAAAGAGGTGCTAGTCGTTGAGCAGTCCGGCAACGAAGGTGGCACCAAGAAAGCCCAAGTTGGTAGCTCCGGCAAGGAGACTGTCGCATGCACCAACTGCCAGGCTGTGGCGGCCGCCGACAAGCAGGACGGCACCGACAAGTAGTACTGCAAGATTCACCGCACCAAGGGCCATGACCTCCAGAACTGCAAGAGGGTCGAACAGCTCGTCGAGCAGCAGAAGGCTGAGTACGAGCGACGTGACAAGGAGAAGGCCCAGGGAGGTGATGGAGGATCCGGCAAGAAGCGGTCATTCGCCGGCCGGGGAGGACGCCATGGCAAAGCCAAGCAGCGGCAAGGAGATAGACCTCCCCGCGGCCGCGACAAGGATGAAGACGACGACGACGATGAAGACATGGAGGATGTTGAGACCAGTGAGCAGGAGTTCCAGAAAGCCACAGAGGTCTTGTGCGTTGACGGCGGTGCTTCTCTGCATACTTCTCACCGCCAACTCAAACAGTGGGTGCGGGAAGTTAATGCAGCAGAACCACCTGTCGAATCGTGCAAGCTTCTGAAATGGTCCAGCACGCCTATCATCTTTGATATTGAGGACCACCCTGATCGCACAACTGCGGTCGGGTGCTTGCCGATGTTGGTTTCACCAACTATCCGCAACCTCAAGGTCACTAAGATGTTAGTTGACGGCGGGGCCGGCTTGAACTTGATCTCCTCCACTGTACTCCAGAAACTCCAGATCCCTGACAGCGAGCTCGAAGAGACCGGCACATTCCAAGGAATAAACCCGGGAAGGAGCAAGCCGAAGGGGAAGATCACGCTGCCAGTGACGTTTGGCGGGGAGCTGAACTTCAGGACCGAGAGGGTCACTTTTGACGTCGCTGATTTTCCATTGCCTTACAATGGGATACTCGGCCGTCCAGCACTCGCCAAGTTCATGGCAGCTTCTCACTATGCATACAATATATTGAAGATGCCCGGCCCGATAAGCGTCATCTCTGTCCCTGGCGACAAGAAGGATGCCCTTATCTGCGCCGACAGGATCTATCGGGAAGCAGCAGCCGCAACAGATAGCAAGACACTTGCCGCTGAAGCTCCCGGGGGGAAGAAGAAGACCAAGTCCGACAAGAGCTCTGGGGCCCACTCCGGCAAGCGCACCTCTTCGGAGTGCTGCGCTACCGTCGAGGACGCGCCATCGAGCTCCACCGGCAAGTGTAAGAAGACAATGGCAGCTCCGCCAGAGACCAAGAAGGTGTCCGCCAAGGAGGACGGCACTGGTGGTACCTTCACCATCAGTGCCACGCTTGACCCTAAATAGGAAAGCGCGCTCGTTGCTTTCCTGCGGGCGAACGTCGACGTGTTTGCATGGCAACCGTCTGACATCCCCGGTGTTCCCAGGAAAGTAATTGAGCACAAGCTTGCCGTCTGTCCTCACGCGCGGCCCGTCAAGCAGAAAGTTAGGAAGCAAGCAGTGGAGCGCCAAGAATTCATCGCAGAAGAAATCAAGAAGTTGGAAGCAGCAGGCCTTGTCAGAGGAGTGCTCCATCCTACGTGGTTGGCCAATCCAGTAGTCGTGCGTAAGGCCAACGGGAAATGGAGGCTTTGTATCGACTTCACCGATGTGAATAAAGCTTGTCCCAAAGACCCATTTCCCTTGCCGCGCATTGACCAGATTGTTGACTCCACGGCCGGATGTGATTTGCTTTCATTTCTTGACGCATACTCAGGATATCATCAGATCTTCATGGCAGAAGAGGATGAGGAGAAGACTGCATTCATCACTCCTGTGGCACGTACTGTTTCATACGGATGCCTTTTGGTTTGAAGAATCCTGGTTCAACATTTGCAAGGGTAGTCCATACCGATTTTGAGCCACAAATACACAGAAATGTGGAAGCCTACATGGATGACATAGTGGTCAAGAGCAAGGACAGGGCGACCCTGATTCAAGATTTGGACGAGACTTTTGCAAACCTGTGCAAGATCAGCTCAAGCTCAACCCCGAGAAGTGCGTGTTTGGAGTCCCTTCCGGCAAGTTTCTTGGGTTCTAATTGTCTCAGAGGGGAATTGAAGCCAATCCCGACAAGATCAAAGCCATTGAGCAGATAGAAGCACCAAAGCGCGTCAAGGATGTACGAAGACTTGCCGGTTGCGTGGCTGCTCTCAGCAGGTTTATCTCTAAGTCAGCTGAGCGCGCCCTGCCTTTTTTCAAAATTTTGAAAAAGGTGGGTCCAATGAAATGGACTCCGGAAGCGGAGGCTGCGCTGCAAGACTTGAAGAGGTACCGGTCCTCCACTCCAATACTTGTCGCACCTAAGCCACAAGAGAAGTTGCTGCTGTACCTAGCAGCAACCAATCAAGTGGTTAGTGCTGCGTTAGTAGCGGAGAGGGAGGCACATGATGAGCCAGCAACCGCGGCAAGTGCATCCAGCGACAAGCAGGGGGCTTCCCTGACAAGCTCTGGTCCCGACAAAGATGGACCTGCGCAGGCGCAAGAGGAGATACAGAAGAAAATGGTGCAGCGCCCAGTTTACTTTGTCAGTTCCCTTCTGCAAGGGGCTAGGTCAAGGTACTCTGGTGTGCAGAAGTTGCTTTTCGGCCTTCTCATGGCCTCGAGAAAGCTGCGCCATTACTTCCAAGCACATGAGATAACAGTTGTCACTCGCTTTCTGCTGAAGAGGATACTGCAGAATCCAGAAGCAACAGGCAGTATTGTTGAGTGGGCACTGGAACTGTCAAGCTTTGGCCTCAAGTTTGAGAGCACTTCAACTATCCAGAGCAGAGCATTGGCAGAATTCATAGCAGAGTGGACGCCAACACCAGATGAAGAGATTCCAGAAACGAGCATCCCCGTCAAGGAAGCAAGCAAAGAGTGGCTGATGTACTTTGATGGTGCCTTCTCGCTGCAAGGCACCGGTGCTGGCGTGCTGCTTGTCGCACCCACCGGAGAGCACCTCAAGTACGTAGTCCAGATGCACTTTCGCAAGGAGCAAGCAACAAACAATACTGCAGAGTATGAAGGTTTGCTTGCCGGTCTCAGGATCGTGGCAGACCTTGGGATCAAGAAGCTCATTGTCAGGGGTGACTCGCAGCTTGTCGTCCGCCAAGTGAACAAGAATTATCAGAGTCCGTTGATGGAAGCTTACGTTGACGAAGTGAGAAAGCTAGAAGAGCACTTTGACGGCCTGCAGATGGAGCATGTACCAAGAGCTCAGAACGACATCGCTGATAGCCTGTCAAAGTGTGCCGCACTTAAGTTACCTGTGGAACCAGGGATCTTTATGCTCAAGCTGACTCAACCATCCGTAACACCATCAACTGGACAAAGTAAGAAGAGGAAATTGATTTCTGGTAACTATTTTCCGGCAGAGCTTCCCCAAGCCGCCACAAAGAAGGTCACCAAGATCAACGCCAAGAATGCTGAGGAGCAGTCTGCTCCGGCAAGCCCCAGGGCTTGTTCCGTTGAAGCAAACGCTCCCGACAAGTTTTGCTCCGGCAAGCTTGCCGGGGAACATCAAGCTCTGGCTGAGCCGCAGGTTCTCGCTGTAGAAGCGGATGTTCCCACAGCAGCAGATGTGCCTTTAGTCCTTGTTGTCGAGCCACAAGCTCCAGTATGGGCACAGCAGATCGTCCGTTTTCTCCAGACAGGAGAACTTCCCGAAGAGCAAGAAGAAGCGGAAAGAGTAGCCCGGCAGTCAAGTATGTACCAGTTTGTTGACAACACACTGTACAGAAGAAGACTCAACGGTGTGAAATTGAAGTGTATTCCCCGGGAAGACGGACAAAAGCTGTTGGCAGAGATACATGGAGGCATATGTGGTCACCACATTGGTGCAAGAGCACTTGCCGGCTAAGCATTCCGGCAAGGTTTCTTTTGGCCGGAAGCCCTCCAGGATGCAACTGCACAAGTAACCAAGTGTGAAGCATGCCAGTTCCATTCCAAGCAGATACACTAGCCAGCTCAAGCTCTCCAGACGATCCCTTTATCCTGGCCATTTTCGGTTTGGGGGCTCGACATCCTCGGCCCCTTTCCTCGCGCAGCCGGGGGCTTTGAGTACTTGTACGTTGCAATCGACAAGTTCACAAAGTGGCCGGAAGTGGAACCAGTGAGAAAGGTGACCGCACAGCCAGCAGTCAAGTTCTTCAGGTCAATTGTTTGCCGCTTCGGGATCCCTAACAGGATCATCACCGACAACGGTACGCAATTCACGAGCCGCACCTTCATGCAGTACGTCCAAGATCTTGGCGCCAAGGTCTGCTTCGCTTCTGTTGCTCACCCGAGAGGCAACGGTCAAGCGGGGAGGGCAAATGCTGAAGTGCTGCATGGCCTCAAGACCAGAACTTTCGACAGGCTGCACAAGTGCGGAAGAAACTGGATTGAGGAGCTGCTGGTGGTTCTTTGGTCGATCAGGACGACGCGAAATCGAGCCACTGGACAGACACCTTTCACTCTAGTCTATGGAGCAGAGGCAGTTCTCCCCACGGAACTCGTATACGGGTCACCTCGAGTGCTCGCTTATGATGAGCTCGAGCAAGAGCAGCTGCGACAAGATGACGCGCTGCTCCTTGAGGAAGACCGTCTTCAGGCTGCTGTACGAGCTGCTCGCTACCAGCAAGCTTTGCGCCGCTACCATAGCCGCAAAGTTAATTCCAGAAGTCTCGAGGAAGGAGACCTTGTTCTTCGGCGCGTTCAGTCCGCCAAGAATTCCAACAAGTTGACGCCGAAGTGGGAAGGCCCTTACCGGGTGAAACGAGTCACTAGGCCCGGCGCTGTCCGCCTTGAGACCGAAGATGGCTTTTCGGTGAGCAACTCCTGGAACATCGAGCATCTTCGTAAGTTTTACCCGTAAGGCGCGGTTGCCGCGACCCACTCCGGCAACCACCTTTTGTACAAGTCTTGCCGCTGTTGCATGTAATCCTTTGTACAAAGCCGGGCGCAGACCCCGTGCATCAGTAAAGCTCATGTGCTCTGCACATCTTGTCAAATTCACGCTTTCTATATTTTGCATGTGTTATCTGACACTTTGTGCAGCACCTACCCCCTGTAAGCCATAACGAGCCTTAAGGCTCCATATCTGTATTTTATCTTCTTTCCTTTTTCTCAAGGAAGGGAAGGTTCCCTCGTGCACAAGTTTGGCGAGCGGGGGGGGG
>LR738709.1:174497797-174513993 GCA_902687465.1 Secale cereale | reverse complement strand
AGCCCGCTGCTTTCGCAGCGCCGCGAGCCGTAGCGCCTCGGCTGACTTCTTCCCCTTCTCGCCTATCGGAGCCATGGCGGAAGCGGTGAGGGAGGTCGACTGCGCTGGTGGTGCTGGTGGCGATGGGGGGCGGAGCGCTGCTCTCTTTCGGCTTCGGGAAGAAGGGGAGCGGCAGAGGTTTTCAAGGAGTAGCAACGGGCGGATGGACGAACTGCCCCTGTTTCCCCTGCTTATAAGGAGGGAGGGGGCGGACGTTCCGCATTTCCGAATAAAGAAACTGCCCACGATCTCTCCCACGACGCCGCATTAAACGCGTGTCGTTAAGGGAGGGCGCGGTGGATACGAAGAAAGATACGGTGTAACCCAGGCCACGCGTGCCCGTGCAGTGTTTTGGGCCTGGCCCAACAGCGCTCGGCACCGTGTATGGCCCAGGCCCGGGGGCTCCTGTCGGTGTACTAAAGTAGGGGTACCCTTAGTATCCCGAACTTGTGCACGGGCAGTCACAGCGCCCCGCGGCAAGGCTTGCCGGGTGGCCGCCACGGTCCTCCGTGGTTCCTTTGGAGCCATTCAAGAACAAAGTATTCAAGCCAAAGAGACAAGACCCCGGCAAGAGGAGCTTGCCGGGAAGGCCAACCAAGGCATATCAAGGAACTTGCCGCAATGCGCCACGCGTCCCGGGAAGGCCCGGTGAGCGGCAAGCTCCCGGACGCGGCAAGACAGCGACCGCGGCAAGGTGCTTGCCGCGGCAAGCTACCACTCTGTACCCGCGCTCCAGCGCATCCGCCCACGTGTCGCTCTGGGACCCTTCCGAGCGTATGTGGCGGGAGGCTGTGCATCCAGGGGTACGCGGTGGCAAGCGGCGCAGACAAGGTTGCCATCGTGGCGAACGGTGGCGCCCCTGACGGCACCTTTTTGCACTGTTTGGGCGACGGCGGCGGGCATTTAATGCCCTTGTCCCCTGCCGTCAGGGTTAGGTATGGAACACTGTACAAGTAGGTGTACCAACTACAACATCTTTCCATTTTTGCCCTCAACTGCGTTGCCACCTGTCGGTGACCCCTTGAGCATATAAAAGGAGGCCCATGCGCAACGTAAAGGGGGGTTAGACATTCGAAAACTCCCATGCTCGGTCTCGTTAGCTGCTGAAGTGTACTGTAGCTCTCAGCGCTCCCGAGCAAGAACTCAATACAAACCAAAGCAGGAGTTGGGTTTTACGCATCCGTGCGGCCCGAACCTGGGTAAACTGCTCGTGTGCCTCGCCTCGATCTGCTCTTCGTGCGATCTCCACCCCCTGCCGTACCGAAAAGGGGCTCCGTCCCCATAGGTGTTCGTGGGTGGATCAGTTTCCCCGACACTACTTCTATTCCTTCTCCGGATATAACATGTCCGAGGAATCCGACTTCCTTTAACCAAAACTCACATTTGCTAAACTTGGCATATAACTGATGTTCTCTGAGCTTCTCCAATACCAAACGCAAATGCTCTTCATGCTCCTCTTCATCCTTCGAGAAGATCAATATATCATCTATGAACACTACGACGAACTTATCCAAATACTCCATAAACACTTTGTTCATCAGGTTCATAAAGTGCCGATGCGTTTGTTAGACCAAACGACATAACGGTATACTCATACAACCCATACCTAGTGGTAAAGGCCGTCTTAGGTATATCATGCTCTCGGATCTTCAATTGATGGTACCCTGATCGTAGATCGATCTTGGAAAATACCTTAGCTCCTTGCAATCTATCGAACAGATCATTGATCATTGGCACTGGGTACTTGTTCTTGATCGTTACTTCATTCAATCCTCGGTAATCAACAACCATTCTTAGCGATCAATCCTTCTTCTCCACTAGAAGTACTGGCGAGCCCCAAGGCGAAGAACTTGGGCGTATGAATCCTTTATCCAGTAACTCCTTAATCTGCTTCTTAATTTCCTCCAAATCCTTTGCGGGCATCCTATATGGTCTCTTAGAAATTGGCCCGGTGCCTGGCAAAAGTTCAAAAAAAAACTATGTATCTCTATCCGGTGGCATGCCAGGTAACTCCTCTGGAAACACATCCGGATAATCCTTCACTACTGGCACTTCCTCATGTACAACTCCTGACAGGGAATTTAATCTACTCCTCTTTGACTCATGCCGGGATACATACTTGATCCTTCTTCCTTCCGGCGTAGTAAGCAAAATGGTTTTACTGGCACATTCTATATTCCCTTCATACTTAGATAACCAATCCATGCCTAATATCACATCTAGTCCTTGAGATTCCAATACTATTAGGTCCGAAGGGAATATGTAATTACCAATCCTTAAGGGCAACTGATCACACCATGACTTTGCCATATACTCCGCTCCTGGTGAGGTTACTAACATGGGCGATCTAAGGGCTTGGGTCGGGAGCTTATACTTATCCACGAATCCCCTTGAAATATATGAATGCGATGCACCAGTATCGAAAAGAACGAGTGCAGTAAAGGACTTAACTAAGAACTTACCTATAACTGCATCTGGTTGCTCTTCTACTTCCTCCACAGTCACGTGGTTCACTTGTCCTTTGTTGAACGGGTTGGGCTTCTTCCCGGCGCTTCCATTGCCGTTCCCATTCTTAACTTCTGGGCATTTATTAGCATAATGTCAAGTCTTCCCGCACTTGTAACAAGTGACATGGCTAAAATCACTCTTGGTGGGTGTGGACGGTGCAGGGCAGTTCTGGTTTCCATTGGCTCCATTCCCATTTCCATTCTTGGTGCCATTGTGGTTGTGCGAGCTACTTCCTCCATGGGTATGCTGAAACTGTCCTACCGCTTTAGGGGTAAAGCGGGGCTTCTGCTGAGCTCCAGAGTTATACTTTCCTTGCCCATACTTCCTCTTGCGACTCTCAATCTGTTGATGCTTCCTTTCAATCATCAGGGCACGGTCAACCAACTCCTGGTAATTATTGAAAGTTGCCACCATCAACTGTACACTCATCTCATCATTCAGCCCTTCCATGAATCTCTCCTGCTTCTTGGCATCTGTGGCCACATCATCTGGGGCATAACGAGATAGGGTACTAAACTCATCCATGTACTGAGCCACAGTACGGTTCCCTTGGCGCAAATTGCGAAACTCCTGCTTGTTCATACTCATTGCTCCAGTCGAGACATGGGCGGTACGAAAAGCTTGCTGAAACTGATCCCAAGTCACATTGGCTACGGGGTAAGTGGCTGTGTAATTCTCCCACCATGCTGCGGCTGGTCCAGACAACTGGTGTGCGGCAAATCGCACCTTCTCAGCATCCGAGCAATTGGCGGTGGTCAAATCCCTTCCAATCTTGCGTAGCCAGTCATCATCCACAATTGGTTCGATGCTGCTAGCAAACACGGGTGGTTGCAACCTTAAGAAACGTGTCAGGTTGTCCATAGGTGGTGGTGGTGGAGGGTTGTTGTTGTTGTTGTTGTTGTTGTTTAGGTTGTTCTGGACAAGAAGTTGCATCAGAGTGTTCTGCTGCTGGATCAACTAGGTGAGCTCAGGGGGAAACTCGAATTCACGTCTTGGAGGCATCTGATGGGTGTAGAGGGAAGAGATTAGAATAGAAAAGAGGTCTAAGGGAAAACCACTACCCATATGCACATGAGACAAACACACAACCATTTCACACCAATCAATTTCAAACAAGGTCTTACAAATCTAACGATCATTACAAAGGTGCTCTAAAACTATTTTTTGGTGGTAAACTACTAGTCACAGGGAGGTCATCTAAAAATATTGATCGGCAGAGGATTCCATAATATCCGCTCCAGCTTCATCTTCATAGTCTTCATCCTTGCTATCCTCAGCTTCCGAATCCGTGTCATCTATGATGATATAGTCTTCCGATGGTATCTCCTTGGGTTCTTCTTCCTCGTCTTCTTCTCCCATGAGTATCCCTAACTTCCGGGTCAAATCATCATTCTTCTCCACAAGTATATTCATCTCCTCCTCATAACCGTCGCGTGTAGACTTAAGTTCTTCTTCTAACTCCAAATTCCTATTCAGGTCCTTCTTCAAATCTATCATCCCAGCACACATCTGGTGCTCCTGGCGACGAATGTGGTGGTTCAACTCCTGGATGAATGCTGCAATGGATATACCTTTCCGGGTACCGATCATATCCCAATTCTCATCTCGGCGTCCACTAATCTGGTAGATAGTGTCCTTTAGCTCCTGCTTGTAGACTTCTCCAATCCTTCCCATAGCAATGTGGGCTGCCATACTCCTTCCTAGGCTCCAGGTGGGTGCGTTAAAGGAAAATGCTATGAGTGAGGTGATGGGTGCGAACGTCCTTCCTGGAACTTGAGCTTGAATCAACCAACGCTCCTCCTCAGGTAGAGTGGCATTGTAGGTTCCAGTGTAACTTGGTAATCCTATGTTGAGATATCTGGTGACTTCCTTCAGGTGTCGTCCAAAGGGTGTTTCTTCATCCGGTTGCATGAATTGTGCTTTGCTTCCACCATCCTAAAGAGTAGAAAAGATGAGGAGTCAGAAAAGAGAAGAGTGAATTGTGCTATAGGGCTTGTCTTAGTGGTCGTGTCCTACAGTCAGCGTGTGCTCTGATACCATCTTGTAGCGACCAGACCTCAAACAGTCTGATCTCTGTGCATCAGTGTCATCCGTGGATCAGTAATGCTGACACGCATAGTACTTGAAGGATTTATAACAGAGTAGCAATCACACACTTATTACATCGATAGTCCAACGATGAATTATTACAAATACTATGGCTGAAGGCCATCTAACACGATAACAGCGAAAGGCTTGGAAGATAAGTGAGACCATCAACTCCAGCGGCATCACTGAGTATAGAACGACGACCTAAAAGGCATCTTACTCGTCGTCTGAAAAGTCTGCAACATGAAACGTTGCAGCCCGAAAACGGGTCAACACATGAAATATGCTGGCAAGGTAACACAAGAGAATGCAATGAAAATAAGGCTATACTATATGGAATATGGCTGGTGGAAAGCTCTATGGTTAAGTTTTTGCGTAAAGCCAATTTTTCCCTACTTCAAAGGAATGCATTTTAATTAACTATCATGGTAGTTGAAACATCGTTGAGAAGATAGACATCCTCTCAACCCCAATTAAAGTTCATCATCAAACCCAACAAAATTAAATTAAAGTAACATGTTGAGATGCACATGAAAATCCAAGTACTAGATAATCAAGACGTCCATAACCGGGGACACAGCTAATCATGATCAGTTTGTATACTCTGCAGAGGTTTGTGCACTTTTCCCACAAGACTCGATCGCCTCCGTTTGGTTTCTCGCACTGCATGGTGTTTGAGAAACGGATGACCGGGCCATAGTCTTTCAGAAGTGCTAGCACCTTACGATCGGGCGGACCGTACCAACCTACATCCCCTACATCTGCTAGTCCACCACTGTAAGAGTTCGCACAACCTACTCATACTATGCTAGAGCCCATAATAGCATTGTGGCTGCACACGGAAGTTTCTAGTATGAATAATCTCATGATCCCTTTGAGCCTGGGTGGCGGTCCAAAAGAAAAACAGGCAATCACTGGAATGCCCAGATGCCTCAATCCACCCAGATGTGTATTAATGTTGCCACCTTAAGTTGAACCATTAATTAAACAATCTCACATCTGTCATGGATTTCACTCACCCAATCCACGTCTACGAGCATAGCATGTCCTAGCAGCAAACGTAGAAGTAACTCCCAAAGGTTTGAATGTAATGCAGGTAATAGGTTCTACGTCAATCTACTTCCCTATCCCACAAATTAATTGATCCTACTCATGCAATGTGCGAGGGTTTGACTAATGCAATGAAAACTGGGTAACTGGAAAGTATGATCAAAGTGTTACTTGCCTTGCTGATGATCCGCAAAACCTAGAGACTCAAAGTAGCAAGCGGCACACTCCGGGTACTCTATCGCAATCAAACAAGCATACAATAAATACTTAACTAATGCACGGGTAAAACTTAAATAAGAGATCTAACCAGAAAGTTCAACTTAAGAACTCCGGTTTGCAAAAAGAATCAACTCGAAAGAAGCAACGAAACTCAAACTGCAAAAAAAGAAAAACGAGCTCCGGTTTACTAGTTGACCTAAAGTCAAATTTTACAGTAGCCAAAACTTTGTTCAAGTTGATCTAACGTAAAGAGGGCTTCGAGACGAAGATCTGGGATTTTGAATCACCTGATTCCGACTCTCGAGCGAAAAGAACAACGCGAAACAAGATCAGGGCAGAAATCGCGATCGGAATAACCGCGGATAAATACCCCGAAAAAGAAAAACGATGAACAGGCTAACGAACGAACGTTCGTTGCCTGTGGCTAACTAACGAAAACCGTTCGTTAAGTGAACGTACGGACGAACGTCCGCTAAATAGCTAAACCGAAAAAACCGAACCGATCTAATCTAATAATAATAAAAAAACGAATCTACGGTTTTATTACTAAACCGATCGGTTTCTAAAAGAAAACCATAACTACCTCGACGACCTCCGACGACTCCGGCGGTGGGCGGCGGGGTACTCCGGCGGTGGGCGGCGGGGTACTCCGGCGGGGCGGGCGGCGGTGCGGCGGTGTCGCGCGGCGGCGGCTGCGCGGCAGGCGGGTGGCGGCGGTGTCGGGCGGCGGCGCGGCGTGCGGTGGCGGGGCGGCGGGCGGCGGCGACATCGGCAAGGGCTACGTGCGTCTAGGGTTTGGGCGGCGGGCGAGGCGGGCTGGCTGGGCGTCTCGGGCCGGCTCGGGTGGCTTATAATGCCCAAGAGTCCTGGGCTAGTAAGACTCCTAGTCGGTGTCTTTTTTTTTTCTAAAAGAGTCCCAACGCAGAAAAACTAGCGAAAGAAATACCAAACGGACTCCAAAATTCCCGAAATAAATTTTCACCGTCCTCTAATAATATTTAGGACAAAGTGAACATTTTTCCCGGACCTAAATGCAATTTTGAAAAACACGTATTTTTCCTATGCAAATAAATCCGCAAATAAATCCAGAAAAATACCAAAAGTGATTTTAACATTTTCCTCCAATATTTCTGTTATTTTGGAGAAGTCATATTATCTCCGCTCATATTTTGTTTTTAGAAATATTTTTAGGAGAGAAAAATAATTAGAATCACACTGTCCTCGTACCGGTATTCGAGCGAACTCAAATACGAAAACGATAAAATTCCCAACTCTCTCCGTAGGTCCTTGAGTTGCTTAGAATTTCTAGGAACTCCACGAACAAAAATGCAAAAACATGCAATGCAATTATGATCTATGTATAACATTCCAAATTGAAAATTTGGGATGTTAAAATGGGACCCCTTGACACTTCGTCTTTGAATAAAACTCCTCCAGCAAGGCCCAACATTGGTTTTAATTTGCCTCATAATAACAACTTAATTAATTAATTAAAATTTCATAGGGGGTTGCGTCCCCGGGAATTCTTTCTACATAGTAGGGGGTCCAGTGCTGATGGTGTTGGTCCCAAACGGGGAGACTGCGGGGCCACCACGGGGAAACTCGAGGATTGGCTCCCGTAGGCTCACCTATCCGGACGTGGCCTGAGACGAGATACGCGCGGCTACTATCAGGGTGTCGGCACGTCGGGAGGTCTTGCTGGACTTGTTTTACCATTGTCGAAATGTTTTGTGCACCGGGATGCCGAGCCTGATCGGATTTCCCTAAGATAAGGGGTGATGATATTATATTTATCACTTCAGCTGATCGTGAGAGCTCGTGATGGGCTAAGTTGGGACACCCCTGCAGGGTTATGATCTTTCGAAAGCCGTGCCCGCGGTTATGTGGCAGATTGGAATTTGTTAATGTCCGGTTGTAGAAAACTTGACAGAGGATCCGAAGTAAAACACACAACTGTGTGAGTAACCGTGACTGTCTCTTTTCACTTTGAAAAGAGAACACGGTGGGGTTATGTTTGACTCGTAGGTAGTTCAGGATCTTTAGCGATCATTACTAGTTTGCGACCGCTTGCGTAGATGCTCATCTTATTCTTGTACTCGTAAGTTAGCCACCATATTATGCTTAGCCGCTGCTGCAACCTCACCACTTTACCTCCTCCGACCCATAAAGCTTTGCTAGTCTTGATACCCATGGTTATGGGATTGCTGAGTCCTCATGGCTCACAGATACTACAACACCAGATGCAGGTTCAGCTGAGTACGATGCAGGAGATGGATCAGAACTTCAGTGGGAGTTCGATGAAGAGCGTAGCCGTATGTATGTGACGTGTTTCGTCGATTAGTAGTGGTTTCTACTAGGGGCGATTCGGACCTGTGGCTTCATGTTTTTGGTATCTTTCTTTTGGATATTCGCCCGTAGTAGGGTTGTGATGTTTTGGGTGATGATTTTGCTTATGTAATATATTGTGTGACGTGGCGAGTGTAAGCCAACTATCCTTTTGCAATTTCATCCCTATTTTTACATGAGTCGTGCAAAGATACCAAACTTGAGATCATTCCAGAATGGGCTTATACCTTTAAGTCGTGCCTCGACACGTAGGAGGTATAGTCCCATCCTGGGCATTACATACTCTTAATCATTAAAACTCGTTAACCACGTAACTAATTTTTTTCTTATAAAACTGATTAGAGGATGTCTAACTTGGTTTTGTAGGGTTTGCATATGATGTGGTATAGCCTTCATCATGATAATGAGTTTATGTATGCGATGGTTATATGTTGTAATGTTAAGTGGCCTGCGCGTCACGGCAAGATGGCTGGAGCCACGGGATTGCCACCTTAATGCAAATGTCGTAGAAACAGGTTACACGTGTTGGTAGAAAAACGTACACAGAGGACCCCGACGAGGAGAAGTTGTACTAGGCATGGGACGAGGAGCTATAATTTCGTACCACGATGGAATTTTAGATTTTGTTTCCACGACAACGTTTTTTGATACGATCGCCACGACAACATTTTCTGAGATTGCCACAACGTCAATGTTTTGGAAACAATTGCCTCAGTAATGAAATATTGGCTATCACGTCACTTCAACTGGAGATTGAATATGATCATGGAGGACTCCCGACGCCTAGGGCTATACCATATCATGCTATTATGAATTGCCTGAGATGTTTATCCCTTTCTTGTTTGCACCCTTTGATTGCGCAGTAGTCAATTATTAGGGTGATCTCTCACTAAAATATCATGTCAAAAGGTGATCTTTCCAGTGCAGCAACCATTTATAACACCTAACGGTCCGAAGTGCGTCATGTCCACACGAGGACAAACAGATTGTTGGGTGTAAGGAGGCGATGGTCAGACCATACATGCAGATTGCACTGAGTTTTCTTGAAGTTCTGGTAGAATAGTTTTGAGCTCGGAGCAAGCATCGAAAGATGAACAAGAGTCATATGGAGATATGATCGGCAAAATATTTCCTACCGGTCAAAATTCTCGTCATCAGTGATGCACACATCAATGGCCGAGAACTAGACTTGGATCTTGAATCACTCACAATTAATTATGAGAGATAATAATTTGAGTGGGAGTGTACTTTATATTAAAACTTGTTTATACATTAGTGCTACAACTAATTATGAATTTTATCTAAAATTATTTGTGTGTTTGTCATTGTAGATGGCTCGCAATATATTCAACTTAGCCCCTATGCTTGAGAAAGAAAAGTTGGCTGCAAATGGTGGGAGCTATGCGGATTGGATCCGAAACCTGAGATTTGTTCCCAGGAGTACTAAGAAGGAGTATGTGCTGGACCAACCCCTAGGTGAAGCTCCTTCAAAGGATGCTACACCAGAAGAAGTTGCTGCTTATGCTAGGGATGGTAGTTTTGCCCATGGGTATGGGTACCCGCGGGTACCCTATCCGAAAATAGTGGGCATGGGTGAGACTTTTTACCACTTCGTACCCATGGGTATGGGTACCCATACCGGCAAAAAGTATGGGTAGGGTATGGGTATGAAATTATACCCACGGGTAACCCAATGGATACCCATAAAATTAATAAATAAATTAAACCCTATAATATGTGAGTAAATAATTATCTTGAGTTCTTAACTAGCCCACGGACCATAGGCCCATACCGAGCCATCATCCCAGACCCCTCGTATACCTATAGTACTTATATTCTCTGCTTTTCCTTGACCTCGGAAGATGAAGCAATCAAGATCCGGGTTACTGAATCCTCGTCGATTCATCCCCAGCCAAGCCTATATATTGTACCCACCGGATGGGTACCTGAATTTAGACCTTTTTCTCATCTTACTTTTGTCATGTCAATGTTATATAATGTACCCACCGGATACCCATTGGGTATTAAATACCCGATGGGTATGGGCATGGGTACCAATTTGCGCCCATGGATAGTGAAGTGAGTGGGTATAGAAAAAATATTTGGGTATGGGGTTGGATAATTTTTTTCGTACCCACCCATACCCTACCCATTGCCATCCCTAGCTTATGCTACTCGTTGTGATGACTATGAGTCAATCCAGTGCCTCATGTTAACTTGCATGGATCCTGAACTACAAAAGTGTTTTGAATGATCCACCACTCAATTCGTAATTGGGTCAGTAGAAGTTCTGTACAAGAAACATGCAAGGACCAAACGGTTTGAATTAACGAAGGCCTTGATAGAATGCAAGGTGAAGGAGGGTTCCTCAATGAGTGAGCATACTGTGAAGCTTGCATGCTATGTTGATAGGCTTGCTTCACTGGAATTTTGAATTCCGCCAACACTCGGTACATATATTGTGCTTGCTTCACTCCCCCATCTTACGATGGTTTCATCATGAATTACAACCTGAATGGGAGGGATAAAAGTGCAAACAAATGGTTTGCTACGCTCAAAACTGCGGAAGCTAGGATGCAGAAGAACAAACAAGTGTTGATGGTCAACAAGACTACTAATTTCAAGAAGAAGGGCAAGTCCAAGAAGAAATCTACTGGTGTCGGTAAGACTGCCTCCCAGAAGAAGAACACGGGCGGATCCAACAAAGAGACTGAATGTTTATACTAGAGACAGAAGGGTCACTGGAGGCGAAACAACAAGAAGTACTTAGCAGATAAGAAGAACGGTTCTTCAGACAAAGGTATAATTGGTATACAATATTAATGTTGTTTTACTTGTTTCTGTATGTCATAAGTATTTGATACTAATTGGTTGCCTTTAATTTGCAATCCGATATAGGAACTACTAAAAGCTCATAAGTTGAGAATAAATAAAGACAAGATGATAGTCAAGGATGGTAATGGGATTGCTGGTCAAGACTGATGGAGTCTATCTTTAAGATTTATCTTAGGTTCAAATAATAGTTATGACGTTCCGGAGTTGTATAAGACATTATCTTTTGGATTATTCAATGGGCATTCTTATAAAGTTTTGAACAATAGTTGTTGAAGTTATTATAATAATATGTATTGGATTTACCACAAGTTTCGATGGTTTATTCTTGAAATCTTGATTTAAAATATTACAACATTTATGCTAAACGTGTTAAGAAGACTAATAAGTTCCAGATGTATATATCTCTGCCTAGATACATCGAGAATAATCTTCATATAGATGAAGTATTCATCATCGTGATCGATAAAATACATAATGATGTATAAAACCGATAGACAGAAACAGAGTATGGGGGATAAATTAACTTCATTAAAATAAGTAAAAAAGTTTTATTCAGGGTGAATACTTGAATAGTTCAACAGAATTTCAGAATCTTATTGAATAGTTCAAATATTTTAATGAAGATTAAGGATCAATATGACAATTGATATTGTGATTCTTCATTTGAAGAAATAGATGTAAAGTCATAAGTTTAGTAAGATTGTTTAAATAAAAATGAAATTATTATATCTGCTATTCATAGCCGGGGTATAACCGAAACAAAAAAATATACACTAAAATAAAAAACCACGTATAGATCTTGTTAAAATTAAATCATATGAGATATGAACATTATTTAACAAGATGACAGTTGAATTGTAGGTTTATATGATTTCTCCAAGTGAAATATCCAAGAGACAAAAATGTTTGTCACAAATAGACATTGTTTAAGAAAAGGGTTTTCTTGTCAAAGGAATAAGTGGGAGGATGTTATAGCTTAAAAAATTAGCGAATCTTTAACGGTACAAAACTAATTAGAATTTGTTCCAATAATTTATTTACAAGATATACCATTAATTACTACATTAGATGTAAAAAAATTCTAAAAAGCTAAAACATGATCATGACCATCGTTAAATTTATGAAATGACACGACAAAGTTTTTCATCTTGTAAGAAGATGAATGTGAACACTACAAGGAAACAAAGGTGGCACCTAGCTCATATGAAATTGTCCTTGGTCATGCACACCGGAATGAAAATTCAATCAAGTTTGGAACTTAGTTGTTATTTTCTGACAAGTTTAAAACTTGAAAATACTTCAAGGAGTGTGAAGTAAAAGAAGGATTCAAAACAGGTTTCCTTAATTGGGAAAATGATGTATGAATGATACAACCAGAAAAGTTTTTATCCTCGAGATAACCGGATGAATGTGCAAACTTCAAAAACCGTTTGAAGATTTGAACTAGCATTGTATTTTGGACTTGTACAAAAGTATTTTTTGTGTAAAATTCAGTGGAATCTATGTAATGTTTCTAAGTCATATATGTAAGACATATCATGAAATAAAACTTCCATGTACTGACAAAATAGTTTTGTAGAACTCAGTGGGAGTTGTATAATTGTTTTGATCCTATATGTACTAGTACGTATACACGTGCAAGCGCACGTCTTAATTTAAAGCAAATAGAAATTATAGGGATATACAAATGCTGATATTAGTTAAATATCATAAAAGCAACAAGTAGTGTTAATGCCAAAAAACTGTACGTTCATCTTAAAACAAAACTTTACGTTGGTTCACTTTATCCACATTCACCTATTAAACCATATTGCTTGGGCTCAACCTAGCCATCATGCGGTCATGTGTCAACACGGCCCATTAGACACCAGTTATGGGCTTCATTTTTTGGAGGGGGCACGTGAGTTCTAGAAGACAGTGGAGGTAGCAGCAGTCTACTGTTCATGCGAATCCTGCTTATATTGGCCGTTGGATTTAGGAGGCCAACGGTTATGATTCATGCTCTTAGTCCATCTTAAAATTGGTACACTATAGTAGTAGTAAGTAGCACATGCTTTGCATGCTTAGAATCAGTCTCATCTCAAATTTAAATTTCAGCAAATTTCAAAACTTTAGTGTTAATTATCACAGTGTTGCAAAATTATATAATTTCCCATATGGCACGCAATAAAGCAATCCAATAACTCGGCCATTTATTCTTACTTAATGATACACGTTGTTTGTGGAAACAGCATAAAAGATGGTTACATGATGCAATATCCATGAATTACTATGATGTAAGGGGATTTATTCTCATACTACAATTTATATTTTAAAATGTCAAATTTGAATTAAAAGTATGATTCATAAACGGGTATGCATAAACTGATTCTAGTATATCAATTTCCAAAATTGTCCGTTCCACTATATTTCTCTACACAATCCACAATGGACCGTCTAGCTAAGTCCTCCGTATATAAATTGGGATATATAAGAAACATATATTATTGCACGAATAGATTTTCTGTATGAAATTTTCTTGCCATGAAGTAAAGTTTTTGTTTTCTTATTTTCACATCCATTCAATATTTTTCCCTAAAAATGTTTATCTCCATATTTTATCCATAAAAAAGCTCCCTATAATCACCGCATGAAATCTTCCAACCACCTTTGTCTGTTCCCTTTTGTCCATTTTGATGACAAGTATTTCCGGACGAAGGGAGTACTTCTCACGCCATTCCCTGGATCCGTATCTTGCACTACAGATCGCTTCCATTCATCCATTAAAAACACTCAAAAGACATATAACCTCCCTGCCAACGCTATTATCGTGCGCTGCCGGCCCTCATGGTCTCGATGCCAGTGCGTATGCCATGGGATGTACGGTTGGCCCGGCCAGATACGCATACGGATGGAGTGGGCAGCAGCAGTAAGCAGGTGAACTTTTCCTGCATGGCCGCATGGGTAATCTGTAGATGGTTCTGGAATACAACAGTATCTTCGCTGGTACTGTAGCGTGTACTGTAGATGCGAATCCCAGCAGTTTGAACCATTGGATGGACTTTATCAACGGCTAAGGTTGATTCCTGGCCATCAAGTTTAAAAGTTTGCAACTGATACACTATATAGTAGTATAGATATGACATATTATGGAATAGAAATAATATAAAGTTCCTAAGCACATAACATAATGATTTTGAAAACAAATTTTCCATCAAAGTGTAAAGCAAAATATTGGGCATGAAAGGATCTATGAAGATATATCAAGATGTCTGATTAAGCTAAAAATAAAGTTTAAAAGGAGAGTTTTAAAATATAAAGAAAAATGTTTTCTTTAAATGTCATATAACTTGATGCTTATGAATGATAAGCTTGGAAGATAAAATTATCTTGATAAGTTATGATATATAATGGCCAATGTATATTTACTAAAAGTTAGTAAGTAAAAAGATGAAAGGATAAAAATGTTTATTTCAAGGCATCGAGGTTGAAATTCATTATTAAGAATATATGAATATCAAACTTCATAGTTGGGCTATAATAATTCAGAATTATATATGAACACATTCTTTTAATCTATAAACGGATGTAAGTCTTGAAAACATAAGATGTTTCAATTTTTTATTTGAATCAATAATTGTCTTGATGTAAATGTTTTGTCTGAATAGATGTTGCAAGAGTTGTAAGTGACCCATAAAGGTTATGCAAGAAGAATCTTTATAAAGTGGGTTAATTCAAGATATGATCAAGAAGAGTCTTGCATAAGAATATTATGATCGTAAATCCAATAATATTTGTATTATGAATAAAATATTATGGTTGAAAAGCTAGATGGATTAAGATTTGAGAAGCAAACAATACCGGACACAAATATCACAAAGTTTTGAGTTTGTCAAAACTAATGACGAAGGTTCTGCCACAAGCAATGCATTAATAACACAAGATAAGTTGTTAAGTGTTATGAAACTAGATTATCGACTCTAGTGCAAGTTGGAGACTATTAGAAATATGCCCTAGAGGCTATAATATTGTATTATTATATTTTCATTATTCATAATTAAGTGTTTATATTTTATGCTTTAACTGCTATGATCCTGGAATATGTGATTCTGTGGAAAACACATATGCACGTGTGGAACGATAAACGGTCAAACAATAGGTTCCCGGTCCAGCCTCTAGGACTAGCTCAAGTGTTGTTGGTGATCAAGTTTTATAGATCCTAGGATATCGTTAGGCGCAATGATAGTCCTAAAACAACATTGAGGGTATGACGTTAGAAGAAATTATATTGAATCGACCCAATCTTGTATGTTATACTTTGTGGTCATATCGTCTGAAATCATCTGTTATAACACGGAGTCTTAGCATATGGACTTTAGTTCCTCAGACCATGAGAGTGTCTCGGTTACTTCTTACCAGACGGTGGACTTTGGGGTTGCTCAAATGTCATTTGTAACAAGGTGATCATAACAATAACTTTCAGGTTCACCAAAAAGTTTGACAAATGAACGAATAACTCGAGGGTGAGATTTGCTCCTCCGTAGATGAAGATATATTCTTAGGGCCTCGGTGTGACGACATCCATCATCGTTTTGCCAGACACAGGTGACTACGTCACGGGGATGCCGAAACACGTCAGCAAAAAAGAAGAACAAAACCGGTAACGGGAGTATATTGGGCATGGTGATGACCCAAGAGGATACCGATGCACACCGGGTTTTGTAAATTTTCACAAAGCAAACGGAACGTCACATGATAACCAAAGGTTCAATCAAATATCCGTGTAATCATGGGGACCAACATGGATGTCCACGGTTCCGCTATTAGTCATTGAACGAAGTTGTTTCGTTCAAATCTATGTGTTACCGAACCTACAGGGTCACAAGCTTAAGGTAATCATGATCTGCTGACAGTTAATGGAACAGGAATGATGAGAATATATTTGTGAAATAGTTTCATTAATATCCGGAATAGTTCCGAGAGGTTCCGAAAGCGTTTCGCGGTCACTGGAAGGGTTTCAATGAATATCAGATAATACCGGGTATTACCGATCAACGGGGCATAAAAGGCCAAGAAGGGGAAGGAGACTTGGGCCATAAAGGCCCAAGTGGAGGTGGCACCCCCTTTCCTTG
>LR738709.1:174453335-174497707 GCA_902687465.1 Secale cereale | reverse complement strand
ACTAGGGGTGGTTGTTGGACTTCCCCCCTAGGCCGACGCACCAAGGGAGGTCTTTTCTCCCATGTGTCTGCCCTCTCCTCCCTCCTAAACCTATATATACTAGAGGTTTTCCACCCTTTTGAGTACTAGTTTTTGGGTGCCTCTTCCAGTTGATCTAGTTCTAGTTCTAGTTGGTCCTAGACTAATTAGAGCTAGCCATAGCTACCTCTGATCCTCATAGTTAGAGGTCCAGTTTGGTTCTAATCTCCTCCCTCTAATTCTCCGGTGACGATTAGCTCTGGACGGCGAAGTGCTGCCGGATCGTCAAGACCGTACGCTTGCAACCAAGTTGAGAGGTCGTGCTTTCGGTCTTCTGTTCGAGGGATCATTCGAGGGCGGTTCGCGGGATCGTCATCATCGTTTGAGGGACATTGAGCACGATCTACATCGACTCTTCCTCTTCCGCTGCACTCTGGACTTGGTAACGATCGTTGATCCCGACCCGTATGCATCTTCATATTGATCTTGGTGATCGTAGGTGTGATTTTTTTGTTTTCTAATATGTTTCCCAACAGAATCATACTTTATTCAAAACCCTCACAAGCACAAAATAATTTTATTGACATGCATATGAACTACTAATAAAACTATACCATGTCCTACTGTAGGGCTACAATCATTTGATTTACGTGGACAAACATGAATTGGAAGCAAAACACAACGTCTTTGGTGCCTGCCGAAGAACAAGTAAACACATCATATGAACCTCCATGACTGCTCGCGCCTAGGCAAAATCAATCATCACACACCCCTCGCTCGCACATCCCACCCAACCTCCCCACCCCATCCTCGCGTGCCCAGGAAAAAGTGAACACACTAATGAACGACAAACAAAAAGTCGGCAAAAAAGGAGAGATGAGATGTGGGTGGTTTACTTACTCCCTTGGGCAGAGCGTCGATCGCTCAAAGCTCAAGGGCGGTTTTGATGGCGGATATAATTAAAACCATTTTACAAGAAAGGATATGATAAAAGTCAAATAAAATACTAAAAAATAATGTTAAGTTATTTTCTTAAAAACCAATTATATAACAAAGGATGTGATTAAAAAAGGTCTGCCTCCCTTTGCAACTTGGGGCCCTTGAGTTGCGAGTTAGGACTCGGCTAGCATCTAGCGCAACCGACAACTACCAAGAAAATCAGGGCCAACTTGCGAGTCAACGCTTGACTTGCAACTAGGTTAAAAAACAACCATGAAAACCAAAAACTCCCCCATTTCCAAGTCAGAGTCCGACATACAACTATGGCCTCGCGTTGCGAGGGATCGAGTTGCAACTGGTTCAACTGTAACTATGAAAAACAAGCGCCCAATTGCTAGTCAAAGGCTGACTTGCAACTAGACGCCGTCAAGTTGTGAGTTAGGGGTTAGCTTGCAAGCCGGGGCTTGGCTTGCAGCTAGTTTCAATAACAACCATGAAAAACAAAATCCCCCTTCACCACGCCCAGTTGCAAGTCAGGGTCCGAATTGCAACTATGGACTCGAGTTGCAAGTCAAGGACTATCTTGCAAAATTGGAGCAACCTACGACTACAAGAAAAGCATGGCCAGTTATAAGTCAAGGCTGGGCTTGCAACTAGCAAAAAGCCCCTAGTTGCAACTCAATGGCTAACATACGACGAGTCAGTGTCCGACTTGCAACTAGGTCAACTAGAACTATGAAAAACGAGCACCCAGTTGTGAGTTGAAGGATTACTTGCAACTAGGGGACGTCAAGTTGAAACGTAAGGACCATCTTGCAACTTGAGGGGTGACTTGCAACTCGGTTCAGTAACGACCACGAAAAACAAAGATCCCCGCCCCGGTTGCAAGTCAGGGCTGTCTTGCAACTATAGCCTCGAGTTGTGAGTCAGGGTCTGACTTGCAACTAGGTCAACTACAACTACGACAAACAAAACAAAGCCTCCCTAGTTGTGAGTCACGTGTTGAGTTTCAACTTGAGGCCCTCGAGTTGCGAGTCGGGGGCCAACTTGCAATTGGGGCAACCTACAACTACAAAAAAGTCGGGGCCAATTGCAAGTCGAGGCTCGACATGCAACTAACAAAAGCCCCCCAATTGTGAGTCAAATGGTAGAATTGCAAATATTGCCCTGAGTTGCGAGTTAGTGTCCAACTTGCAACTGGGTCAAGTAGAAACTAAAACAAAGCATCCAATTGTGAGTGAAAGGTTGACTTGCAACTAGGGGTCCTTGAGTTGCGAGTCAAGGGCCAACTTGCAAGTTGAGGCTTGACTTGCAACTAGGATCGACAACAACCATGAAAAACAAAGCCCCCCACCCTGCCCCAGTTGCAAGTCACGGTCCGACTTGCAACTGTGGCCTCGAGTTGCGAGTCAGGGTCCGACTTGCAATTGGGTCAACATAAAATACGAAAAAACAAAGACCCCCAGTTGCGAGTGGAGTGTTGGCTTGCAACTCGGGACACTCAAGTTGCGAGTCAGTGACCGGCTTGCTACTAGGGCAACCCACAACTACAATAAAATTGAGGCTAGTTGTAGGTTTAATTAGGCTTGACTTGCAACTAACAAAAAGCCACAACTTGTGAGTCAAATGGTTGAATTGTAACTATTCCCTCGAGTTGCAAAGTCAGTGTCTGATTTGCAACTGGACCAACTACAAAATACAAAAAAGCACCCAATTGCAATCAAAGGTTTACTTGCAAATAGGGTCCCTCGAGTGGCGAATAATGGGCCACCTTGCAAGCCGGGGCTTGACTTGCAAGTTGGCTCAACGACAAACACAAAAAATAAAGCCCCCCAAAGTTGCAAGTCAACGCCAGACTTGCAACTATGGCCTCAAGTTGCGATTTAGGTCCAACTTGCAACTGGATCAACTACAACTACTACAAAAACAAAGCCCCGGAGTTGCAAGTCAACTTTACTTGCAACCCAGGGCACTCAATTGCGAGTCAGGGTCAGACTGACAACTTAGTCAACCAGAACTATGAAAAGCAAGCACCTAGTTGCAAGTCGAAGGTTGACTTACAACTAGGTTCAGCAACAACCATGAAAAACTAAGCCCCCACCCCCATTGCAAGTCAGGGTCCAACTTTCAACCGTGGCTTCGAGTTGCGAGTTAGGGTCTGACTTGCAATTGGGTCTACTACAACTATGACAAGACAAAGACCCCCCGTTGTGAGTCGAGTGTTGGCTTGCAACTCAGGGCACTCAAGTTGTGAGTTTGTGGCTGACTTGCAACTGGGGCAACCTACAACTATAAAAGAAGATGGGGTTAGTTTCTAAAATCGAGGCATGGCTTGCAACCAACAAAACGCCCCCTAGTTGTGAGTCAAAATGGTTGACATGCAATTGTTGCGAGTTAGTGTCCCACTTGCAACTGGGCCAACTGAAAACTACAAAAAATAAACCGGGTAGCAAGTCAAAGGTTCACTTGCAACTAAGGGCCCTCTAATTGTGAGTCAAGGGCCAACTTGCAAGTAAAGGCTTGACTTGCAACTAGGTTCAACAACAAAAACGAAAAACAAAGCTCCCACCAGTTACAAGTCAGTGTCTAACTTGCAGCTGTGGCCTCGAGTTGCGAGTCACGGTCCGACTTGCAACTGGGTGAACTAAAACTACAATAACCAAATGGTTAACTTCCTCCAGTTTACCACAGATGTGTGTGGTCTCATGACCCCTGTACACATCCACAACGTATCTGCGGCCGTGCGCTTTGAAGTTCATGAAACCACCAGACAAGTGCTAGGGAACTGGTCGATAGCAGAGCATGGGAGTATCTGAAAAAACATAGATATGAACTTGTGCAAATAAAATGAATAATAAAATTTAAAACAAACAAAAAAGGGATTATAACACTAGGGGAAAAAAGAGACAAATATATATGGCAGAAATTTTACTACAAAGGTTTTATCGGCATTGCGAAGATACATACCGAAGCTCCAACCATTTTCACTCTGACAATGCGAAAAGCAAACCGAGCAAAGCATACTGGTCAAAGCAACAAAGATAAAAAAAAGTGGCATCCTGATAGAACTTTGCCAGTTAAACATAAACTTCCATGAACAAGCTATATTATCGACAAAAAGCCTGCAAGAACTACATCAACAAAACTACACTGAAAACCTATTTTGAAAACAAATGCTTTCAAGCCATGGATTTCCTAAAAAGAAAAGAGATATTCCCTGTAGTCATAAGTGTCGTTTATAGATTCATTGACTACTTAACAAAAACAAAACAACATGACCTATTGACTTCATACCACAAAAATGTTGGCTAGTTTCTGACGATGGACAATAACATTAGTATTGTATAAAAGGGAACATCATAAATGTAGCATAAAAACATGTCATTTCTCATCAACACAAATGCATATTTAAGAAGTTATAGACAAACTACAAAAGATAAGTCAAATAACATACTTCACTAAAAAAATCACATAGAAAAATAAAGATGTGTTCTACCAATGCAACAACCTAAATTGTGCTATTCGTACTTTGGGTGAGATCTGAAAAGGTTTGGATGAGATAAAAAAAATATAGGGTGGGATTCTAATGGAACTTTGCTAAGAAGATAGCCCAAACAACAACATATATGGAGCGTATCATTTAGCCCATAAAAAGCATCCAAAAACTCTATTATTCGCATCCTCACATAGATAGCATTGAAAAAAATATACCACATATAACCATTGACACTGACATATGTGGCAGAATAAGCAGTTACACCGACTGCCATAGCTAGCAAATATGAAATTTTGTCTGAAACATATGCTAACACTGACGAAACTGTCGAAACTAGTAAATAATATTCATACATACAAAGTAACTGAAAAAAAACAAAAATAGTTTCAGAAGATACATCACAGGAAAAATATGAGATCTACTAACAAAAAATCACCCAAAAATTGAAAAACAAAACACACATAGTATACCGGATGAGATATATCAAAATAAAAAAGAATCACCAGATTCAATTGTTGCGTGTAGTACCAAAAAAGAGGCAGATGCACACACATACTCTCTTCTTTGCATCCTAAGTAGCAATGCAAAATTTATAAGAAATAAAGTGTTCTACTTACGAAGATCACCATCAGTATGAGCAGTGCTTGTGTAGGAAACAAAAGGACAAATTCAAAACTGTTAGAAGTGGTTTGCAGTCACTACTAATCTATTATCATGCATAACTATTGCGGATACTCAAACAAGAGCAAATGAAAACTCCATCTCCAGGCACAACAAAAAAGATTCTCAATGTGTGGGGACCCCGACTTAGAAGTCGAGATCACCGAATGCGGATACTCAATGCTCACTGAACACACAGAAGCTGAAATAACAAGAGTCTTACATCCATACAAATAGTCTTACACGAATTATGGCCATTATGGCCAAGTCTTATATAGATAGAGCCTCACGGGCTGAATAGGAAATAACTCAAATAGCGGAAGTCTTCGATAACAGGTAGAACCCATGCCATCTGCCTTAACCCTACAGGCATTCTGACTGGGATAGCGTCCTAGTTCGCATGTTCGTCTCCAAAGAACTCTTCCTCGTATTCCAGTTCTTCCATGCCTGGCCAATTAAATAACCAGTGGCAAGCCAATGAGTACTTTGAATGTACTCGCAAGCAACCCATGATGTGGTAACAATGCAATGGAACAATAATGAACAATCTAGCAGAAAGCTAGAACTATATGCTATCATCAAGTGTATGCATCAATAACCACGCGTAACCTCGAAAACAGGTTACCGGTATCAACATGAATATGATTCAACTCATCGAGTCAAGTCACCATCCTTGACTTATCACACACATTCCAACACTGATGAAGTAAAATTCTGGACATAGTTTAAGTAGCACCACCCAACTGTCCATGACCGTGGACACGGCTATTCGAATAGTTTTACACTCTGCAGAGGTTGTACACTTTACACACAAGATCCGGGGAACTTCCGTGTCATCCACGACCCGCGGTACCTCAAGTACCCGGGGTAAGCACCCGGTCATTACCTTTCCTTAGACGACACTAACATAGAGTCCACTCGTTGGTACACGGCCCTCGGGTACAAACAATAGATCACGGGACTTGCCCTAATTTCAATGTCACGCGTACCCGAAGGGACCAACGGTGTGTCCGGTGCCCTGTAAAAACAGTCATGGTCGTCTATCCAAGCACGACCCCGTCCCGGGAAAGACCTCAAGTCTTCCCGTCACTAGCAATGCGGGCACCATGCTAGTATCGACCTAAGTAATCAATAAAGCCCCGTCCCATAAGGGGTAGTGTGGTTGCACATGTTTGTTGGGACGGTAGTCACACATAAATCTAATCCATCATTCCACCATGCACATGATTTACCGGCACATCACTTCTTTCTCAAGTGATGACCTAACACATCATCACCCTCGGGCATTAGGGGCACCCGATGGGTTCATGCAAAGATGTCGACTACGAGGGTTCATATCACACATGCATCATATAAGCACCATGACCATCTATTTGCATGACATCTAGCACTTAGCAAGATCAAGATCAAGCATGCTTCATGTGGTGGAATTAACTAGGTTACCATCGTAACCCTAATATCATGCATCGGAAACAAACGGGTTCCGAGGAACAAGTGTATCATGGTCAAAGGGCTGCTTGCCTGGATTGGCTTGGTCTTCAAAGTCTTCAAATCCTTCTCCTTCTTCTTCCACAGCAACTTCGTCAAATACGGGATCTATACGTCGCATAATAATAACGAAAAATAAGAATACAAACAAAACAGAAAAATCAAAGTGCTCAGAAAAATGTCAACTCATTTTTGTAAAATACTAGAGGGATTTCTAAGATGGGGAAAAAATCTTAGTTGGAGTTTTGGAGTAACAGAATAGAATATATTGATTTTTGAACAGGAGTATTACTGCCCAAATTTGAATTTAAATTTGAACAGTACAACAAAGTTTCATGGATTTGAGTGAAAGTAGTACCATTAAATAGGTTGGAATATTACAAGATTTTAGGAGTTGGAATTATTTAATTTGGATCATTTTTCTTTTCTGTAGAAATGTTTACAACATTAACAGAAAAGAAAAGGAAAAAGGGTCCTGTGCACTGGGCCAGAGAAGGCCACAGTGCACGGCCCAGACGGATCGGCCCAGCCGCACGGGAGCCTGCGCGCGCACGTCAGGTTTTTAAACCTGACGGGCGGGGCCCGTGGATCAGTGGCACAGAGGAGGGGGAGAGAGGTGAGGGGATGACAGGCGGGGCCCACCTGTCATCTCTAACCCCACGACCACGGCGACGGCGAGCTCACCGGCGAGGTTTCCGGCCACGGCGACGGCAACGGAGGCCAGGGATGGACTCAGCGTCGAGTGGCGGTTGTAGTGGTGGTGGTGCGGCACGGCGGGGAGGACCGGTTCACCGGCGGCGAGGTGGGACGGTGGAAGCTCGTCGGAGGGTGGTTGCTGCGGCCGTTTCTGACTGCGAACGGAGGGGGAAACAGGGGGAAAAGAGTCAGTGAAGCACGGCGGTTCCGAAACGGGTGGAAGGAAAGGCAGGGGAGGCCCGTACCACGAGATCGCCGGCGGCCCGATGCGGCGGCGCTCCGGTCGATCCCGAGCACTGGGACCTCTTGGGGTCGAACTGGAGGTGCTGGGGGGCTCAGTGGAGAGGAGTGAGGCTGGTGATGGTGCTGGAGAGGCTCGGGAGGGGCTATAAATAGGGGCTCGACGGAGGCCCGTGGTCCAGTGCGCCGGCGAGCTCCGGCTCGAGGCTACAGCGCACGGGAGGCCAGGGGAATGGGTCCATGGAGTTCCTGGACGAGCTCCACGTCCAGCTGAGGGAGAAAGAGAAGCGGGGGAGCGTCAGAAGCGTGCGCGCGTGCGAGGCAGAGGAGTGGCCGCCGCGGGCGGCCAGCGCGCGTGCGACGACGGCCACTGGAGGGCGCAGGAGGAGGGGGGACAGCGCCGGGGAGGTCGCGGACGTCGAGGGGCCTCGACTAGCGCGAGGGGGAGGCCCGAGGCTGTCGGGGTCAGCGATTGGCCGGAGGCACCGTGCGGAGGTGCACTATTGCGCGCTCCAGAGCGTGCGTATGGCTGGCATCAGCGCGCTCTCGCCGGTTTGGTCCAAACCAGCGTGTCCAACAGTGTCCAGCACGTTGAGGGAGGAGTAAAGAAAGGGCCTGAGGCCTTGGATGCCCTGGAGATGCTGAGAGAGAGAGGGGGCTGGTAAAATGGTGAAAGCTTGCTGTACAGCAAGGTAAAACAGGGGTTTCACCCTTCAATCATGGAGCTGAGGTGCTGGGAAAGTTACTGGAGGTAGCTGGTAACTCAATGAGCATGTGGTAAGAAGTTGAGGCCATGGAGAAAAGTAAAAGTGATCAAGTTGGAGGTTTTAGAAAATCTGCAGAAGGTGTTTGATCAGTGTTTGGTCAAGTAAATGAATTCCACTTGACATGGCACTTAACAGGGTTGAAAGACATGAGAAAATAGGGTGCTTCACCAAATTTGGGCTCATTTGAAGAAACTAGCCAATGTAACTTTGGTGAACCCTAGAAATCAACAGAAACAGTTTCATCTTGATTGAGTCAAGCTAATCATCTCCCCTTGATGCACCACTTGGTGTAGCATCATCATTTGGGGTATTGATCATGCCCACAAAGTTTGAAGCTCCAGATAAAAAGTTGGTAATGTAAAGTTGTTCAAATTTGCATTTGAACAGAAAGGGTTTTGAGGTGATCTGATCAAGTTGCTCTATTCCAAATCTTGTGCCATTTGGTCTAGATGCCTTATTAGGTCAGTCTAGCATGTGCACCAAGTTTGAGAGCATTTGGACAAGTTTGGCAATGTAAAGTTGCTTAACTTCAAATATGGACAGAATGGTTATGAAGGGGTTTGAGGATGTTTTCTTGCTTCCCAAGGCATGGGACTTGGCAAGATCATCAAATATGTCATATATGACATGATAGAATTTCCCTGGAATTTTTGGAGAAAGTTTCCTTTGTAAATATTTCAAAAGCTTGAAATATCCAGAAAGGGTTTTAGAGGGTTTAGCCCATTATTTTGAACATGACCAAGTGTTGAAACTCTTATATATGGACAATATATGTCCTATGAGTCTCTCTGAATTTTGGCAAATATTTTTTTGAAACAGTTAAATAATTTTCTCCTATTAAAAACCATTTCTGGCCTTAAGAAAAAGCTTTTAAATAAAATAGGAAAATAACTTTTAAAATTATACCTTTGTGGTTTCTGGGAGTCCTATGACTACTAGGTCTCAAATAAACCTTTTGAAATAATTTTCTCACCCTAAATCAAGTACTTGCAGTGCAAATCTCAATTCAGGGGTTTTTGGAAAACTAAATTTATAAAATACTTTTTGGCCAAATTAATTTTGTAAGAAAATACTATACTGTTATATAACACTTGACATGATCATTGGGCAGAAGTTTTGGGTATGGAGATGAAATCTACAAGAGGTCATAGTTGACTTTAATGAGCACATGAAAAAGCACATGAAGAAAACTCAATTCCAAATAAAAGCCAAATGATGCTAAAAATTTTTGCTGGTCCAAATTTTCACGCTTCAAAGATACAAATAACATGTTACAAAATGCAGGGTGTGACAGACCTACCCCCCTTACAAGAATCTCATCCCCGAGATTCCTAAACTAGGGCTTAAAAGAGGTCGGGAAACTCGGATCTAAGATAGTCTTCTTGTTTCCAGGTTGCTTCTGCTTCGGTGTGGTTGCTCCACTGGACCTTGAAGTACTTGATGGTACGGCTCCGCGTACGTCGTTCTGCTTCGTCCAGAATGCGAATGGGCTTCTCGCGGTAGGTCAAATCAGGCTGCAGATCAATGGCTTGGTGATCCACATCCTTGTAGAGACTGGGCTTGTCTGGAACTTGGAGACATTTCCGGAGTTGTGACACATGGAATACATTGTGCACATTGGATAGCTCAGGTGGTAGTTCCAACTGATAAGCCACTTCTCCTCGTCGTGCAGTGATCTCAAAGGGTCCAATGAACCTTGGTGCGAGCTTCCCCTTGACATGGAAACGCTTGGTTCCCTTCAGAGGAGTTACCCGCAGGTACACATGATCCCCGACATGGAAACTCATGTCTCGGCGTCGAGTGTCAGCATAACTCTTTTGCCTTGACTTGGCTGCCTTTAATCGCTCTCTGACTAGTTGGACTTGCTCTTCTGCTGCGCGGAGATTATCCGGTCCAAAGACTAGTCCTTCTCCAGTCTCTGACCAGTTGAGGGGTGTGCGACACCTGCGTCCGAACAACACCTCAAATGGTGCCATCTGAAGGCTTGACTGGTAACTGTTGTTATAGGAGAACTTGGCAAAAGGGAGACAGTCTTCCCACTTGGCTCCATATGCCAGGACACAGGCTCGGAGCATGTCTTCGAGAATCTGATTGAGTCGCTCTGTCTGACCTCCGGTCTGTGGGTGGAAAGCTGTGCTGAAAGACAACTTGGTTCCCAGGGCTTCTTGGAACTTCTTCCAGAAGCTTGAGTTGAACTGGGTTCCTCGATCTGACACAATCTCCTTGGGAACACCGTGAAGACTTACGATTCGGTCGATGTAGAGGGCTGCCAGCCGGTTGCCATCATAAGTGGTCTTGACAGGAATGAAGTGGGCCACCTTGGTCAAATGATCGACTATGACCCAAATGGAGTCATGTCCTTTATTCAACCTTGGTAATCCAGTGATGAAGTCCATTCCGACTTTATCCCACTTCCACTCAGGAACCTTGAGTGGTTGAAGCAATCCAGCGGGTCGCTGATATTCAGCCTTGACCCTTTGGCACACATCACACCTTGCAACATAGGTTGCAATCTCTCTCGTCATACCGTGCCACCAGAATCGTGCCTTCAAGTCTTGGTACATCTTGGTTCCTCCGGGGTGGATGGAATACGGAGTGTCGTGGGCTTCTTGCAGAATCAGCATCTTCAGCTCGGTGTTGTTTGGTACGCAGAGACGACCTTTGTACCAAACAATCCCGTGCTCGTCTTCGGAGAATCCTGGGGCCTTGCCCAGCTTCATCTTCTTCTTGATGCCTTCGATGCTTGCGTGTCCATCTTGAGCCTTCTTGACGTCGTCCATCAGGGTTGGTCTGACTTCCAAATGATCCAGAAATCTGGGGGTGACCAATTCCAAACTGAATTGTTCGATCTCCTTAAACAAGGCTGGCTGCCTTTCTTGAATAACGGCATTCAAAAAGAGCAAGCCTTCCTGCTTAAGGCATCGGCCACCACGTTAGCCTTCCCAGGGTGATACTGAACACTGAGGTCATAATCTTTGATGAGTTCCAACCATCTCCGCTGCCTCATGTTCAATTCCTTTTGGGTGAAAATGTACTTCAGACTTTTGTGGTCTGTGTAAATCTCACACCGTTTCCCTAGGAGGTAATGCCGCCATGTCTTCAAGGCATGAACTACTGCCGCTAGCTCAAGATCGTGAGTAGCGTAGTTCTCCTCATGGGGTCGTAGCTGCATGGAGAGGTATGCTATGACGCGGCCTTCTTGCATCAGAACGCTTCCCAATCCGGTTCGAGAGGCATCACAATATATCACGAACTCCTTGTAAATATCAGGTGTTGCCAGAACTGGGGCGGTGGTCAATCTCTTCTTGAGCTCTTGGAAGCTCTCTTCGCATTTTGGCGTCCACTCGAACTTCTTGTCCTTTTTGAGGAGCTGAGTCATTGGTCGTGCAATGCTAGAGAATCCTTCCACGAACTTGCGGTAATAGCCCGCTAGTCCGAGGAAGCTTCTAACTTCCTTGACGGTCGTTGGAGATTGCCATTGGGTCACAGCTTCGATCTTTGCAGGATCAATAGATAATCCTTCCTCGGTCAAGACATGACCTAAGAATCCAACTTTATGCAGCCAGAATTCACACTTGCTGAATTTGGCATACAGTTGGTGCTCACGAAGCTTGTCTAGGACCATCCTCAGATGCTGCTCATGCTCTTCCTCCGACTTCGAGAACACAAGAATGTCATCAATGAAGACAACAACAAACTTGTCCAAATATTCCATGAAGACTTTATTCATGAGATACATGAAGTAAGCTGGGGCATTGGTTAACCCAAAAGACATGACCGTGCACTCGTACAGGCCATATCTGGTTACGAATGCCGTCTTCGGAATATCTTGGGGTCTAATCTTCAGCTGGTAATACCCAGATCTGAGGTCGATCTTGGAAAATACCTTGGCTCCGCTGAGCTGATCAAACAGATCTTCGATCTTGGGAAGTGGATACTTGTTCTTGATTGTAACTTCATTGAGGGAACGATAGTCAATGCATAAGCGTATGGTACCGTCCCTCTTTGCCACAAACAGAACAGGAGATCCCCAAGGGGAGGCACTCGGGCGGATAAATCCCTTCCTTAGCTGCTCTTCTAGCTGCTTCTTCAACTCGGCTAATTCTTCCGTCCCCATTCTATAAGGCTTCTTATAGATGGGTCCTGCTCCGGGCACGAGCTCGATGATGAACTCAATGTCACGGTCAGGGGGCATTCCCGGTAGTTCATCCGGAAAGACATCAGGATACTCACATACCACCGGCACTTGATCTAGCCCAACTTCAGACAGACAGTTGACTTTAGCGGCTTGAGCGGAAGAGGAGTTGGGAGCAAACTTGACTTCGACTCCTTGGTCATTGGTCACAGTGACTGTCCGATTGGCACAGTCTAACAAGCCTTGGTGCTTGCTGAGCCAATTCATGCCTAGGATCACATCCAAGCCTTGCGATCTCAGGACGATAAGGTCTGCTAGGAAGTCTACACCGTTAATGGTAATACCGACTCCTTTACAGCCTATCTTGGCTCTCATCTCGGCTCCGGGGGTTTGTACCACCATAGGGTTATTCAGGGGTGTAGGGGTCATGCCACTTTTTAATGCAAATCTTTGAGTGACAAATGAATGCGTTGCTCCAGAATCAAACAAGACAGTTGCAGGTGCTGAGTTGACAAGGAACGTACCCAGCACGACGTCCGGGTCTTCCTGGGCTTCTTCAGCAGTGACGTGATTCACACGCCCCTTCCCATGGTTTGGTGGATTGCGAGGAGCTGGGTTCCTTGGTGGCATTGCACGGCCTTGTCCCTGGTTCTGCGCATTGGGGCGCGGGGCATCAGGCTTCTTGTTGGGGCACACCCTTGAGATGTGTCCGGGCTGACCACATCCAAAGCAAGTGACTTGGTTTGGATTGATCTTGTTGCCACCACTGGTATTGGGGTTGAAAGCTGGCCTGGGGTTGGCATACTGCTGAGGCTGAGGATTGGCACGAGGTGCAGGAGCTCTTGGCTGCTGATAGGTTGGCTTGGCCAGGGCTGACTGCCACGGACGAGGCTTCTGGTTGCTGGAACTTCCCTTACTGACCAACTTGCGCTTGCGAGTGTCTTCCAAAGCACGCCGCTTGTCTTCAAGCATAAGTGCCTTGTTCACCAGGTCAGGGAAAGACGGGCAGTCGCACACGACAAGCGAGTATTGCAAAGTCTGATTAAGGCCTTCCATGAAGCGCTCCCTTTTGGCAGCATCAGTGCTGACATCTTCAGGGGCATACCTTGACAGAATGCCGAACTTCTGCATGTACTCCTTGACAGTGCCGCTTCCTTGCTTCAAGGCTCGGAACTCACGCTTTTTGATAGCCATGATTCCGGAAGGAATGTGGGCCTTGCGGAATTCTGCCTTGAAGTTAACCCAAGTGATGTCTTGTTCAGCATGCATGACCTTGAATCCATCCCACCAAGCTCTAGCAGTTCCCCCGAGGAAGTGGGCTGCATAAGCCACCTTCTCGCGGTCTTCAGTGCATCCGACTAGTTCCAGGATCTCCTCAATGGAATGGACCCAGTCGTCAGCATCCAGGGGTTCTGCAGTCTCGATGAAGGTTGGCGGTGCATGCTTCTTGAACTCTGCCAATGTGGAACGTCCATTGCCATTCCCCGCCGGCTGGCGGTTGTTGGTGACAGCTTGAGCAATCAGCTGAAGAGCTGCAGTGTTGGCTTGGCATTCCTCTCGGAAAGCTTGGAGAAGCTGAGCCATGTCCATGCTTGGAGGAGGTGGTGGTGGAGCTTGGTCGTTGGTTTGGTCGTGGCCTGCCTCTGGCTGAGAGGATGCTCCGGCTTCGGGCTGCTGGGTAGAGGTACCAGTACGAGTTACAACAGGCATCCTGTTGGAGCGGTAAAAGGTCTCATGACACGGAAGAGGGAAAGCAAGATAGATAGGTGCCTAGTAAGGGGGTGGGTGTGACACTAAATCAAATCATGCAAGGGCCGTAAGGCCAAAACACATTCATTAAAATCCAAATGGGTGATGTAGTCGTTTACACATTCCCGAAGGAAGAATACGACTCACATCCAGACACAACAAAAGCAAACACTAGATGGTTTCATATGAACCATACAAGGACTCGAATGCGCATAGGGGTTACACGACCTATCCTACCGTAGGGGTTACAACAGGCATATCCGAGTAGCGAATAATGCCTAAGCGGCGGAATGCTCGGTCGCGTATTCCGGCTCTTCTGGGTCTTCCTCCTTGTCTTCATCTGTCTGGGCTCCCTTGTCACTTGAGGGAGTGGGGGAGTGGAGGAGTTGGATACGACGGTGCTTTGACGGTGGTGCAGGGAAAAGCTTGCGATATTCCCTTGCCGTCATCCGGCATCACCGAGGTGGTTCTTCACCCTTGGAAGACACATCCTCGGAGGGCCTTCCGCCTCGATATGCGATAGCGGATTGTCCAGAAGGTGCTCCTTCCTTCTTGATCCTGTTTGCCTTCTCTTGAGCTTGACGAAGAAGTGCCTTGGTCTTGTGAAGTTCATCTCGAAGCTTCATTGATTCCGAGGCCAAGTCTTGTGCCAGGCTGTCGGCACATAGACTGAAGTAGGTCTGGAACCAAAGCGAGAGTCCTTCCTTCATTGGAGGGGCTAGTGCGCTGCTTTCTTCGTCACCTTCCTTCCGGTAAGGTAAGAAGCGAGTTGCCATCTTGGCTGCCATCTCCGGAAGAAGTTCGCGGAGACGGGTTAGTGCCTTGAGTGCAGCAGCCTCGACAGCGAGTGGTAGTGTTGCCATCTGGGGTCCCTCGAAGAACCAACTTGTGGGAGGATCGTTTGCCTTCACGATCACTTCCACATGGTACTCCACCTCAGTATCACTCACCCAATGCTCAAGGTAGGTGAGGATGGGTGCTCGGTGGAACTGACACTCCTGGAGGCTATCCTCGAGAAGTAAGGGAAACCCAGTGGTCAGGTGCTCTTCAGGAACAGCGGCCATCTACAAAGGTGGAATAGGAGGGGTTAACAAGCTGATGAAATCTCAGGTTTAGAAAAGAAGAGAGGTTCGGAAGGTTTTTGAAAAGGGGTCTCAACTAATTAACGCCCATGCTAACTAAGGCTTCCTACAGTCAACTCGGCTCTGATACCAGCTCTGTGGGGACCCCGACTTAGAAGTTGAGATCACCGAATGCACGTGTACAGTGATCCCAGAGATCAATGCTCACTGAACACACAGAAGCTGAAATAACAAGAGTCTTACATCCATACAAATAGTCTTACGCGAATTATGGCCATTATGGCCAAGTCTTACCTAGATAGAGCCTCACGGGCTGAATAGGAAATAACTCAAATAGCGTAAGTCTTCGATAACGGGTAGAACCCATGCCATCTGCCTTAACCCTACAAGCATTCTGACTGGGATAGCGTCCTAGTTCGCATGTTCGTCTCCAAAGAACTCTTCCTCATATTCCTGTTCTTCCATGCCTGGCCAATTAAATAACCAGTGGCAAGCCAATGAGTACTTTGAATGTACTCGCAAGCAACCCATGATGTGGTAACAATGCAATGGAACAATAATGAACAATCTAGCAGAAAGCTAGAACTATATGCTATCATCAAGTGTATGCATCAATAACCACGCGTAACCTCGAAAACAGGTTACCGATATCAACATGAATATGATTCAACTCATCGAGTCAAGTCACCATCCTTGACTTATCACACACATTCCAACACTGATGAAGTAAAATTCTGGACATAGTTTAAGTAGCACCACCCAACTGTCCATGACCGTGGACACGGCTATTCGGATAGTTTTACACTATGCAGAGGTTGTACACTTTACCCACAAGATCCGGGGAACTTCCGTGTCATCCACGACCCGCGGTACCTCAAGTACCCGGGGTAAGCACCCGGTCATTACCTTTCCTTAGACGACACTAACATAGAGTCCACTCGTTGGTACACGGCCCTCGGGGTACAAACAATAGATCACGGGACTTGCCCTAATTTCAATGTCACGCGTACCCGAAGGGACCAACGGTGTGTCCGGTGCCCTGTAAAAACAGTCATGGTCGTCTATCCAAGCACGACCCCGTCCCGGGAAAGACCTCAAGTCTTCCCGTCACTAGCAATGCGGGCACCATGCTAGTATCGACCTAAGTAATCAATAAAGCCCCGTCCCATAAGGGGTAGTGTGGTTGCACATGTTTGGTTGGGACGGTAGTCACACATAAATCTAACCCATCATTCCACCATGCACATGATTTACCGGCACATCACTTCTTTCTCAAGTGATGACCTAACACATCATCACCCTCGGGCATTAGGGGCACCCGATGGGTTCATGCAAAGATGTCGACTACGAGGGTTCATATCACACATGCATCATATAAGCATCATGACCATCTATTTGCATGACATCTAGCACTTAGCAAGATCAAGATCAAGCATGCTTCATGTGGTGGAATTAACTAGGTTACCATCGTAACCCTAATATCATGCATCGGAAACAAGCGGGTTCCGAGGAACAAGTGTATCATGGTCAAAGGGCTGCTTGCCTGGATTGGCTTGGTCTTCAAAGTCTTCAAATCCTTCTCCTTCTTCTTCCACAGCAACTTCGTCAAATACGGGATCTATACGTCGCATAATAATAACGGAAAAATAAGAATACAAACAAAACAGAAAAATCAAAGTGCTCAGAAAAATGTCAACTCATTTTTGTAAAATACTAGAGGGATTTCTAAGATGGGGAAAAATCTTAGTTGGAGTTTTGGAGTAACAGAATAGAATATGTTGATTTTTGAACAGGAGTATTACTGCCCAAATTTGAATTTAAATTTGAACAGTACAGCAAAGTTTCATGGATTTGAGTGAAAGTAGTACCATTAAATAGGTTGGAATATTACAAGATTTTAGGAGTTGGAATTATTTAATTTGGATCATTTTTCTTTTCTGTAGAAATGTTTAAAACATTAACAGAAAAGAAAAGGAAAAAGGGTCCTGTGCACTGGGCCAGAGAAGGCCACAGTGCACGGCCCAGACGGATCGGCCCAGCCGCACGGGAGCATGCGCGCGCACGTCAGGTTTTTGAACCTGACGGCGGGGCCCGTGGGTCAGTGGCACAGAGGAGGGGGAGAGAGGTGAGGGGATGACAGGCGGGGCCCGCCTGTCATCTCTAACCCCACGGCCACGACGACGGCGAGCTCACCGGCGAGGTTTCCGGCCACGGCGACGGCAACAGAGGCCAGGGATGGACTCAACGTCGAGTGGCGGTTGCAGTGGTGGTGGTGCGGCACGGCGGGGAGGCCTGGTTCACCGGCGGCGAGGTGGGACGGCGGAAGCTCGTCGGAGGGTGGTTGCTGCGGCCGTTTCCGATTGCGAACGGAGGGGGAAACAGGGGGAAAAGAGTCAGTGAAGCACGGCGGTTCCGAAACGGGTGGAAGGAGAGACAGGGGAGGCCCGTACCACGAGATCGCCGGCGGCCCGACGCGGCGGCGCTCGGGTCGATCCCGGGCACTGGGACCTCTTGGGGTCGAACTGGAGGTGCTGGGGGGCTCAGTGGAGAGGAGTGAGGCTGGTGATGGTGCTGGAGAGGCTCGGGAGGGGCTATAAATAGGGGCTCGACGGAGGCCCGTGGTCCAGTGCGCCGGCGAGCTCCGGTTCGAGGCTACATCGCACGGGAGGCCAGGGGAATGGGTCCGTGGAGTTCCTGGACGAGCTCCACGTCCAGCTGAGGGAGAAAGAGAAGCGGGGGAGCGTCAGAAGCGTGCGCGCGTGCGAGGCAGAGGAGTGGCCGCCGCGGGCGGCCAGCGCGCGTGCGACAACGGCCACTGGAGTGTGCAGGAGGAGGGGGGACAGCGCCGGGGAGGTCGCGGACGTCGAGGGGCCTCGACTGGTGCGAGGGGGAGGCCCGAGGCTGTCAGGGTCAGCGATTGGCTGGAGCCACCGTGCGGAGGTGCACTGTTGCGCGCTCCAGAGTGTGCGTATTGCTGGCATCAGCGCGCTCTCGCCGGTTTGGTCCAAACCAGCGTGTCCAACAGTGTCCAGCACGTTGAGGGAGGAGTAAAGAAAGGGCCTGAGGCCTTGGATGCCCTGGAGATGCTGAGAGAGAGAGAGAGGGGGCTGGTAAAATGGTGAAAGCTTGCTGTACAACAAGGTAAAACAGGGGTTTCACCCTTCAATCATGGAGCTGAGGTGCTGGGGAAGCTACTGGAGGTAGCTGGTAACTCAATGAGCATGTGGTAAGAAGTTGAGGCCATGGAGAAAAGTAAAAGTGATCAAGTAGGAGGTTTTAGAAAATCTGCAGAAGGTGTTTGATCAGTGTTTGGTCAAGTAAATGAATTCCACTTGACATGGCACTTAACAGGGTTGAAAGACATGAGAAAATAGGGTGCTTCACCAAATTTGGGCTCATTTGAAGAAACTAGCCAATGTAACTTTGGTGAACCCTAGAAATCAACAGAAACAGTTTCATCTTGATTGAGTCAAGCTAATCATCTCCCCTTGATGCACCACTTGGTGTAGCATCATCATTTGGGGTATTGATCATGCCCACAAAGTTTGAAGCTCCAGATAAAAAGTTGGTAATGTAAAGTTGTTCAAATTTGCATTTGAACAGAAAGGGTTTTGAGGTGATCTGATCAAGTTGCTCTATTCCAAATCTTGTGCCATTTGGTCTAGATGCCTTATTAGGTCATTCTAGCATGTGAACCAAGTTCGAGAGCATTTGGACAAGTTTGGCAATGTAAAGTTGCTCAACTTCAAATATGGACAGAATGGTTATGAAGGGGTTTGAGGATGTTTTCTTGCTTCCCAAGGCATGGGACTTGGCAAGATCATCAAATATGTCATATATGACATGATAGAATTTCCCTGGAATTTTTGGATAAATTTTCCTTTGTAAATATTTCAAAAGCTTGAAATATCCAGAAAGGGTTTTAGAGGGTTTAGCCCATTATTTTGAACATGACCAAGTGTTGAAACTCTTATATATGGACAATATATGTCCTATGAGTCTCTCTGAATTTTGGCAAATATTTTTTTGAAATAGTTAAATAATTTTCTCCTATTAAAGACCATTTCTGGCCTTAAGAAAAAGCTTTTAAATAAAATAGGAAAATAACTTTTAAAATTATACCTTTGTGGTTTCTGGGAGTCCTATGACTACTAGGTCTCAAATAAACCTTTTAGAAATATTTTTCTCACCCTAAATCAAGTACTTGCAGTGCAAATCTCAATTCAAGGGTTTTTGGAAAACTAAATTTATAAAATACTTTTTGGCCAAATTAATTTTGTAAGAAAATACTATACCGTTATATAACACTTGGCATGATCATTGGGCAGAAGTTTTGGGTATGGAGATGAAATCTACAAGAGGTCATAGTTGACTTTAATGAGCACATGAAAAAACACATGAAGAAAACTCAATTCCAAATAAAAGCCAAATGATGCTAAATTTTTTTGCTGGTCCAAATTTTCATGCTTCAAAGATACAAATAACATGTTACAATATGCAGGGTGTGACACAATGATACTAGTTGGTATCGTTCAAGGACATGATCAATGAATCAGAGCTAAGGAACAAACAAAAAACACCACGTAGCATTAGTGCTCAACCATATTCATAACCCGACACAACTGATCCGAATTCTCACAAAGTCCAACTCGTTACAAAATCAAAGAAGCACACGCATAAAAAAGTTACGATACTGGACAAACCTTAGCATAGTTATATTGACATGAAAAAACGGGAGAACAAGAATCTAGACTGAAAAAGAATCCAAACCCATTAGCTCAATGGGAGAACCTACCTACCCCAGTGTTGCACACTGCCTAACCCAGCAACCCTGAAATTACCAACCCCATGAAATTTATTTGATGGACAGAAAAACACTAGATCAAAATCAACTTACTGCTAAAAAAAGAACGAAATCCTACCATCTAATTGAACATCTAGACACGAAATCTATGCCCATCCCCGCCCACCATTACCATCTTGAAAATCCCCCTCGCAATTGTACATAGAGATCTCTCATTTGGGCAAACACTAGATCGATTACAGTACACACAAACACCACGCGGAGCAAAGAATCAAACAAGAACGGGGAAAAGGGGACAGCCAAAAACTGGCTGCGTCTCTCTAATCTCTGTCTTCGGTCATGGGAATCGCCGCCGTCTGGAGGAATCACTGCCCTAGAGAGGAAAAGACGAGCCGGGTGACGGCGAGTGGAAGAGGGAATGGGACATTCATGGATGATGCACACACTTAACTCGGCTGTGAAAACACTCACTGTGGACAAACAAAAAGCGGCCCGCCACCCCAATAACGCGAAAAATAAAAAAGACAACGGCTCGCCCCATCTCGTAAGGAGTTGTACACGGCCCACTGCGCAGGACAACAAGTCACGCGCCAGCCCGAACGAACAAAACAATTGCGTGAATCTTAAAGTCAATATAAGGATCTAGTGGTCCTGGACTTAGATGTGAGGTATCTAGATGTGAAATAGAAAAACATTTTTTGGGAAAGGTCATCATATGCTAGATTTATTAAACTCAAATAATAATTACATCATTCACCAACTGGCTAACTAAGAACTCATGAGGTTCATTAGTCCAACTATTCTCAACTTTATTACAGAAACTAAACTTTGCTAGCTCATGAGCAACCGAGTTTTCTTCATGAAAACAATGAGTAAAGATGACCTTTCCTATAGAAGTAGCCGTACCTATGCACTCAGCAAAGATAACCGCTGCTGCATCGCACCACTGGTCTTATCCTTGGCAATAGTTGATGAAGCTCAAAGAATCTTACTCTGCTTCTACCCTGTTAAAACCCAATGAGTTCGCCAAATTTAAACCATCTCACATTGCCATTGCTTCAATCGTGACAACGTCAGTCGTGAAGGGAATGAATATGTAAGAACCTACATTAAAGCTTCCCTTTTCATCTTCTAAGATACCTACAATAGAACTCGATCCTTCATCTGCATGGAATGAAGCATCCACACTTTGCTTTATAAATCTTGCCTCCGCTCTCTTCCACTTGTGTTCCACCGGTTCCCTCTTCTTTGATAAAGATTTCATGCAGTGTCCCACTATTTCTAGAATAGAGGTATGCCACCTGAAGTAAGGAGCGCAAGAATCATGGTGGGTGTGTTGTCGGCGAGGCCACCAGAGATACCAACAGCATGCCACGATCACCTCTTTGTCGTTTATACATGGCATGATCGACATTGGTTTGTACGGTTCCAACTGGAGGAATTCTAAGATGGCTGACCCTAATCGGTCCACTTGTACTGCATGTTCAATGCGATGTGTCAGCCCTATCCGGCCCACATGCTTCTCGCCAAGTCATATTGGAACAACATATGCCGCATGTCTTCAGGACCCCTATGGCACACCCTGTCAATAGGGATGTGCCTATTAGCAAGAATGGAGTTTAGCGGTACAATTCCACACAAGACATGACAACAACAAAAATTGTATTTTTTGTGGCACTTGTAACTCCCAGAGCTTCTTCCAAATCACCGCCTGCATAGTACTGGTTAACGCTGAATTCGCAAGGGATTGACCCCTAAACTTGTGGGGCCATAGTTTCATGATAAGAACTCCTCACTGAGAATATTCCATTCCTTGTAAGATGCCACACAATGAAATCATCAAACTCGGAAATTTAGTGGTATTTGCAAAATTCTATCTTTGTCGATGGGGTAAAAGATGTCTCGTATCAATGGTTCATCCCATTGAGCGGTGACTGGGTCAAGGAGCTCTACCACCCTCGAACTTATAATATGTCGGTGAGGTGTTATCACCCTTCTATACAAGCTTTGAGGGTATCCATGGGTCATTCCAAATACTTAAATTCCCCCCGAACCAATTCGTCAAATATACCCTCTTTTAAACGTAGTCAAACACGCCACCAAGCTCTGCCATGTGAACGAAGACCCATTCTTTGGTCCAGCTTGTAGTAGGTCTATATTTTACCTTAAAGATGCAAGCACAAATGGACTCCGGCCTTGTGATCAATCTCCAACATTGTTTCACAAGAAGGCCAAGTTAAAGGAGTGAAGATCGTGGACACCCATGCCACCATCACGCTTAAGAATACATAGTTTTCACCACGAGAACTAGTGCATTTTTTGTTTTCTTCATCATCTCCCCACCAATACTGAGTAATTACATCCGTGCGTCGGGGTAAACCACGACCACCTATGGGACCAGCAGGTCCCTTGCTGGTTCAGTGGGGGGATGTCGCGTTGCACAAAGAGCAGATGAGCGTGGGACAGCACGCCCGAGATCTCCCGGGCATTTTTACCCACGTTCAGGCCGCCGTTGTGGCATAAGACCCTACTCCTGCTTTCGTGGCTTGATGGTGGAAAATGATGTGGTGAGGCTCAGTACACTTGCCCGGCAAGGGTTGCCTTAGGGCAGCAGCGACTATGCGTGTATGGGTGTGTGAGTTTTCCAATCTTCTAACCCCATCTACGGTTGCCTCGGGCCTCCTTTTATAGATTAAGGGGTCACCACAGTGGCAAACTAGTAATTATGCACTGACATGATAGCAATAGCGCTATCATACATAACTCTATAGGGTGAAAGGGCACATTAAATGCACCGCTTAGTGTCACATCACTAGTTTCCCGGCAAGTCTTGCCAGCTCCGCGCCTGCTTGCTTGACACGTCGCAGGACAGGTGTCATCTGCAGGTTTTTCCTGTAGGGGGAGGCTGCCATGTGGCTACTGGCTGCCACTTAGTCACTTTGTGGCTTGACACCAGACTGATTGATGACGTGAGTCGTGGAGAAGTGGTCAGTGAGGTGGTTTAGCCTCCGCGAGTCTCGGTAAGCTCTTCCGGGACACCTTGGTTGCCTTCTTCTGGGGGTGGCCTCGCCCCGCGGCCTATTTCTTGGTGATATCTTGCTTCTCTAGCTTGGCCTTGGTCTCTCTGATATGCTTGTTGGTTCCTCGAACCTCTTGGTTTGTTGTACTCAGACTTGGGTTGGTGCCTCAATCTTGCTCCCGAGCCTGTGCACAGTCAAGGCAACAGACCAGGGTTTGTTGTACCGACAGAAGCCCCCGGGCCTGCCCCAAACGAGCCGCCGAGCGTCGTCGGGGTAGGGCCTAATAAGTGCATAGGCGGGGTCGCTGAAGAGACCACTCTCTTGAGGTGTTCTATTGCTTCTTCATGAGTATTGAATCCGGGCCAGTTTCTGGTTTCCCCGCGCGTCACGTAAAGCCAACAGTGGTGGGGCCGCCCCAGTAATGGCCCGTGAATGACTTTAACGTACAGGATAGAAACTGCCAATTCACTCCTCCCACCACGCCCTTATCCTTAGCCACGTATGCTGCATGCATCGCGCGGGGTAGGTAACAGAGGTGCGTGGCGTGGGAGAGCATCAAGGCGAGGGCCCGGTCATCTTGAATTGGCGTAGGAGGACGGTGGTCGCCCTTTTGAGGGAGCGGGTCCCCTCCTTGGCCTGCCTATAAAAGGAGAGGTGCAGGAGGACAAAGTCACCCGTCCTCGCATTCTCCCTCTTCTGTCTTCTGCTCTTGCTGGTTATATCGAAGAAGAGAGCCTGGGGCCAGCCCCCAGGCTCTTGGTTGGGGCCAACGTTGCCGCACGCTGGTGCAGGAGCTTGGGGAGTGAGCCTGGTCCTTACTGTGGCAAATCTCTTGGTTCCTTCGATGGAGATCATTGGTAATCCTAGCATTGCCCCTCCCGGAAGCCTTGGGGCTGATGTCGACGAGAGGCGCACCTTCCTGGCCGCTGAAGTGGGGAGCAGCGCACGCCGAGCACCTTGTTCGTCTCGGTCGTTCGTCGTTTCTCCGAAGAAGGTGTCTGGCCGGAGCCTCGGCCTTCCCCCGGAACGGTGTTGACGAGGATGACTCCAGGGGAGAAGGAGAAGATGGGAGGCATGTCGTCCAGTAGGAGCACGACTACATCGGCCCGTTCGTGTCATACTGGCGACCTACTGCCCGTCTACCTGGCTCCCCCCTTTCCCGGCGCCATCATCACCATTTCTTCCAGCTGCTGGGAATGGGCTTGCCCCTCTGGCATTTTTGTCTCCTTTGGGAGTCTTCCGGCTGGGCCTCGGCGCCTTCCTCTGCCGGTGCCTATGCTGGAGTCCCCCGCTTAGACTTGGAGATGGTGACCAGGGGGTCGTTGAGGTGCTCAGCACGTCTTCCTCCTTCGCAGCCTCGCCACTCCCGATCTTGTCAGGCCTTGCTTGTCGGTTCCTGACAGGGATCGAGGTGGCGTTGTGCTGGCGCACCGCCCATCCTCTTCTCTTCCCACTGCTATACCTGGGATAAGAGGAACATGGAGAGGAGTTTACAGAGCACTTATCATTTTTCAATCTTAAATCTGTAGGCACTTGCCAAATTTTAATTCAAATAATGCAGTCCTCGGGTCCATGTTTGTGTTCTGTAATGCTTGTATTTGTATCAGCATGTTAATGAAAAAGATAAAACTTACCGGGGACCCATGCATGCGTATGTCAATGCAGAGGTGAGATGCCTCTTTATGCAAATAAACGAGAATTCCCGGCAAGCTACCTTTTAGGCTCCCTTTTTGCCTGCTGGAGAATCCTATCTGCCGGGGAACAGACAAAGGGGCCAGCCCCCCTACCAACTTCTTTTCAACAAGGACTACTACAACCATCCTGACCGAAGCAGCGTTCGAGTCTGGGATGGGAGCACCCAAGCCTCAAGAGAGCGGCGAGGTTTTCTCATGCACAAGTTATAGTTTACAAAACACTAGCGGACAGGAGGTAGAACTTATCTATTAGGCTTACCGAGGATAGCAGTGCCAGGCAGTCTTCTCAACTCCTTATCGAAGCCAAGTTCACAGTAGGAACCTGCAGCATCATGTAGATGAGAATGAATGCAAGATGCAATCCTATCTATATGCATATGCAAATGCTCATGAAATGCTTATGCAGTGATCTTGGAATGCTCATGCATGCATGCAATCTTGGTTGGGGTCACCCCTTTGCAACGCTTCTTTATTTTTCTCTTGCACGGGGTCATCGCCCCGGCTTGTACAAGGGGTTACATGCAACTGAGGCAAGGCCTGTACAATGGGTGGTTGCCGGGCAGGGCCCGACAGCCGCGCCTTACGGGTAGAACTTACGGAGATGCTCAATATTCCATGAGTTTTGCAATTTAATGCCATCTCCGGTCTCCAAACGGACAGCGCCAGGTCTGGTGACTCGTACTACCCGGTAAGGGCCTTCTCACTTAGGTGATAACTTGTGTGTACCCTTGTCGGACTGAACGCGCCTAAGGACAATGTCACCTTCCTCAAAACACTGGGCATGAACCCTGCAGCTGTGATAGCGATGCAGGGCTTGCTGACAGCATGCGACATGTGTAGCAGCCAAGGGACGGATCTCCTCGAGTAGCACATCATCGTCATGCTGGTGCTCAACTTGCGCTACTTCATCGTAGGAAAGCACACGAGGCAACCCGTAAATGAGTTCCATGGGGATAACTGCTTCTTCCCCGTAGACCAGGGAGAAGGGTGTCTGCCTAGTAGCTCGGTTTGGTGTCGTTCTGAGGGACTAGGGAACTACCGGCAGCTCCTCGATCCACCGCCTGCCGTGCTTATGCAGCATATCAAAGGTTCTTGTCTTGAGTCCACGCAACACTTCAGCGTTCGCCCTCTCAGCTTGTCCATTGCTTTGGGGGTGTGATACAAAGGCAAATGAGATGCTGCATCCAAGGGCATGAATATTGCATGAAGGCGCGACTCGTGAACTGGGTGCCGTTTTCGGTAATGATCCTTGCCGGAATTCCAAAACGACACACCAAATCTTTCAATAACTTGATAGCTGACTGAGCAGCCACCTTTCTCACGGTAGCTACTTCCGGCCACTTTGTAAACTTGTCGATGGCAACGAACAAGAATTCAAAGCCCCCGGCAGCTTAGGGGAAAGGGCGGAGGATATCGAGCCCCCAGACCGAAAACGGCCATGAGAGAGGAACTGTCTAAAGAGCTTCGGCAACCAGGTGGATTATCTTGGAATGGAACTGACTAGCTACACATTTTGTGACGAGCTCTACCACATGTTGGAGGGTTGTGGGCCAATAGAATCCTTGTCAGAATGCTTTTCCAACTAATGCCCTTGATCCAATGTGGGAGCCGCACATGCCTTTGTGTATTTCAGCCAGCAGTTCCTTACCTACTTCCCGACAGATACACTTCAATTTCACACCGTTGGGCCTCCTTCTGTACAGAGTGTCATCTACAAACTGGTACATACTAGCCCTCCGGGCTAATTTCTCAACTTCATCTTGGTTGCCGGGAAGCTCTCATGTTTGGAGGAAGTGGACAATGTGCCTTGCCCAAGTTGGAGCCTGGGGCTCGGCAACAAGGACTAGAGGCACCTCCTCTGCTGTGGGAGCACAAGCCTCATTCACGGGGTCCTGGACCCGGCTGGAGGGGGTGGCCCGGCAGGCTGTGAGGAGTTCTTTCCTGCAGGGTCTCTGCCGGGAGCGGATGGCTCTGCCGGGAGAGTCTTACCGACGTCCAACTTTCTCCTCTTCCGGGCCATTGTTGCTGGGGATACGAAGGGTTGTGTGAGATGGAGAACAAAAGTTCCTGGTTCCACAGGAAGCTTCTGCGCAACACACTATGATAGATGATCAGCTATGCTGTTTTCCGCATGGTGTACGTGCTCTGTTTGCAATCCGTCAAAGTGCTCCTCCAACCTCCTCACTTCTTCGACGTACGCCTCCATCAATGGACTTTGATAATCCTTGTTGACTTGTCTCACCACAAGCTATGAATCTCCGCGAATGATCAATTTCTTAATTCCCAATCCCATTGCAATCCTTAGCCCGGCAAGAAGCCCTTCATCCTTAGCTATATTGTTGGTTGCTTCTTCGCGGGAAAAATGCATTTGGACGACGTACTTCAAGTGCTCCCCGGAGGGGGCGACGAGTAGCACGCCAACTCCTACATCTTGTAGGGAAAAAGCACCATCAAAACACATAATCCATTCTTGGGGTGATACCTTGCCGGGGATAACTGTATCTGTTGTTTCCTCATCAGGATTTGGTGTCCATTCTACAATAAACTCTGCCAATGCTCTGCTCTGAATAGTTGATGTGCTCTCAAATTTCAAACCAAAGCTGCATAACTCCAAAGCACACTCCACTATTCTGCCGGTAGCCTCGGGGTTTCGGAGTATCCTTTGCAGCAGAAAACGAGTGACAACCATGATCTCATGGGCTTGGAAGTAGTGCCGTAGTTTCCTTGAGGCCATGATGAGACCAAAGATCAACTTTTGCACACCAGAGTACCTCGATCTAGCCCCCTGTAACACAGAGCCGACGAAGTACACTGGTTGCTGGACCACTTTCTTCCTTGTCGCGTCCTTGGAGTTGCTCACGCTGCCGTGCTCACTGCTGTCCTGATCCTTTTCTGGCCCTGCCGGCCTCTGCTCACTTTCTGCCTCATCTACTTCTCGCTGTGCCACCAAGGCCGCACTGACCACTTGGTTGGTTGCCGCTAAGTATAGCAACAACGGACCCTGTGGCTTGGGAGCAACCTAGGTAGGCACAGAGGACAAATAGGCCTTCAACTCTTACAAAGCTACATCTGCTTTCGGGGTCCACTTCAAGGGTCCTGCCTTCTTTAAAATCTTGAAGAATGGTAGGGCGCACTCGGCAGACTTGGTGATGAATCTACTTAGCGCGGCAACACATCCTGTTGTACGCCTCACATCCTTAACTTTCCTCGGCGCTTGGATCTGCTTGATAGCCTTGATCTTGTCAGGGTTGGCTTCGATCCCACGGTGGGATACAAATAACCCATGTAGTTTGCCAGAGGAACACCAAATACACACTTCTCCGGGTTGACTTTCAAATTGATCTTGTGCAGGTTTGCAAATGTATCCTCCAAATCCTAAATAAGGGTGGCCCTGTCCTTCGTCTTGACCACAATATCATCCATATAGGCTTCTATATTTCTGTGCAACTATGGCTCAAAACCAATCTGGACTGCCCTTGCAAAAGTGGACCCAACACTCTTTAATCCGAATGGCATGTGGACAAAGCAGTACGTACCACATGGAGTGATGAACAACATCTTCTCTTCATCTTCCTTGGATATGAAGATATGATGATATCCAGAGTACGCATCCAGGAAGGAGAGGAAATCACAACATGAAGTGGATTCCATAATCAGATCAATACGCGGCAAGGGAAATGGGTCCTTCGGCAAGCCTCGTTGAGATCCGTAAAATCTATGCAACGCCTCCACTTCCCGTTAGCCTTCCGGACTACCACTGGATTCGCCAACCTTGTTGGATGTAGCACTCCTCTGACCAAACCAGTTGCCTCAAGCTTCTTGATCTCTTCTGCAATAAACTGCTGCTTCTCTAAGGCCTGTTTCCGGACTTTCCGCTTGACAGGTCAAGCATGTGGGCAGACAAGAAGGTGATGCTCGATTACCTCCCTGGGAACACTGGGGATATCAGATGGTTGCAAGGCAAACACATCGATATTCGCCTGCAGGAAGGCAACGAGCGCGCTTTCCTATTTGTCATCAAGGGTGGCACTAATAGTAAATGTACCATCAACGCCAGCTAGCCCTGCCGGGACTTGCTTAACTTGGGGAGAAGCAACCCTGGATCTCTTGCTGTAGGAACACTCCGGTGCGTCATCGACGGGTGCCGTGCACTCGGTGGGGCACGCTTCATGGATTCCTTGTAGGAGGTCCTACAATCCTTCTTCTTTCCTTTACTTTCCTTGGCGGGAACTGTTGCTGCCGCTGCCTCTGCCATGACGGCATCCTGTTACATCTTGTCCAAAAAAATTATTGCGTCCTTCTCATTTAATGGGATAGTGATAACTCCCAGCAGCTCAGGCATCTTCAAGGTGTTGTAGGCATAGTGGGATGCCACCATGAATTTAACCAGTGCCGGGCGTCCAAGAATCCCATTGTACGGCAGGGGGAGATCGACCACATCAAACACAATCCTCTTAGTCCTGTAGTTCAATTCTCCCCCAAATGTTATTGGCAATGTGATCTTTCCCTTAGGATGACTCCTGTCGGGATTAACTCCTTGAAACGTGTCGGTAACCTCTAGCTCTTCCTCTGCTATCTGAAGCTTGCTGATAACTACTGGAGAAATCAGATTCAACCCGGCCCTGCCATCCACCAACATCTTTGTGACCTTGAGGTTGCGGATTGTTGGGGAGACCAACAACGGCAAGCAACCTACCGTAGTAGTACGGCTAGGATGGTCCTCCTCGTCAAAGATGATGGGCGCGCGGGACCATTTGAGCGGTTTCCAGGCCTCTAGCGTTGGCTCCATGGCATTGACTTCTCGCGCCCACCGCTTGAGTTGACGGTGAGAGGCGTGCAGAGATGCACCTCCATCAATGCACAGGGTGTTAGTGGCCTTCTGACACTGTTGCTCACTAGTTTCCTCACCATCCCCTCCATCACTCTCATCATCACAGACTCCCTTTTCTCTACCTCTTGTGGGCTTTCTGTCATGCCCAGTATGCGACTATATCCCCTACGTGTCGAGGCACGACTTAGAGACATAAGCGCATTCTGGAATGGTCGCAAGCGTGGTATCTTTGCACAACTCATGTAAAAGTTCAGGGATGAAAGAGTAAAAATAGTTGGCTTACACTGGCCACGTCACACAATGAATACAATAGCATACATTCATCCAAATAACACAGGGTCCGACTACGGATGAAATCCAAACGAGAAAAGATACCACGAACACAAGTCCTGATCGCCCCTAGTAGAAGCCACTACTGATCGTCAGGATACGTAACATATGAACGAGCATGCTCTTCATCGAACTCCCATTGAAGTTCTGATCCATCTCCTGTATTGTACTCGGCTGTACCTGCATCTGGTGTGTGTTGTAATCTGTGAGTCACAAGGACTCATCAATCCCATTCCCGGGTATCAAAACTAACAAAGCCTTTAGGTGTGGAGAGGTAACAAAGTGTTTGCATCAAGCACTAAGCAACTAGCTTACAAGTTCAGAGCGAGATGAGAATATGTGTGTCAGACCCAAGATGCGATTCTATCCCGATCATGTGACACTTACGTGACTGGGGTACAACCGCATTTCGGGCGCTTAGCAAGATGGATATCATTACATCGTACCATTACATACATACATGGGGGATACAACAATACATACAAGTCACATTAATACAACATCATCAATACAAGGCATCCGACTACAGATGCAAACATGAAAAGTACAACGACATCCATCTGCTATCCCAGGCTGCCGACCAGGAACCTAACCCAAGACTGAAGAAGAAGAAGAAGAAGAAGAAAGAATTCCAACACAAAGGACATCGCTCTCGTGTCAAGACATCGGAAACCTGAACCTGCAACTGTTGTTGTAGTATCTGTGAGCCACGAGGACTCAGCAGTCCCATAACCATGGGTAACAAGACTAGCAAAGCTTAATGGGTAGGAAGAGGTTAAGTGGTGAGGTTGCAGCAACGGCTAAGCATATATATGGTGGCAAACTTACGAGTACAATAATAAGATGAGCATCTACGCAAACGGTCGCAAACTAGTAATGATTGCTAAAGATCCTGAACTACCTACGAGTCAAACATAACCCCACCGTGTTCTCTTCTCAAAGTGAAAATAGACAGTCACGGTTACTCACACAGTTGTGTGCTTTACTTCGGATCCTCCGTCAAGTTTTCTACAACCGGACATTAACAAATTCCAATCTGCCACATAACCGCGGGCACGGCTTTCGAAAGATCATAACCCTGCAGGGGTGTCCCAACTTAGCCCATCACAAGCTCTCACGATCAGCAGAAGTAATAATAATATTACCCCTTATCTTAGGGAAGGCCCAATCAGACTCGGAATTCCCGGCGCACACGACATTTCGACAATGGTAAAACAAGTCCAGCAAGACCTCCCGACGTGCCGACACCCTGATTGTAGCCGCGTGTATCTCGTCTCAGGCCACGTCTAGATGGGTGACGCTACAGGTAAAACCAGCCCTCGAGTTTCCCCGAGGTGGCCCCGTAGGACCCCTGTTTGGACCAACACCATCAGCACTGGCCCCCCTGCTATGGAGAAAGAATTCTCGGGGACGCGACCCCCTATGCAATTTAATTAATTAATTAAGTTGTTATTATGAGGCAAATTAAAACCAATGTTGGGCCTTGCTGGAGGAGTTTTATTCAAAGACGAACTGTTAAGGGGTCCCCATATACCCAACCGTGTAAGGAACGCAAAATCAAGGAACATAATGCCGGTTTATCGGCTCCTAAGGTGGCATGAGTGGAACAAAACACCGAGCAAAAGGCCAAGCCTTCGACCCATGCCCAGTATATAGGTGTGTTAATAATAATAATAATAGATATTGTGATATTCCAACAACAAGTTCTAACGTGGAACGATCTTCATCTTCACCTGCAACTAACAATGCTATAAGAGGACTGAGCAAGCGGGTAACATAGCCATACAACGGTTTGCTAGGAAGGTGTCAAAGGTTAGAGGTTTCATGGCAACAAGGAGAGGGGCTGACAATAATGATGGGTAGTGCGACATATAACGATAGCATCGAGACAACTAAGCATGGCAAAGATAGTAAAGGTATCCAAGGTGATGTTCATCTTGCCTGAGATCTCGCAAGGAAGAAGAATGAATCCGTGAAGAAGACGACGAAGAAGAAGCCTTGAAGACGAAGCATGCGAAGTCAAATGAAGCCTCACGATCGTAACAGAACAAGCACTAACAAGAAGAAGCAAGCAATACGGTAAACACACAACACAAGAACAAGACAAGGTGCTCAACCAAGTATGATGCAAGACAAAATCTATATGATGCAAAACATGGCAAGGGATGAAGCACACAAGAACAAAACAAACCAACAAGTTTAAATGAGGCCGGAATCAACACATAACAAATCCGGTAAGTCCTCATATGCAGAATTTCAAATTGGTCCAGATCTGAACAAACCTTAAGTTAAAGTTGTTAAAAAGCAAGTTAACATGTACCATGATGATATACTCGAAATTCTAGTCAAGTTACATATCAAGTTTGTTTAATTCGGAGCTATGGCCTAGAAGATATGAGCAAAACAAGACAAGCATGGCAACAGCGCAAGATGCACCCAAACATCAAACAAACTCACTCCAAACATGAAAACAACATGATATTATGATTCTACATGCAAAATCACACAAGTTTCATATAGGGCACACTCAAAACGGAGCAACGGTTCAACACATACACATGAAACAAGTTACAAAGCAAAGCTGAAGTTAACAGCCACATAGCAGCTTTGGAGCAAGATATATATATATATATATATATATATATATATATATATATATATATATATATATATATATATATATATATGCTACAACAGCCAAACATGATAACAAGAAACATGGATGTGAAATATACATGATACTTAACAAGCATGAACTTAGAATACACCCAAAAGCTTGCTGGAACATACTTAACCAAGCATGGCAAGTTGCAATAAATTTATCCAAACTTAGTCAAAACCTGGGAAGGCAAAAACATCATCACGATGCTGCCTTCGGAGGCACAAAACAACAAGCATATCAACTCCACTAAGTATATAAAGATCATGGACATGTAGTAGACATATCATACATCAAACAACTCCATTGGAGCATCTCCATAGGAGGCATGGATCAATAAAAACAAGCTTCACCAAATTGATCATGCTGATAAAAAATCTGACAGCTAAATTTATAGCAACTTGAGAGCAAGAAATAAATAAGCTACATCAGGTCATATATGCAAACAAGGGCTTGAATGGATAGACAATAACATGGACAACAAAACATGATCATTGGCCACTCCAAAACAAGCATGGATTTGAGTGGGGCATCAAGCAAACATAGCATCAGGTTAAACAGATTCCAGACTTAGCAGTTTTTTTCACTAAGTATAAAACAACAACATTGGCATGGCATGTTTACAAGCTTGTTTAAGTCACCTCAAGGCATATCATGGAAATTGGATTGCACCACAGCAAATACCATATGATTGTGCTTCGAAAACAACTAAACATGTGGCATGAAGACAAACACACTAATAGCAATGAGCAAGTCAAATCAGCATCTCATAACAAGTTTCAACACTTAACAGCCACATGCACTTTTGCAATAGATATTAACATGTCAATATGGCACCTAACATGAATGCTACAACAACCATCATGTAGAGCACTTCACAATGGACATTTTGACATATCGTTTGCTCCATTTGGATAAACATGCACAAAGTTATCACATCTCAAACATGCTAACAAAATTATAGGTAACAGCAGTTTTAAACATATAGCACTCTTGCAACAGAGATTAGGGCATCTAGATGAACTTAAACAAGCATGCCACAATGGAACAAAGTGAAGAGCATATCACCACGATCATTTTGACATATCATTCACTCAATTTGGATATACACACAAAAAGTTACAGGCAGTCAAACATGCAACATTATTAACAGTTTCTAGGGACTTGCAGAAATTGACTAAGGAAAAAAAACACAATGAGCGCGGCTTAACTAAAAGACGCATAGGCGACAGATAGCACAGAGGGGGCGGGCTGCTCACCCATGGGCTTGGCCCATTTGCAGAGGAGGCAGCAGGCCTGAGAGGCTGGGCCGCGGGCTGGAGCTGAGGGAGGCCCACGCGGGCACTAGAGGCCAATGGGCCGGCTGGAACGGGCCCAGGAGGGAGGGAGGCTGCGGTCGTCGTGCGTCTGCCCGACGAGGCCGACGACTGGCCGAGCGGCGGCGACCGTGGCACGGTCCAACGAGGCCGGTGCTCAGGCGCGGCGGCAGGGCTGTCCCCGTGTGGAACGGGCGCGGAGGGGTGCGGAGCTTCCAGATCCGGTGGCGGGGAGGCCGGATCGGGCGGCTGGAGGTGGTAGGGCGGCGTTCCGGTGAGGTAGCCGGTGAGAAGCGGCGGTGGCGCACAGAGGTGCGGCAATGGCGGCGGGTGCAGGTGACGTGGGGAGGAGGCGAGGCGAGCGGCAGAGGGCGACGCGGGCCGGGCGGGCCCGCACCGGGCCGCGCGGGCTTCTGCGGTGGGAGGCAGGCGCGGGACAGGTGGCGCAAGGGGAGTGGCTGGCGGCGGCGGCGACGCTGACGTGGCGCTCGCTAATTGGAGGAAATGACGTGGAGGTGCGGTGGACATGTCCGGCAGGGTGCGGACATGTCCGACGGCGCGAGGGGAGCGGTGCTAGGGTTCATCTGCGAAATTTCGGGGGGAGACACATATATATAGGTAGAGGGAGCTAGGAAAGTCCAAATGAGGCGTGATTTTCGGCCACGCGATCACGATCCAACGACCGAGAGCATGGAGGTGGTTGGGATGGGCTAGGGGGCTGTTGTGGAGGGGGTTGTGGGGAGAGAAGAGAAGAGACCCGCGGGGGTTTTCGATGACCGAAAACGTCCAACGTTTTAACCGGCGACAAGTGCCGCTATATATATCCGTTGGGCTATCAAACGGACTCCGAATGCGATGAAATTTGGCAGGCGGCCTGTCTACACTATAATAAGACCACACGCCAAGTTTCACCCCGTTCCGAGAACATTTTTCGGCCACTCATAAAATAAATATTCGGAGGCGCCGCGAGCGCGTGTGAGTGTGTCTGGGCTCAGAACGGACAACGGAAAGGACGAGGGGGTTCGGCCGGATGCAAGTTTTGAAAACATGATGATGCAACACACATGATGACATGGCAAAATGCAACAGGCAAGCAGATGACATGGCAACGACGACGAATAACTAGCTGACACCTTGCGCACCTATCTTGGGGTGTCACAACACTCCCCTACTAACAAGAGATCTCGTCCCGAGATCTTAGGAACAAGACGGAAGAGGAAAAGGAAGAACAAAGTTCTTCGAGGACAAAAGAGTGAAACCAAAGAACCTTGAGGGTTGAGTCACTTGAAAGAACGAATAGAATGGAGATGAACGAGAAAGAGAAGGTCCATTACAAAAGAGGAACAAGGAACACACAAGAACCAAGGAGGTTGAAAGGCACGAAACAAGAGCTGAAGGAACGAAAATGAATTCGATACCACTCCGGTTAATAAGAGATAGAAAGGAATCTCCACGAAGGAATTCGGGCAGCACTTCGGCTGAAAATGGAAGGAATAGAACAAGAAGTTGACAAGATGAACAACACAATGCCTCCGGAAGAAATAAAAATGGAATGAGAAGAAGGGAGAAGAACAACATCTTCTAGCACAAAAGAATTTGAAAACATCCTTGCGAAGACGGAACGAACGGAGTTGTTGAAAAATCGACACGAAAAGAATAAGCTTGTTGTGGACTTATGTAAACATCTCAAAACTTGAGGTGAATTATGCCGCAACCAAAAGATTGAATAAATAAAATGAAGGAAGAAATGCAAAACTCCACTTCAAAAGAATAGCAGAATTATTTGCGCTCGAGAGGCAAAATAATAATGCTTGAGCTTGATCCCAAAGAATTTGATGAACACTTGAAGAATGAATTATGTCCTTAACGAACCACCGTGAAGAACTCCGGTAACAAAATGATGATGATATAGAAATGACGGTCGAAAAGAATAAGATTAAAGCCTTGCGATGATTTAGACGGGGTACCGATGAGATAGCCGAGAAAATTTGAACTCCGGAAAAGAAAAGATTAAGGCACTTGGGACTAGAATTTATTCATCAAGAATAAACTCCGAAGGAAGGAATACATCAACTTCACAAAGAGGAATAAGAATTATGTTATGCTTATCCTCCACCAATTAAATTGATGAGAAGCAATGGATTCGCAAACTACTTATTCCCGTTGAAATGATTAAAGAGGGATATATCGCGAGCTTGTGAAATCTTCATGAAACACCGGTAGGATAGGAATAAAGAATGGATTGATATGATAGCACCAGAAAAGAACTCTTGAGCGAACCACCGAAAAGAATTAAAGCCGAGTGAAGAAAAAGGAACGAACCACCATAAGGAAATTTAAAACGAGTGATGAAAATAACAAACCACCGGGAAGAATTAAAATTAAGGAAGAATAGAGAATGCATCACTGGGAAGAATAAAGCACTTGAGAATTTTGAATGACGAGAACGAAGATATCGTGAACTGATTAAAGAATACTTGAACGAAGCACCGGAAGAATGTGAGACAAACGAAGAGGCATCGATGAAGAATATTTGGAGGACGAAGTTGTAAACAGAGAACGACGAAATCTTCTGAATGATGGCCTTCGGACGAACACAAAGAAAAGAATCCATGAATACTCCGGAAGAATGAAAAGAAGGAAGGTTGAATCAATGATGAAAATAATTTTGAAAAACGATCTTGGAGAAGGCATATGACTGATGGAATCCATACTTACGTCATACTTAAAAAGAATTTTGAAACACTTTGGGAAATAGAAGAGTTAGGTAAGATCCTGGAAAAAGACATGTGGGTTATGAGCCCACCGAAGGGAAAAAACACCGTTGAAAGGATTGAAAAGGAGATAATGCACCGGAATGTATGAAAGACTCGAATGAGGTGACAACCTCGAATAAATTAGAACACAAATGACTCCTGAGATGTCTTCAGAACTCCGGATAATGAAATGGCGAGAGACGAACGAGCAAGGGGAAACACTTGAGCCAATGAAAGAATAAGAACACCGAGATATTGGAATTGAATCCACTGGAAAAGAAGAAGAGGTGAAGAAGGACAAACTAGACGAGAATTCACCCGTTGAGAACTAAGGAAGAATGCAGAGGATCACACGAGTAGGAAGGATACTCGATTGCGGACTCCGGCTCCAAGAAGAAAAAGGGTGGGTGGGTAGGAAAAAGAAAGACAACTTCGGAAGGGGAAACATCATCGGTTGGAAATAACCGAGGATTGAACTTGTAAAGAAGAAGAGGGTTGAATCCACTTGACAAGAGATGCACCAGATGAAAGAACTGACAACGCAACGAATGAAAACTAACCGCGTGATCCTAAAAAATATATGAAAGGGAACAGGGGTACTTCAAAACACCTACGTCAAGATTCCTCACCAGAGTGACGAAGGGGCTGAGGAGTAAAAAGAATTCCTACTCTCCGATAGACTCTGAAAAAGTTTTTCCTAGACTCGACAACGGCCAAACTACGATCAATCAAGGGGGCTCCTATGGTCGATCGAGGCTCTGATACCAACTTGTCAGGCCCAAGATGAGATTCTATCCCGATCACGTGACACTTACGTGATTGGGGCACAACCGCAATTCGAGCGCTTAGCAAGATGGATATCATTACATCGTACCATTACATACATACATGGGGGATACAACAATACATACAAGTCACATGAATACAACATCATCAATAAAAGGCATCCGACTACGGATGCAAACATGAAAAGCACAACGACATCCATCTGCTATCCCAGGCTACCGACCAGGAACCTAACCCAAGACTGAAGAAGAAGAAGAAGAAAGAACTCCAACACAAAGGACATTGCTCTCACGTCAAGACATCGGAAACCTGCACCTGCAACTGTTGTTGTAGTATCTGTGAGCCACGAGGACTCAGCAATCCCATAACCATGGGTAACAAGACTAGCAAAGCTTAATGGGTAGGAAGAGGTTAAGTGGTGAGGTTGCAGCAGCGACTAAGCATATATATGGTGGCTAACTTACGAGTACAAGAATAAGATGAGCATTTACGCAAATGGTCGCAAACTAGTAATGATCGCTAAAGATCCTGAACTACCTACGAGTCAAACATAACCCCACCGTGTTATCTTCTCAAAGTGAAAAGAGACAGTCACGGTTACTCACACAGTTGTGTGCTTTACTTCGGATCCTCTGTCAAGTTTTCTACAACCGGACATTAACAAATTCCAATCTGCCACATAACCGCGGGCATGGCTTTCGAAAGATCATAACCCTGCAGGGGTGTTCCAACTTAGCCTATCACAAGCTCTCACGATCAGCAGAAGTAATAATAATATTACCACTTATCTTAGGGAAGGCCCGATCAGACTCGGAATTCCCGGTGCACAAGACATTTCGACAATGGTAAAACAAGTCCAGCAAGACCTCCCGGCGTGCTGACACCCTGATAGTAGCCGCACGTATCTCGTCTCAGGACACGTCCGGATGGGTGATGCCACAGGTAAAACCAGCCCTCGAGTTTCCCCGAGGTGGCCCCGCAGGACCCCCGTTTGGGACCAACACCATCAGCACTCGCCCCCCTTCTATGTAGAAAGAATCCTCGGGGACGCGACCGCCTATGCAATTTAATTAATTAATTAAGTTGTCATTATGAGGCAAATTAAAACCAATGTTGGGCCTTGCTGGAGGAGTTTTATTCAAAGACGAACTGTCAAGGGGTCCCCATATACCCAACCGTGTAAGGATCGCAAAATCAAGGAACATAATGCCGGTTTATCGGCTCCTAAGGTGGCATGAGTGGAACAAAACACCGAGCAAAAGGCCAAGCCTTCCACCCATGCCCTGTATATAGGTGTGTTTATAATAATAATAGATATTGTGATATTCCAACAACAAGTTCCAACATGGAACGATCTTCATCTTCACCTGCAACTAACAACGCTATAAGAGGGCTGAGCAAGCGGGTAACATAGCCATACAACGGTTCGCTAGGAAGGTGTCAAAGGTTAGAGGTTTCATGGCAACAAGCTGAGGGACTGACAATAATGATGGGTAGCGCGACATATAATGATAGCATCGAGACAACTAAGCATGGCAAAGATAGTAAAGGTATCCAATGTGATGGTCATCTTGCCTAAGATCCCGCAAGGAAGAAGAACGAATCTGTGAATAATACGAAGAGGAAGAAGCCTTGAAGACGAAGCACGCGAAGTCGAACGAATCCTCACGATCGCAACGGAACAAGCACTAACGAGAAGAAGCAAGCAATATATTAAACACACAACACAAGAACAAGACAAGGTGCTCAACCAAGTATGATGCAAGACAAAATCTATATGATGCAAAACATGGCAAGGGATGAAGCACACAAAAACAACACAAACCAACAAGTTTAAATGAGGCCGGAATCAACACATAACAAATCCGGTAAGTCCTCATATGCATAATTTGAACTTGGTCTAAATCTGAACAAACCTTAAGTTAAAGTTGTTAAACAGCAAGTTAACATGCACCATGATGATCTACTCGAAATTCTAGTCAAGTTACATCTCAAGTTTGTTTAATTCGGAGCTACGACCTAGAAGATATGAGGAAAAACAAGACAAGCATGGCAACGGTGCAAGATGCACCCAAACATCAAGCAAACTCACTCCAAACATGAAAACAACATGATATTATGATTCTACATGCAAAATCACACAAGTTTCATATAGGGCACAGTCAAAACGGAGCAACGGTTCAACACATACACATGAACCAAGTTACAAAGCAAAGCTGAAGTTAACAGCCACATAGCAACTTTGGAGCAAGATATATATATATGCTACAACACCCAAACATGATAACAAGAAGCATGGATGTGAAATATACATGATACTTAACAAGCATGAACTTAGAACACACCCAAAATCTTGCGGGAACATACTTAACCAAGCATGGCAAGTTGCAATAAATTTATCCAGACTTAGTCAAAATCTGGGAAGGCAAAAACATCATCACGATGCTGCCTTCGGAGGCACAAAACAACAAGCATATCAACTCTATTAAGTATATAAAGAACATGGACATATAATAGACATATCCTACATCAAACAACTCCATTGGAGCAACTCCATAGGAGGCATGGATCAGTAACAACAAGCTTCACCCAATTGATCATGCTGATAAAAGTCTGACAGGTAAAATTTATAGCAACTTGAGAGCAAGAAATAAATAAGCTATAGCAAGCCATATGTGCAAGTAAGTGCATGGATGGATAGAGCATAACATGGACAACAAGAAATGATCATTGGCCACTCCAAAAAAGCATGGATGTGAGTGAGGCATCAAGCAAACATAGCATCAGGTTTAACAGATTCCAGACTTAGCAGTTTTTTCACAAAGTATAAAACAGCAACATCGACATGGCAAGTTTACAAGCTTGTTTAAGTCACCTCAAGGCATATCATGGAAAGTGGATTGCACCACAGCAAAGACTATATGATTGTGCTTGTAAAACATATAGACATGAGGCATGCAGACAAACACATCAATAGCAATGAGCAAGCCAAATCAGCATCTCATAACAAGTTTCAGCACTTAACAGCCACATGCACTTTTGCAAAAGAGATTAACATGGCAATATGGTACCTAACATGAATGCTACAGAAACCATCATGTAGAGCACTCCACAATGAACATTTTGACATATCATATGCTCCATTTGGATAAATATGCGCAAAGTTATCACATCTCAAACATGCTAACAAAATTATAGGTAACAGCAGTTTTAAACATATATCACTCTTGCAACAGAGATTAGGGCATCTAGATGAACTCAAACAAGCATGCCACAATGGAACAAAGTGAAGAGCATATCACCACGATCATTTTGACATATCATTCACTCAATTTGGATATACACACAAAAAAGTTACACGCAGTCAAACATGCAACATTATTAACAGTTTTCAGGGACTTAGCAGAAATTGACAAAGGAAAAAAACACAACGAGCGCGGTTTAACTAAAAGACGCACAGGCGACACATAGCACAGAGGGGGCGGGCTGCTCACCCATGGGCTTGGCCCATTTGCAGAGGAGGCAGCAGGCCTGAGGGAGGCTGGGCCGCGGGCCGGGGCTGAGGGAGTCTCACGTGGGCACTAGAGGCCACTAGGCCTGCTGGAACGGGCCCAGGAGGGAGGGAGGCTGAGGTCGTCGTGCGTCTGCCCGACGAGGCTGACGACTGGCCGAGCGGCGGCGACCATGGCGCGGTCCGGCGAGGCCGGTGCTCAGGCGCGGCGGCGGGGCTGTCCCCGGGTGGAACGGGCGCGGAGGGGCGCGGAGCTACCAGATCTGGCGGGAAGGCCGGATCGGGCGGCTGGAGGTGGTGGGGCGGCGTTTCGGCGAGGTCGCCGGCGAGAAGCGGCGGTGGCGCGCAGAGGTGCGGCAACGGCGGCGGGTGTAGCCGACACGGGAGGAGGCGAGGCGAGCGGCAGAGGGCGACGCGGGCCGGGCGGGCCCGCACCGGGCCGCGCGGGCTTCGGCGGTGGGAGGCAGGCGCGGGACAGGTGGCGCAAGAGGAGTGGCTGGCAGCGGCGGCGATGCTGACTTGGTGCTCGCTGATTGGACGAAACGACGTGGAGGTGCGGTGGACATGTCCGGCGGGGTGCGGACATGTCCGGCGGCGCGAGGGGAGCGGGGCTAGGGTTCATCTGCGAAATTTCGGGGGAGACACATATATATAGGTAGAGGGAGCTAGGAGAGTCCAAATGAGGAGCGGTTTTCGACCACGCGATCACGATCCAACGACCGAGAGCATGGAGGTGGTTGGGATGGGCTAGGGGGCTGTTGTGGAGGGGGTTGTGGGGAGAGAAGAGAAGAGGCCCGCGGGGGTTTTCGGAGACCGAAAACGTTCGACGTTTTAACCGGCGACTAGTGCCGCTATATATATCCGTTGGGCTATCAAACGGACTCCGAATGCGATGAAATTTGGCAGGCGGCCTGTCTACACTATAATAAGACCACACGCCAAGTTTCACCCCATTCCGAGAACATTTTTCGGCCACTCATGAAATAAATATTCAGAGGCGCCGCGGGCGCGTGTGAGTGTGTCTGCGCTCAGAACGGACAATAGAAAGGACGAGGGGGTTCGGCCGGATGCAAGTTTTGAAAACATGATGATGCAACACACATGATGACATGGCAAAATGCAACAGGCAAGCAGATGACATGGCAACGACGACGAATAACTAGCTGACACCTGGTGCACCTGTCTCGGGGTGTCACAATGTGCCAACGGCCGCCAAAGTTGCTCAAGAAGTGATCCTAGCTACTCACATTCATACATAAGCCCACCGTGTTCACTTCCCGAAGCCCTTCGGAAAAAGACCATCATGGTTACTCACACAGGTAGTGTATTCGTAAGGATATGGTGTCAAGTTATCTACAACCGGCTATTAACAAATTCCCATCTGCCACATAACCGCGGCCACGACTTTCGAAACTTCAAACCCTGCAGGGGTGTTCCAACTTAGCCCATCACAAGCTCACGATCTGCGGAGTCGCAACTCCAAATTGGGAAGACCCGAGTATTCTCGGAATCCTGTGCTCAAGATATTTCAACAAAGGTAAAACTAATCCAACAAGACCTCCCGGCGTGCCGACACCCTGATAGTAGCCGTGCGTATCTCATCTCAGGCCATGACAGGATGGGATAGCCTACAGGAAAATACCAGATACCTCGGGTTTCCCAAGGCGGCCCTGCAGTCCTCCCAGTTGGACCAACACTCATAAGGAGCACTGGCCCGGGTTGTTGATTAAGAACTCGGGTGTATAACTCCCTATGCAAGTTTTAGTTGTTAGGTAAATGTAGTACCAATGTTGGGTCTTGCTGGAAAATCTTTAATCAGAGCGAATTATCAAGGGGGGCCATAAACCCCAACCGGGTTAGGAATGCAAAATCAAGGAACATAACACCGGTTTATCGGGTCCTAAGGTGGCATGAGTGGAACAAAACACCAAGCAGAAGGCCAAGCCTTCCACCCATTACCAATATATATGTGCGTTAATTAAATAAGATATATATTGTGTTATCCCAATAAACAAGTCCGAACGTGGAGCAATCTTCAAACTTCACCTACGTCTAACAACGCTATAAGAGGGTGATGGGCCTCGAACCCCTCGTTGGTTACCCCAAGTGGAAGGTGTAAGATGCAGTATTGTAGAAGTGTTTTCCCCTAGCAAAGATGCCAAGGATCGAATCCCCAGAGACTACTAGGTTCAACAAGTAGGTGTCAATTGCTAACGGCGCAATTAGCAATCAACGTGGACCTGCACACAGATACAAATAACTTTGCTCCCAACGAGTACAGAGAGGTTGTCAATCTCTCCGGCCTTGTAGTTCACAAAGGGTTAAAAGCAATATGATAGTGGTGATAGATAGTTTTTGCAATAGTAAATAAAATAGCGAAAAGTAAATAGTGGATGTGGTCAATGATGGTAATATGGTCCGGAGTCTCATGATGTTCACTAGTGATGTCTCTCCCCCAAAAGACGATAAAACAGCTATGTGAGGTAACAAATTACAGCTAGGCAATTGACAGGACCACGAACGTAAACCAATGCTGACTACATTGCAAGAAAGGTTGAGGTTCAAAGCAAGGGCGGTACGCCAAAGTAAGTAGACCGAAATCCATCAATATCTACTACTAATCATCCACCTTGAGATATCTATCCAGAACATCTCGCTGGTATTAAGTTGCGAGTCCCACCCATAGTGTAAACTCAATGCAACAGACAACTGCATTAAAAGAACTTTGCGTAAAGTAAACAATCCTTGCACCCGCGGGCACAAGCACCGTTGTTTTCCCCCTTGTGGCAACAGCACATCCCCTAGACTCATGTTTCTGTCACTCAAGCTAGTCATCGAGGGGCATGAACCCACAATCGAACATAACGTTCCCTCTTGGAGTCACTACCTATTACTCGGCCAAAGCAATAAATAACAACGGAGAACATGCAAGAATTACTTATGAACTAAAATATAAAAGAGGTGAATCAAATATATTACTCAATATCAATCTGAACATAATCTCATAATCCATCGGATCCCAGCAAACTCAACATAGCGACAGCATAAGGATTACATAGGTGCCTCGATCATGTAGGGCAGCTCACGAGGACTAATTAGTGAAGCACAAGAACGGGAGGAGAACATCACATAGCTACTGGTCATGGACTCATGGTCCAAGGGAGACTACTCACGAGTCATCCGGGAGGCGTCCATGGTGGTGGAGAAGCTCCCGGTGGTGATCCTCGCCTCCGGCAGGGTGCCGGGAAGAGTTCTTCTGGTGGTTACGGGAACCCTTTAAATATATGCCAAAGTAGTCCTGTTCTGATGGGATCGCGAAAAGAAGTCATGTTCTGATGGTTACGGGGGACCGGGGGAGCCTCGGGGGGGCCAGGCGCCCCCCCGGCGCAGCCCGG
>LR738709.1:174429194-174453274 GCA_902687465.1 Secale cereale | reverse complement strand
GGGGGGGGGGGCGCCCACAGGGCGCCTGGAGCCCCTGTGGCCCCCCCAGGCTGCCCTTCGGACGCATTGTTGTTTCCGGTTCGCTGATTTTTTATATAATTTTTCTGGATTTTTTCTGGGCAGTTCTCGAAACGTGAAAACCTGAAATACAAAAACAGCCGAAAACAGAAACTGGCACTGGGGTGCACTGGATTAGTAAGTTAGTCCAAATATGATCAAAAGTGTATGGAAGTGTATGAATATCATAGCAATATCACCCAAAAGTGGCATGGAGCAAGCAGAAATTATAGATACGTTTTGGACGTATCAGAGGGGCTGAGCAAAAGCGTACTTAGCCAATCAACGGTTTGCTAGGAAGGCGGTTAGAGTGTTTCATGGCAAAAATAGGAGGCTGGCAAGACAAGAATAGGCATCGAGGCATAGCTAAAGAGCGAGACAACTAGCATAGGCAAAGATAGAGGTGATATCGGGGAACGGTCATGTTGCCTGGTAAGTCCTCGGTGGGATGGTAAGACGGCTCCTCAAACTCAGTCTTGACAAGATCCTCGAACTCGATATCGGCTCCCGACTCTACCCAACACAAGAGCACAACAACGGTACAAGAATAATCACGGTGCTATGCACAATCAACATGATGCAAGACATGTCATGGGAAGGAAGTATAATGTGCGTATGCATGAGAATGCTCTCGAGCTTAAAGGAGAATATGATGGAAATGGCTTCATCTTGGGTAACCAAGCAAGCCACCGGATAGAGGGGAAGATTTCGGTCGAAATCGATATAAAGATCATGGGAAACGGATGCACAATTTGCAAATGACAAGCAAAACACTACAAGTTGCAATCTGCCAAAAACAGCAAGTTGCCCACTAAGTGACCAAGTTTAAGTATGCTACAACACTCCAACAAGCAAGCAAAAGGCATGGCAATAACATACATCACATGCTCTTCAAGAATAACCACATGGCTACTTCTACAACATAATAGAACATGTCACAAACAACATGGCAAAAGTGCAAAATTTTATCCAGACTTGGAGAAAATCCGGGCATGGCAGCAACAACAACAAGTAGGCATGTTTGCAAGCTTGTGCAACTCATCTCAAAGCATAGCATGACATGTGAAGATAACCAACGACAAGAATACATGTACTCATGGCAAGAACATGGTCATAGCATGCATTGAACACTAGCTATTCACATGGCAAAACTGAACTTGCTGATAACAGTCTGACATAAACATTTTATAGCAACTTGAGAACATGAAAACAACAAGCTACAACAAATCATCATGGAAAACAAGAGCATGGATAGCTAGAGCATAACATATACATCAAGGAACACCCGCTGGACAACTCTAACCATGCACAACAATGACGGTAGCCTCATGGAAACATGGCATAAAAATTAACAGATTCACCCTTAGCAGAAATTTAACATCACGATGGCATGTTAACAAACTTGTTGCACTCATCCCAAGACATATCATGGCATGAAAATGAATCTATCATGTAGAGCACATTCCAATGATCAAATCCCATGTTGACACCTAGCTCATATGACACATGGATGAATATACACGAACAAGACAAAACATCATCTCATAACAATTTCAGACACTTATCAGTCACATGTACTTTTGTAACAGGGTTAAACACGGCATAATGCAACCTAACATGTATGCAAATGCATCCATCATGAAGAGCATCACAAGACGAACATTTTGATATATCATACACTCCATTTGGACCAACATGCACCAAGTTGTGACCTCACGAACATGCCAAAAAAATGTTAACAGACAACTAGTGCAGAAATAGTAACATCACAAAGCTGTATTGCAACGAATATTAAGACATCTAGATGAAGCCTAATATGCATGAAACTGATCTAGCATGTACAACACTTCGAGACGAACATTTCGATATATCATACATGCAAAACGGAGCACCAAGCACAAAGTTACCACATGATGAAGGAGGCAACAAATTTACGCAGATCTGGGACTTAGAAAAAATTACCCCTACGAAAAAGTCAAACGTGGACGGGACGGAGTGGGACGAGGAGATCCAGGACGGAGCGGAGGTGTTTGGTACAGATGCCAGTGGATCTCATCGAACCTGATCCAGATCGGGGTCGGGCCGGACCGGCGGCCGGAGAAGACGACGGGGACGGCAGCCTGCGGAGCGAGGAGGCCCGGCCGGCGAGGCGGCGGCGCCGCCCGGTGGAGGTCGGCGGCGGCGGGCGGGACCCCGGAGCGGCGGCGGCGGTGGCGATGTGCACGGGCGGCCAGCGGAGCGAGGAGGCCCGGCCGCGAGGCGGCAGCGCTACCCGGTGGAGGTCGGCGACGACGGGCGGGACCCCGGAGCGGCGGTGGCGGTGGCGATGTGCGCCGGCGGCGGGGCTACGTTGTGGAGTGGCGGTAGAGGGCACCGGCGGGAGTGAAGGCGGTCGCTTGCGGGAGCGGCGCCGATCTCCGGCGGCGGGCGCGGGCAGGGCCGGCCGGGGCAGCGGCGCTGCCCGCGGGTGGAGGCGGCGGGACGCGGAGGCGCGCACGGAGGAACGGGCCGTGGGGGCCGGCCTCGGGCCCGGTGGGCCCGCGCGGTGCGGCGGCGGCGGGATCTGGCAGGCGCGGAGCGGACACGTCCGCCCGGCACGGATTCCGAGGCGGGGTTGGAGCTAGGAGGAGGCTAGGGTTTCTGGATCCGAAAATGAAGGGGATGGGGCCTTTTTATAGGTAGAGGAAGTTAGGAGTGTCCAAATGAGGTGCGGTTTTTGCCCACACGATCACGTTCCGATGACCGAGAGGATGGAGGTGGTTGTCCTGGGCTAGTGGGCTGTTGTGGAGGGGTGCTGGGCCAAAAGAGAAAGGGGTTTTCGGCCCACGTGGTTAACCGTTGGACTATCAAACGACCTCCAAACGAGACGAAACTTGACAGGCGGTCTGCCGGTGATATACCAAGACCAATTGACAACTCCCGGCCCATTCCGAGGATGTTTTTAATCCACTCACGAAACAAAGGCTTGAGAGGTGCGACGGGTGCCGTGTGCGAGAGTTGAAAACCGAAACGAACAACGGAGAGGACGGAGACGATGCAACTACACACGGATGCAAATGAGACTATGCCAATGCAATGCACATAATCAAAATGACATGATGACATGCAACACACGCACAAGGCAAATACGAAAAAAACCGAAATGAAGGAAGAGCCAAGAATGGAATTGATTAAGTCAACGATGTATATATTTCCATAAATGGAATTGTTACATCCGGGGGCGTTACAAACTCTCCTCCAGTACAAAAAATATCTCATCCCGAGATCTAGGACTGAAAGAAAGCGGGATACTCGGAACGGAGATGATCTTCTCGTTCCCATGTAGCTTCTCGGTCGGTATGGTGTGACCACTTCACTTTCAAGAATTTGATGGACTTGTTGTGGGTCTTGCGCTCAGTTTCCTCAAGGATAGCAACGGGGGTGCTCATGATAAGACAAGTCTTGCTGAAGATCAATCTCTTCGAAAGGAATGGTGCGTTTAGGCGTCTTGAAGCACTTGCAGAGTTGTGACACGTGAAACACATCGTGCACATTTGCAAAGTTGGAGGGAAGCTCGAGTTCGTAGGCTAGATCGCCTCTCTTGCCAATTATCTTGAAAGGACCCATGTATCTTGGAGCAAGCTTGCCCTTGATACCTAACCTATGAGTGCCCTTCATGGGAGAAACACAGAGATAGACATGATCTCCAATGTCGAAAGCCAAGTCACGATGCTTGCCGTCATAGTAGCTCTTTTGGCGCGATTGCGCGGCTTTGAGATTCTCACGTATGACTTTGGACATTTATTCGGCCTCTGAGATCAAATCATTTCCAAGGAGTTGATGTTCACCAGTCTCGGACCAGTTGAGAGGGGTACGACACTTTCTGCCATAGAGAATTTCAAACGGCGCTTTGCCTGCAATTGCTTGGAAGCTGTTATTGTAGGAGAATTCGGCAAATGGAAGGCAATCTTCCCATTTCATACCGAAGGAGATTACACAAGCTCTGAGTATATCTTCAAGAATTTGGTTCACTCTTTCGACTTGACCTCTAGTCCGAGGGTGAAAAGTTGTGATGAAGCAAATCCTGGTGCCCATAGCTGACTGGAAGGAATCCCAGAATTTGGAAGTGAACAAGCTTCCACGATCTGAGGAGATTACTTGAGGGATACCATGCAAAGAGACAATTTTGGAGGTTTACAGCTCTGCCAGTTGTGCTGCATTGATGGATTCTTGGACTAGAAGGAAGTGAGCCACTTTAGTGAGCTTGTCAATCACCACAAAGATATCATCATTTCCTCGCTTGGACTTGGGAAAACCGGTGACGAAATCCATCTCAATGTGATCGAATTTCCACTTGGGAATAGGTAGAGGTTGAAGGAGTCCGACTGGACGTTGATGCTCTGCCTTCACTCTTCTGCAGACATCACACTCGTTCACGAATTGAGCAATTTCTCTTTTCATGCAAGTCCACCAATAGGATTGCTTGAGGTCATGGTACATCTTGGAGCTTCCTGGATGTTGACGAGGTTACAGACCTAGGGTAGGGTCACAGGCCCGACCAAGGTACCCCACCCAAGGTCACTACCCTAGAAGATCAAAAGACAAAACTTATGACGATAGAGACAGTCGACTGAGACAGTCTAAGAGGACACTCCACTGGACTGAGCCTCATCCACAAGACGACTCAACCCCACTCGACCAATCCAAGGCACTCGACCCCCGAAGGTCAAGTGTCACTTGGGACAGCAACGGTCTGGTATTTACTCACCATAGTAAACACCTTAATTACTCTTTACTGCGGGCGTTATCAGTAACGCCTGCCTTAATGTACATTGAACCCTTGGTAACGTGGAGCATGGCGCACTATATATGCCACCCACCTCCTCCAGAACAAGGGTTGGCACCTCTGTAACTCACATATACGCATACCAGTCGACCAGCCTCCGGGCACCGAGACGTAGGGCTGTTACTTCCTCCGAGATGGGCCCGAACTCGCAAACACCTTGTGTACAACTCCACCATAGCTACGGCCTTGCCTCTCCATCCGTACCCCCTACTCGTACTGTCAGACTTAGAACCACGACGGTTGGCGCCCACCGCGGGGCAAGGCATCTTAGCGACATCTGGTGAGGTTGCAACTCCTCCTCCGACCACTTTCATCATGGTGTCAGGCGGTGGTTTGGCGTTAGGCCACGAGATCTGGCTCGACGCACTCATTTTCATCGCCGACGACTCTGCATGGCTCTAGGAAGCCCCTCTTGACGTCGAGGCTCTGCCTGCCCGGGGGGTTGCGCACTTCCGCGCCGGCGCCGGCGGTGTCCTCCCGCGGCAGCCATCGACTCAGTATTCATCGTCCCCCATCCCCGCAGGACGCCGCTGCAAATGATCCGGTCGCTCGCGGCTCCAGCGGTGGGTGAAACACGCGGTGGCCCGTCAAACGGCCACCCCACAAGTCGCCGCCATTGAGCCCGACGGCTACCTCTACGGGTCGGCCGATCAGTCGACCGAGCTCGTAGACTCCGTTTCCGAGTGCGGGAGCTGCGATCCCGCAGCAGAAATCCTCATGGTCGATTCGCGCCGCAGCCCGCCAGGTTTTCCTCGCGGTGGAAACGGCGTCAGCGGCGGCGACCGATCGCACGACAACGACGGTTACATTCCTCAGCCCCTCACTTCTGAGCAAAGGGCTGAGCTTTGTCGCTGCAACAAAGATGCACTCTTCACTCCCATCGTGGGAGATTCCGCGGAGGCTCTGGCCCTCGAAGCCACGTGCTTGGCCACCGTGGCCGAAAGCGCGCGTTTGGAAAACATCCAACACTCACTCGACGAACAGGCCCGCCGACTGGTCCCCGAGTCCAGTCGACGACCGCGGCAATCGCGTCAGCGCGAAACTCAGGTGTTCCGCACGCCAGTCCAGAACCTCAAAGCCGCGGCTCGCATCGTGGAGTCGATTCAACCCTCTCAGTCGGAGGCTGGGAGAGGCCTTCAGCAGATCCGAGCTTTGCTCCGAACGGCTGAAGAACAAAACGCGGCTGTTTCTCAGTCGCGCAACAGGATTCACAGCGGATCGATGGCTGCAGACACCGTATGGTCGGCCCACAGTCCAAGATCGCCCCCGAGGCGTGAGGAACGTGGCCCGCGACAAGACCGGCATCTGGTCGGAATGACGATCCACTCGACCGTCGGCACGGATGCCACGACCGCCGTTGAGTGCCTACGCCTCCTCCGGGAAGTGGGTCACACTCGCCCCAGCGGCACGAGGGCCGGTGCCTGCGTGATGACGAGCGGAGGATTCCCCCAGATCCCTGGAGGCCAGGTTTCGATGCAAGGTCTATCCTTGTGCAAGGACGGGTCGATCGAAACCGGGCATCTAGAGAAGAGCGAGGCAGAGATCAACCGAGTGGAAGCCGAGCGCCTGCCTCTGGGCCCGAATGTTTCTGTAGTGCTATCAGAGCCGCGAAGATCCCCCCGAACTTCAGGTTAGCGGCGGGGGTAAGCAACTTCATCGGTGAGTCGAAGCCGGACACTTGGCTAGAAGACTACCGAGTGGCTGTGCAGATCGGAGGCGGCAACGACGACGTGGCCATGAAGCACCTCCCTCTGATGCTGGGCGGTTCCGCCTGGGCGTCGCTCAATCAATTGGGCCCCAGGAGTATTTATAGTTGGGAAGAGCTCGCTCGAGTTTTCGTTCGGACCTTCGAAGGCACCTGCAAGCGACCTGCTGGACTCGCAGAACTTCAACACTGTGCGCAGAAGCCGAATGAAACTTTGAGGGATTACATCCAGCGATGGACCACCTTGCATCACACGGTGGAGAACGTGTCTGAGCACCAGGCGATTTGCGCTTTCAAGGAAGGCGTGCGTAACCGAGAGTTGAATCTGAAGTTTGGTCGAACAGGCGACATGTCGCTATCACGGATGATGGAGATTGCCAGTCGTTATGCCAACGGTGAGGAGGCCGATCGGCTCCGCAGCGGCAAGAAATCAGTCGGGCAGGACGACCAAAATTCCAATCGGAAGAACAAGCGCAAGGCCGAGCCGACCGCTCAGGGAGGGGCTGCAGTGGTCAATCAAGGAAAGGGCAAAGGGAAGCCAAAAGGTTCCTGGACCCCCAAGAAGGGAAAGGGACAGGCTGGAGATGATATGCTCGACCAGCCGTGCCCCATACACACGAAGAAATATGAAGAGGGAAACTTGGTGTATCCCAAGCACACCACTCGAAAGTGTCGGCTCCTGATCCAGAGCTTCCAGAAAGATTAGTCGACTGAGAAAGAAAAAGGACCAGAAGAGTCCGAAGATAAGGAAGGGGACGGAGGATACCCCCGCATCAACTCCACTTTGGTGATTTTCGCAGACGTCGTGTGACACCCGAAGACCGATGTCCCAGAAGATTCCAGAAGATTCCAGATGTTCCGGGTTTTCCTGTGTGTTTCTTTGTGCTTGTGTTTATTTATTTTCGCATTGCATCATGTCATCATGCCATCATGTCATTAATCTTTGCATCTCATCTAAATAAATTGTGTGGACCTTCGGTCCATTTAAATCGAGGGAAGGATGACTTCTCTTTATAACATATCCTCCTAATAGTTATGGAGCTATTATAAATATTCCATTGTTTGGAATTAACCCAACACACTTGCATATTTTTCCCCATGCCTTCTCTTTCGCAATTCCTTGCCTCAAACCTTGTCTATAATTCTTTTCCGTTGTATAGAGGTTCCTCCAAAAACCTCAACATTTTTGGACTCTTCAAATACCCCATTCATATTCAAATCCATTTGGACCATATTCAAATGAATTTGAATTCATATCTTTCAATCTTGCCACTTATATTTTTCTTGGACTACACTCATTTTTATGGGCCCGAGGAAAATGTCCCATGTGCTAAATCTTCCACTAAGCCTCCTTTTCTTTTTCCTCTTTCTTCTTTTTTTCTGTTAAAGAAAAAATCAGTAAGGAAGAGCAGAGGCCCAACCGCACCTGCCATCCCTCCCAGCCGGCCCATCTGGCCAGGCCCGTTTTCCCTAACCCTAGCCCGAACCGATTCCCTCGCTCGCTCCTTCCTCATCCATCGCTCGACCCCTCCTATCCCTCCTGTGCGCCACCGCCACATGCACTCGTTCTCCCTCGCAGCGCCCCGATCCCCTCGTTCCTCCATCTCCCTCACAACGCCGCCTCGCTCTCTCCTTTCCCCGTTTCCCTCCGCTCGATCTCCCACGAGCCCCAGCGTCGGCGCCGCACCCTCCGTCTCCATGGCTCCAGCGCGCCTCGCCTCTGCCCCGCGCGTGCCTCCTCCTCGCGGCCTCTTGTTCCTGAGAGCCGCCTCGCCCTCTCGTCGACCAGGAGCAGCTGCCGCCGACCCAAGCTCTCCAGCGCCGCGCCTGTGAGCGCCCGCGCCCCGTAGTTCTCGCTCGAGGGAGAGGAGCTCCCTCGTCCGTCCTCCAGGGCGCCGCCCCCTGCTGCCTCCAATCCCGCGCGCCAGGAGAGCCGCAGCGACCCGCTTCCTCCAGCCTCGCAGCGCTCGAGAGCCTCCCCATCGCTCCTCCCGGCTGGCCAGGAGCAGCCGACCCGCACCTCCGTCTCCAGCTCGCCAAGGCCTCGTCTCCAGCCCGGTGCCCCGGCTTTTTCCTCCTCGCTACTCCGAGTTGTTGCTATGTTTGGCTGCTGCTGTTTTTTTCGCCAAGTGCACGAGGGTCCCCAAGATCCGTCAAGTTCATCTACATGTGTGTACGACTACATCCGAGGTTGTTTTCGGCAAGTACCACTATGATCAGCGATGCGACAAGTACCTCGACACCGACCCCGAACATCTACGAATGTGTACCTCTACGGAACATGTACAACTACCGCCGTCGTGATCTCGTCAAGAAAACGTGTACCACTACCGTAGCCAAGTCCCGAGAACGACAAGTCCCACGACGACCGTTGTCGCCAAGTACCCCTATGGCAAGTACCACGATGACCCGCCAAGTACATCTACGGATACCCGAACGCCTACGAACCGGCAAGATCGGCAAGTACGAAGACCCCAAGTACCTACCGATGACATGAACATCTACGAAACGAGAACGACTACTTCCTCTACGACCCGTGTACCACTACTTCCACTACGTCCCTCGACGACTCGAACCCCTCCGAGAACGAACGCTTCGAAGGTATAACCCCGAGACGATGACCCGTGGATGTTGCTTGTGTGTTGTATGAAATGATTCCCTTGTGTGCACCGTGCCCGTTTCGTCCTTTTGTCATGCTCCTCGGCTGCCTCATCGCCGACTCGTGGGAACCCGGTAACGGGATCACCCCACTTTTCTTCTTGCATGACTCGCTCTCCGTCATCTTTTGCACCGGTCTCTCAACGGGTTACCGGAACCGAATTGTTGCGTTGCATCATTTTCGGATCGTTGCCGTGGCACCCTTTTCCTTCCACCACGGCGACAATACTCCTTATCTTCTTCATGTCAACTTTTACTAAAAATAGCATAAAACTTGATCATGTCATCCGCATCATGTTAACAACATTATAAATGTGTGAATTGTTGCTGCTTTAATAATTGCTAAATTGGTCATGGGGATTTTCCGGAATTTGTTGTTGTTATTTCCAGCCTCATTTAAATTGCCTAGATAGGTAGTTTACTTTTGTTTCACCTCTTGCTATGTTAACAAACATTTAATCTTGTCTTGTAAATAAACGAGAGTCAATTAAATAATCAAAATGTGGTGTTTCGTGAATATGCAACTCGATGCATATTGAGCTCCACTTAACTTGTAGTTTTGTTTGTGCACTTTGCCATGCCATGCATAATTAAACCGGACATGCATCATACTTGGATGTGCATCGTATGCCATGTTTATGCTTGTGTGTTTACCGTGTTGTTTGCCTCTTTCCGGTTGCTTCTCTTGTTAGCTTCGGTTTCGTTCCGTAGTTGTGAGGATTCGCTCGACTATGTTGCTCCGTCTACTTCATGGATCCGTTCTTCTTCCTTGCGGAATCCCAGGCAAGATGATCATACCCTTGGATACATTTACTACCATTGCCATGCTTAGTTGTCTCGATGCTATCATTACATGTCGCGCTACCCATCCTTATTGTCAGCCTCTCCTTGTTGCCATGAAACCTCTAACTTTTGAAACCTTCCTAGCAAAACCACTGTTTTGCTATGTTACCCACTTGCTCAGCCCCTCTTATAGCGTTGTTAGTTGCAGGTGAAGATGAAGATCGTTCCAGGAGGGAACTTGTTGTTGGATATATCACAATATCTATTATTTATAATAACACACTTATATACTGGGCATGGGTGGAAGGCTTGGCCTTTTGCTCGGTGTTTTGTTCCACTCATGCCACCTTAGGCGCCGATAAACCGGCATTATGTTCCTTGATTTTGCGTTCCTTACACGATGGGTGGATGGGGACCCCTTGACAGTTCGATTTTGAATAAAACTCCTCCAGCAAGGCCCAACATTGGTTTTAATTTGCTCATAATAACAACTTAAATAATTAATTAATTGCATAGGGGGTCATGTCCCCGGGTTCTTAATTCTACATAGCAGGGGGTGCCAGTGTTGATGGTGTTGGTCCCGAATGGGGAGACTGCGGGGCCACCACGGGGAAACTCGAGGTTTGGTTTTACTCGTAGGATCACCTATCCGGATGTGGCCTGAGACGACATACGCGCGGCTACTATCAGGGTGTTGACACACCGGGAGGTCTTGCTGGACTTGTTTTACCATTGTCGAAATGTCTTGTGCACCGGGATGCCGAGCCTGATCGGATTTCCCTAAGATAAGGGGTGATGATATTATATTTATCACTTCAGCTAATCGTGAGAGCTTGTGATGGGCTAAGTTGGGACACCCCTGTAGGGTTATGATCTTTCGAAAGCTGTGCCCGCGGTTATGTGGCAGATTGGAATTTGTTAATGTCTGGTTGTAGAAAACTTGACAGAGGATCCGAAGTAAAACACACAACTGTGTGAGTAACCGTGACTGTCTCTTTTCACCTTGAGAAGAGAACACAGTGGGGTTATGTTTGATTCATATGTAGTTCAGGATCTTTAGCGATCACTGCTAGTTTGCGACCGTTTGCGTAGATGCTCATCTTATTCTTGTACTCGTAAGTTAGCCACCATATTATGCTTAGCCGCTGCTGCAACCTCACCACTTTACCTCTTCCTACCCATAAAGCTTTGCTAGTCTTGATACCCATGGTTATGGGATTGCTGAGTCCGCATGGCTCACAGATACTACAACACCAGATACAGGTTCAGCCGAGTATGTTGCAGGAGCTGGTTCAAGTACTTCACTGGGAGTTCCATGAAGAGTTTGGCCGTATGCTTGTGACGTTTTCGACGAACAGTAGTGGTTTCTACTAGGGGCGATTCGGACATGTGGCTTTATGTTGTTTTGGTATCTTTCTTTTGGATCTTCGCCCGTAGTCGGGTTGTGATGTTTTGGATGATGTTTGCTTATGTAATGTATTGTGTGAAGTGGCGAGTGTAAGCCAACTATCTCCTTTTGCATTTTAATCCCTCTTTTACATGAGTCGTGCAAAGATACCAAACTTGAGATCATTCCAGAATGGGCTTATACCTTTAAGTCGTGCCTCGACACGTAGGAGGTATAGTCGCATCCTGGGCATTACAAGCTGGTATCAGAGCCTTCTCCGACCTAGAATCCCCCACTGATTGATCGAATCGTTGACGGTTGAGTCTAGGCACACACTAAAAATGTTTTGAGTCATATATATATATCGGTGAGTAGGATTTCTTTTGCTCCTCATCTCTTTTCACTCTGGTGAGGACTCCTGACGATTACTTTTGTCTCTTCTACTCTAAAAAATGCACAATTTTTTTTAGGATCACGTGAGTATTGTTTGGATTGTTCCGATGTCTTTGTGACGAGAACATTGTTCTCGATGCCTCCTGTCATTTAGGGGTTGTGGCAGTGTCCCGGGGAGTTGAGCTCCGAGGTGTTGTCGTCACAAATATATCGCGGCAGTTCTAGAATACTTAAGACGGCCGACATCGAAAACTCTCCTATGCGGTTAGTGGCAAGATAACCTCGACATCACCCAGTACTGGGGAGGTAGTTCGGGAGTATTGCCATAGCTTGTATAGTGGATGCGTTTCGAAGGTCCGAGGTAAACGGTTTCCGGAAACAACTGGTTATGTGTTGAAGGATGGATACAGCTGGATGTAGGATTAGAGTTGAGTGCGCGGTGCTTCCCCTGTATCCCCAACACCTGATTGCATAACTGGAAACTTTCGGAAATTAATAGGTGGGTTCATCTAGTAGTTCTAGGCATTCTTCCAACGAGTGCATGATATGAAGTTCGGGGTTCTGCATTGAGTGAAGTGGTTTTATGGGCTTGTTCTGATCGGGAGTTGCATCTTAAAGGGTCCTTGGCTATGCTGATCCGGGGATTGCAAAACCCTTTTGTAACACGTTCCATGAGCTTTCAGCACGAATATGTCGAACGAAGCTCCTATCTTGTATTTGTTCTATCTGCACCTTGTTCTTTTATTTACCTTTTGTTCTCCATCTGGCTTCTCGACAAGTTGATGTACCTGCGGAATTCATTCGTTCAATTCTCTATTCAAATGCTATTGTGAAGACTATGTTGCAACATATCTCTCCTTTGTTTTTGTTTTGATTCTGGTATTCGAGTTGCTTCGATGTCAAATGTTGATTCCATACCTTTCCTAATCGGTGTTCTCATGTTTCTATGGGAGTACTAATTCTTCTTGACCATCGAGATTTTCATGTTAATCCTTTTCAACCGGTGTGTCTTCTCTTCAAATTATTCCATACGGACGTCGTTGAGAAATCTGACGATTTGTCTATTTCATTCATCCCAAGTTGTCTGTGTTTCCCCTCCCTCCCTCCCTTTTTCTTCTTGGAGTCAGTAATTCTCAAATGAAATATCCATTTTATTCATGTGATATTTCTTCATTCTTTTCCTTCAATGTTCTTATCCGGTGTTTTATCGTGAAGATGCTCAAGAGCTTCAAGTTCATCATTTTTCGTTCTCATTTCTTCTCCGGTGGATTTAATTCAAGATTTCGGTGTTGATCTTATCCTTTTCCTCTTTTCACAATGCTTTCTTATTCCGGTGCACCAAGTAATCATTCTCCTCTTGCTATTCATATCCGGAGTGCTGAAGATTCGTGTTTCCATTCTTAATCCGTTCAAGCTATTTTGAGGATTATCATCTTACTCAAGCCATTTAATTCAACCGGTGCAATATCTCTTAAGCAATCTTTTTCAACGGTGATTTCTTTAGTGGGCCCTAACCCACATGTCTTTTCCCAGGATCTTACCTGACTCTTCTAATTATTTTCCAGAGTTATTCTGAAAGTCTTTTCAAAGTGTGACGTTAGAATGATTTCCATCAGTCATATACCTTCTCCAAGATCGCTTTCAAATTCTTTTTCATCGTTGGTTCAACCTTTTTAATTATTCATTCCGGAGTGCTCAACAATTCTTATGGCATTTCTCGTCTTCATTCTCAACATTTGGAGACCGGAGAAGTGTTTCTCTTAAATCTTGGCCGTCCTCTTGAAGATTCGTGGTTCTAGCTTCATGCCATCCTCATTATTGTTTCGATTGTGAGGAATTCTTTTATGCCATCCGAAGCATTTCATGAATTCTTTTCTTTGTGATCCTCCGAAGGCCATCATTTCAGAATATTTCTTCGTTCTCAGTTTTCAACTTCGACCTCCATCTATTCTTCATTGATGTCTCTTCGTTCGTCTCCATATTTTTACGGTGGTTCTTTCAAGATTACCCTTCCGTTGTTATCGTTTTAATTCATTTGTTCTTTTCACAATCCTACCGGTGGTTCGTTGAAGATTTACCCAAGTTTGTGCAAGATCTCTCTTTAATTCTTTGCAACAAGAATAAGTAGGATGCCAAATCCTTTGGTTGTCATCAATTTAAATTGGTGAAGGATATGCATGACATAATTCTTATTCTTATTCCTTCAAGGTGATTAATCCCTTCGAAGGTTGTTCAGCATACCATATCCTTGGTTCTAAGTTGTTCATCTTGTTTTCCGGAGTTCCAAGTTATTTCTATTATATCATTTCAAGCTCCATCTAATTCATCGCAGGCCTTGAATCTTATTCTTTTCATCTTTCACTTCTCATGCTTTTCATTACCGGAGTTCTCATGGTGGTTCATCATGTTTTAATTCATCCTCGTAGTCTTCATCAAGATTCTTATTGGAGCTCAAGCATTCTTCATCATGCTTTACAATTGCAATCCGTTCTACCTTATCTTTCAGACGGTGTTATGTCATTCTTGACAATTCCTTCATGAATTATGATTCACAAGTTATCACGAATGAGATATTTAAACCCATCATTTTCCTTGTTCAGGAGATGTTTTCAACCCTTCAATTTGTTCGTTGGAGTAATCTTGGGTTGTAGTTCACCTAAAAGCTTTTCCTAAGGATTGTTGCTAATTATGGTGCTTATAATTGACCCAAGTTCTTCATTATCATTCCGGTGAAATAAGTTTTTCATCTCCTTGTTGATCTCAATCCAATTAATTGTTTTCCGTTAGTGGCCGGTGGTCACCTTATAGTTTTGAGATGTTTTCCATAAGCTCACATCAAGCTTATTCATTTTCGTTGTTGATTTTTCCATCAACCCCTTTCAACCTTCTTTGTAAGGAGGATTTCCTAATTCAATTTTGAGAGAAGTTGTCATTTTCTTCTCTGTTCAATTCTTTCATGGATCTATATTCTATTCTTTCATTCCAGAGGCACTGTGATATTGCTCTCCTTGACCATCATCTCGTTTTTATCAAGATCATATTCTCCCTTGCTTGTCTATCTATCCGGAGTGTTGTGTCCTCCATTCTAGTTCTCTCATCTTATCAACTTTTAACTCTCTTTTAACCGGAGTGCTATCTGAAATCTTTCTTACCCCTTGTGCCATTCTTTAATTGTTCCGGAGGCTGTGTGTTCTTGATTTCATCAAGTATCATCCCATCTTCTCAAGTTCTTGTTAATTCCTTCCATTTTTCAGATGGAGTGCTGTCCGAATCATGTCATTCTTATTCCTTGGCTATACCATTGCGGTTTCATATTCTTTTGGTTTGTAAGCTCTCGTTTCATGTCTTTCAACCTACAAGGTTCTCATAGTGCTCCTTGTTCCTCTTTTCTAACGGAGTGTTTCATCTTCGTTCATCTCCATTCTATTCTTCTTTCATTTTGTTCAAACTCTCAAGGTTCTTTGGTTTCACTCGTTCGTCAAAAAAGCAACTTTGTTTTACCTCTTTCTCTTTTTTCGTTTTTATCCGGTGCCATCTCTAGGATCTCGGGTCGAGATCCTCTGTTAGTGTGGGAGAGTTGTGACGCCCGAAGACCGACGTCCCAGAAGATTCTAGAAGATTCCAGATGTTCTGGGTTCTCCTGTGTGTTTCTTTGTGCTTGTGTTTGTTTATTTTTGCATTGCATCATGTCATCATGCCATCATGTCATTAATATTTGCATCTCATCTAAATAAATTGTGTGGACCTTCGGTCCATTTAAATCGAGGGAAGGATGACTTCTCTTTATAACATATCCTCCTAATATTTATGGAGCTATTATAAATATTCCATTGTTTGGAATTAACCCAACACACTTGCATATTTTTCCCCATGCCTTCTCTTTCGCAATTCCTTGCCTCAAACCTTGTCTATAATTCTTTTTCGTTGTATCGAGGTTCCTCCAAAAACCTCAACATTTTTGGACTCTTCAAATACCCCATTCATATTCAAATCCATTTGGACCATATTCAAATGAATTTGAATTCATATCTTTCAATCTTGCCACTTATATTTTTCTTGGACTACGCTCATTTTTATGGGCCCGAGGAAAATATCACATGTGCTAAATCTTCCACTAAGCCTCCTTTTCTTTTTCCTCTTTCTTATTTTTTCTGTTAAAGAAAAAATCAGTAAGGAAGAGCAGAGGCCCAGCCGCACCTGCCATCCCTCCCAGCCGGCCCATCTGGCCAGGCCCGTTTTCCCTAACCCTAGCCCGAACCGATTCCCTCGCTCGCTCCTTCCTCATCCATCGCTCGACCCCTCCTATCCCTCCTGTGCACCGCCGCCACACGCACTCGTTCTCCGTCGTAGCGCCCCGATCCCCTCGTTCCTCCATCTCCCTCACAGCGCCGCCTCGCTCTCTCCTTTCCCCGTTTCCCTCCACTCGATCTCCCACGAGCCCCAGCGTCGGCGCCGCGCCCTTCGTCTTTAGGGCTCCAGCGCGCTTCGCCTCTGCCCCGCGCGTGCCTCCTCCTCGCGGCCTCTTCTTCCCGAGCGCCGCCTCGCCCTCCCGTCGACCAGCAGCAGATGCAGCCGACCCAAGCTCTCCAGCGCCGCGCCTGTGAGTGCCCGCGCCCCATCCTTCTCGCTCGAGGGAGAGGAGCTCCCTCGTCTGTCCTCCAGGGCGCCGCCCCCTGCTACCTCCAATCCCGCGCGCCAGGAGAGCCGCAGCGACCCGCTTCCTCCAGCCTCGCAGCGCCCGAGAGCCTCCCCATCGCTCCTCCCGGCTGGCCAGGAGCAGCCGACCCGCACCTCCGTCTCCAGCGCGCCAAGGCCTCATCTCCAGCCCGGCGCCCCAGCTTTTTCCTCCTCGCTGTTCCGACTTGTTGCCATGTTTGGCCACTACTGTTTTTTTCGCCAAGTGCACGAGGGACCCAAGATCCGTCAAGTTCATCTACATGTGTGTACGACTACATCCGAGGTTGTTTTCGGCAAGTACCACTACGATCAGCGATGCGACAAGTACCTCAACACCGACCCCGAACATCTACGAATGTGTACCTCTACGGAACATGTACAACTACCGCCGTCGTGATCTCGTCAAGAAAACGTGTACCACTACCGTCGCCAAGTCCCGAGACCGACAAGTCCCACGACGACCGTTGTTCGCCAAGTACCCCTATGGCAAGTACCACGACGACCCGCCAAGTACATCTACGGATACCCGAACGCCTACGAACCGGCAAGATCGGCAAGTCCGAAGACCCCAAGTACCTACCGATGACATGAACATCTACGAAACGAGAACGACTACTTCCTCTACGACCCGTGTACCACTACTTCCACTACGTCCCTCAACGACTCGAACCCCTCCGAGAACGAACGCTTCGAAGGTATAACCCCGAGACGATGACCCGTGGATGTTGCTTGTGTGTTGTATGAAATGATTCCCTTGTGTGCACCGTGCCCGTTTCGTCCTTTTGTCATGCTCCTCGGTTGCCTCGTCGCCGACTCGTGGGAACCCGGTAACGGGATCACCCCACTTTTCTTCTTGCATGACTCGCTCTCCGTCATCTTTTGCACCGGTCTCTCAACGGGTTACCGGAACCGAATTGTTGCGTTGCATCATTTTCGGATCGTTGCCGTGGCACCCTTTTCCTTCCACCACGGCGACAATACTCCTTATCTTCTTCATGTCAACTTTTACTAAAAATTGCATAAAACTTGATCATGTCATCCACATCATGTTAACAACATTATAAATGTGTGAATTGTTGCTGCTTTAATAATTGCTAAATTGGTCATGGGGATTTTCTGGAATTTGTTGTTGTTATTTCCGGCCTCATTTAAATTGCCTAGATAGGTAGTTTACTTTTGTTTCACCTCTTGCTATGTTAACAAACATTTAATCTTGTCTTGTAAATAAACGAGAGTCAATTAAATAATCAAAATGTGGTGTTTCGTCAATATGCAACTCGATGCATATTGAGCTCCACTTAACTTGTAGTTTTGTTTGTGCACTTTGCCATGCCATGCATAATTAAACCGGACATGCATCATACTTGGAAGTGCATCGTATGCCATGTTTATGCTTGTGTGTTTACCGTGTTGTTTGCCTCTTTCCGGTTGCTTCTCTTGTTAGCTTCGGTTTCGTTCAGGAGTTGTGAGGATTCGCTCGACTATGTTGCTCCGTCTACTTCATGGATCCGTTCTTCTTCCTTGCGGAATCCCAGGCAAGATGATCATACCCTTGGATACCTTTACTACCATTGCCATGCTTAGTTGTCTCGATGCTGTCGTTACATGTCGCGCTACCCATCCTTATTGTCAGCCTCTCCTTGTTGCCATGAAACCTCTAACTTTTGAAACCTTCCTAGCAAAACCACTGTTTGGCTATGTTACCCGCTTGCTCAGCCCCTCTTATAGCATTGTTAGTTGCAGGTGAAGATGAAGATCGTTCCAGGAGGGAACTTGTTGTTGGATATATCACAATATCTATTATTTATAATAACACATTTATATACTGGGCATGGGTGGAAGGCTTGGCCTTTTGCTTGGTGTTTTGTTCGACTCATGCCACCTTAGGCGCCGATAAACCGGCATTATGTTCCTTCATTTTGCGTTCCTTACACGATGGGTGGATGGGGACCCCTTGACAGTTCGATTTTGAATAAAACTCCTCCAGCAAGGCCCAACATTGGTTTTAATTTGCTCATAATAACAACTTAAATAATTAATTAATTGCATAGGGGGTCATGTCCCCTGGTTCTTAATTCTACATAGCAGGGGGCCAGTGCTAATGGTGTTTGTCCCGAATGGGGAGACTGTGGGGCCACCACGGGGAAACTCGAGGTTTGGTTTTACTCGTAGGATCACCTATCCGGATGTGGCCTGAGACGACATACGCGCGGCTACTATCAGGGTGACGACACACCGGGAGGTCTTGCTGGACTTGTTTTACCATTGTCGAAATGTCTTGTGCACCGGGATGCCGAGCCTGATTGGATTTCCCTAAGATAAGGGGTGATGATATTATATTTATCACTTCAGCTAATCGTGAGAGCTTGTGATGGGCTAAGTTGGGACACCCCTGCAAGGTCATGATCTTTCGAAAGCCGTGCCCGCAGTTATGTGGCATATTGGAATTTGTTAATGTCCGGTTGTAGAAAACTTGACAGAGGATCCGAAGTAAAAAACACAACTGTGTGAGTAACCGTGACTGTCTCTTTTCACCTTGAGAAGAGAGCACAGTGGGGTCATGTTTGATTCGTATGTAGTTCAGGATCTTTAGCGATCACTACTAGTTTGCGACCGTTTGCGTAGATGCTCATCTTATTCTTGTACTCGTAAGTTAGCCACCATATTATGCTTAGCCGCTGCTGCAACCTCACCACTTTACCTCTTCCTACCCATAAAGCTTTGCTAGTCTTGATACCCATGGTTATGGGATTGATGAGTCCGCGTGGCTCACAGATACTACAACACCAGATGCAGGTTCAGCCGAGTATGTTGCAGGAGCTGGTTCAAGTACTTCACTGGGAGTTTCATGAAGAGTTTGGCCGTATACTTGTGACATTTTCGACGATCAGTAGTGGTTTCTACTAGGGGCGATTCGGACCTGTGGCTTTATGTTGTTTTGGTATCTTTCTTTTGGATCTTTGCCCGTAGTCGGGTTGTGATGTTTTGGATGATGTTTGCTTATGTAATGTATTGTGTGAAGTGGCGAGTGTAAGCCAACTATCTCCTTTTGCATTTTAATCCCTCTTTTACATGAGTCGTGCAAAGATACCAAACTTGAGATCATTCCAGAATGGGCTTGTACCTTTAAGTCGTGCCTCGACACGTAGGAGATATAGTCCCATCCTGGGCATTACACGTCGAGAGCAAAAGTCAGCTGAAAATCATCAACAGAGAAGTAAATATGGTTGTCCCGGCGACCCCCACGTTTTTGAAATGGTCCAAGACCCCCATCATATTCGACCAGTCCGATCACCCAGCACACATTGCCACCCCCTGGCGGCAGGCACTGGTGGTCGACCCAGTAATCGAGGGCACGCACCTGACCAGAGTCCTGATGGATGGGGGCAGTGGCTTGAACATCTTGTATGCAGCAACCCTCCGGGATATGGGCATTCCGATGTCCAACCTGAGAGAAAGTAACATGAGGTTCCATGGGGTAATCCCCGGGAAGAAAGCCGGCTCGCTTGGCCAGATCACACTCGACGTGGTCTTTGGTGAGTCGAAGAATTATCGCAAAGAGAAGCTGACATTCGAAGTGGTGGACTTCAACAACGCCTATCACGCCATCCTGGGTAGGCCCGCCTACGCCAGGTTCATGGCTCGACCATGTTACGTCTACCTCAAGCTGAAGATGCCGGGACCCAACGACGTTATAACTATCACTGGGAACCGTCAGAAAGCGGAAGAATGCTTCCAGAAAGGCTCGAAGATCGCCGACGAGGAAATGACAGCACTAGAGATGGAGGAGTACCAAAAGAGCGTGGATCTGAGTGATCTGCTGAGGACGAAGAAGCCGGCTTCCGAGTCAGCCTTCCAGTCGGCCGGGGACACAAAACCCGTGCACATCCACCCCACCGACCCCAACTTAGCACCGACCCACATCTCCACTACACTCGACGGCAAATAGGAAGAAGCGCTCGTCTAGTTCCTCCGTGAGAACTGGGACATCTTCGCATGGAAACCATCAGACATGCCGGGTGTGCCCAGGGGACTGGCTGAGCACCATTTGCGAGTCGACCCTAAAGTGAAACCTATGAAGGAACATCTCCGTCGATCCGCTGCAGAGAAGCGAAAGGCAATTGGCGAGGAAGTGGCTCGACTCCTGGCAGCAGAGTTTATCCGCGAGATATACCACTCCGAGTGGCTCGCCAATGTCATCATGGTCCCCAAGAAGGACAAGTCTCTCCGCATGTGCATCGATTTCAAGCACATCAATCGGGCCTGCCTGAAGGATCATTTCATCTTCCCCGCATCGATCATATAGTCGACTCGACTGCGGGATGTGAACGTTTGTCCTTTCTGGACGTGTATTCCGGGTACCATCAGATCCGTCTGTTCGGGCCCGATGAAATCAAGACAGCTTTCATCACCCCCTTCGGGTGTTTCTGTTATGTCACCATGCCTTTCGGCCTCAAAAATGCTGGCGCTACCTTCATGCGCATGGTCCAGAAGTGCTTGATAAAGCAAATCAGTCGGAACGTCGAGGCATACATGGATGACATTGTGGTCAAGTCACGGAAAGGTTCCGACCTGCTGACTGACCTCGCTGAGACATTCGCAAGCCTAAGAAGCTACGATATCAAGCTCAACCCGTCAAAGTGTACATTTGGAGTTCCTGGCGGCAAGTTGCTCGGTTTTCTCATTTCTGAACGGGGAATCGACGCCAACCCAAAGAAGGTCAGCACCATCCTCCGAATGAAACGCCCCAAGCGTATACACGACGTCCAAAAGCTTACTGGTTGCCTGGCCGCATTGAGTCGATTCATTTCTCGTCTTGGTGAGAAGGCACTACCTCTCTACCACACTGATGAAGAAATCCGACAAGTTCGAGTGGAATCCCGAAGCCGAAGCAGCGTTTGAAGAGCTCAAAGCCCTGCTGTCCACCCAGCCGATGCTCGCTGCCCCAGTCAGCGGAGAGCCTCTTCTAATGTATATTGCTGCCACTGGACAAGTCGTCAGTACTGTACTCATGGTCGAGCGGGAAGAAGAGGGCAAGGCATACAAGGTCCAACGCCCGGTCTATTATATATGCGAAGTTCTGACTCCCTCCAAACAAAGGTATCCACATTACCAAAAGCTTGTGTAGGGGATTTACTTGACTGCAAAAAAGGTTACCCATTACTTTTCGGACCATACGATCTCAGTCGTCAGCGACGCTCCGCTGTCAGAGATCCTAAACAACCGAGACGCAACCGGTCGAGTGGAAAAATGGGTGATTGAACTTCTTCCGTTAGATATCAAGTTTGAAGCGAAGAAAGCCATCAAGTCTCAGGCTATAGCAGATTTTGTGGCCTAGTGGATAGAACAAGAGCTGCCGACTCAAGTTCAGTCGGACCATTGGACTATGTTCTTCGATGGATCCAAGATGCTGAATGGATCCGGCGCAGGTGTGGTCCTGGTTTCTCCCAAGGGCGACAAGCTCAGCTACGTCCTTCAGATCCACTTTGATTCATCAAACAACGAAGCCAAATACGAAGCGCTTTTGTACGGGTTGCGTATGGCCGTCTCACTCGGCGTCCGTCGCTTGATGGTCTACGGCGACTCCGACTTGGTGGTGAACCAAGTGATGAAAGAATGGGACGTCAGGAGCCCGGCAATGACCAGTTATTGCAGTGCGGTGCGGAAGCTTGAAAAGAAGTTCGAAGGCTTAGAGCTCCATCATGTGCCCAGAGCCAAGAACCAACTAGCCGATGACCTCACTAAAATTGGATCGACTCTGAAGCCCATACCCAAGAATGTGTTCCTAGAGCATCTGCACACCCCTTCTATCAAAGAAGACCCCTTCACGGAAGAGCCCCCGCAGCCAGTCAGCGCGTCAAATCCGACTGAAGTCGAGGTACCAGCCGTGGTCGACTTGATCATGGAGGTCTTAGTGATTACGCTGGACTGGACTGTGCCATATATATCTTATCTTCTCAGGCAAGAACTCCCAGAAGATGAGGAAGAGGCACGCCAGATCGTCCGTCGATCCAAGGCATTCACCGTCATCCAGGGTCAACTCTACAGAGAAAGCGTCACTTGAGTCGCTCAGCGCTGCACCACTCCAGAGGAAGGTCGACTGATCTTGGATGAAATCCACTCGGGAACTTGCGGTCACCATGCTTCTTCTCGGACTATAGTGGCCAAAGCATACCGAGCCGGGTTCAACTGGCCCCGCGCCAACGAGATGGCCAAGGATATTGTGGACAAATGCACAGGTTGCTAGTTCTACTCCAACATGACCCACAATCTGGCGTCCGCCTTGAAGACCATTCCGCTGGTTTGGCCCTTCGCTGTTTGGGGCTTGGACATGGTCGGCCCTTTCAGGACAGGGAGAAGCGGATTCACCCACCTGCTCGTGGCAGTCGACAAGTTCACCAAATGGATTGAGGCCAAGCCCATCAAGAACCTCGAGTCAAGGACCGCCACCAGCTTCATCAGGGAATTGATATTCAGATATGGGGTTCCCCACAACATCATCACGGACAACGGCTCCAACTTTGACTCAGATGAATTCAGAGCTTTCTGTGCTTCCCAAGGAACACGAGTCGACTACGCCTCCGTGGTACATCCGCAGCCGAATGGGTAGGCAGATAGAGCGAATGGTTTGATTCTCCAGGGCCTGAAACCACGGCTCATGTGTGATCTTAAGCATGCCGCTGGGGCTTGGGTAACAGAACGACCATCTGTCTTATGGGGTCTGAGAACAACTCCGAACCGGTCGACCAACCGCACCCCTTTCTTCATGGTCTATGGAGCTGAAGCGGTGTTACCGAGCGACTTGTTGCACAACGCCCCCAGAGTGGAACTCTTCTCCAAAGTCGAGGCAGAGCAGGCTTGTCAAGATGCAGTCGACCTTTTGGAAGAGGAAAGAGAGATGGCATTGATCCGGTCGACCATCTATCAATAGGACCTGCGTCGATTCCACGCTCGCAACGTCCGAAGCCGAGCATTCCAGGAAGGAGACCTGGTCCTTCGAGTGCATCAGAAATGTCCACACAAACTTGCCCCGGCCTGGGAAGGCCCATTCATTGTCACCAAGGTACTACACAACGGAGCATACCACCTCTACAATGTAGCCAAGAAGAAAGACGAACCTCGTTCGTGGAACGCAGACCTGCTCTGCCGCTTCTACAGTTGAGACACTCGATGGTCGAGTTGTAATAAAGATTTCCCAATTTTTTTCAAAGACAAGTTAGCAATGATCCTTTAATGATTGATGTTCTCTAAAAACGTTGGTCTTCAAAATCCCCCAGTGGGTGCTTAGCTGCGGTCCTCCGAGCTACGTCACAAGTATAATGTGGCTCTGTCTTCCGAGCTCCACCACAAATACAACGCAGCTTGGAATCGCCTAAGTTACAAACATCCACTCCGAGTAAAGAGCAACCCTCTCACTCGGGGGCTTAGCTGCGACCCCGTGACTCTCCTAAGTTTCAAATGCTTACTCCGAGTGAAGAGCAAACCTCCCACTCGGAGGCTTAGCTGTGGTCCTCCGAGCTACGTCACAAGTATAATGTGGCTCTGTCTTCCGAGCTCCGCCACAAATACAACGTAGCTTGGAATCGCCTAAGTTA